>CM076574.1:375445648-376045648 GCA_034641835.2 Pinus albicaulis
AGGGCCTAATAAGAAATCAGCGAGATGATGGAGCTTAGTGAAATGAAGTCGCCTTCACTAGGAGTGGGCCGTAGAGCAGTGCAGCTGAAGTCTATTTTTAGACTATACATTTTTAGACATATGGAGAATGGTCGAGGGGTTGCGGTAATATTTATTATTGGAGTATTGGTCATGTTGGTAAAAATAGATGGACCTCTATTTTTGGACCTATAGGTCGAAGTCTATTTTTTTAGGCCCACTTTATCCTAAAAATAGGAAGTCAAATGTGTACATAATAATATTTGGACTCTAAACTTCAGTTTATTCTCTTACAGCACTTCAGTTGGAGCTACGGATGTGGCCCATGCATCTGACAGAAGGAATTACACTATTCCTTGGGGTTTGGTGAGCTCATGCATGGTTGACTTCAGTTAGGACTTCAGTGGCAGAGTTTTGGTGGAGTTGATGAGACAGTTGGTGGAGTTGTGTTCGGTTTAACTTAGTTGAACTAGTTGTGATTAGTTTAACTAGCTAATCAGCTAGTAATGAGTGGAGTGAATTAAATATTATTTAATTCACTAATTATTAACTCATTATTCAACTCAAGAACACATCAGTTCACTACAGTGCATGGACAGTTCAGTGGAGACCAGTGAAAGAGGTAGATGAAAGGGTGGAGTTAGCTATCAGTGGCGACATCAGTTTTGCATGAGATTTGCACCACACTTGGAGGAATTTCCCATGATGATTGCGCTGTCAAGCCAAGGAGATTCGAACCTTGGATCTCTATATAGACAGGCCATGATTGCGCAATAGAGGCAAGGCAATTGGCGGTGAGTTTTGAACCAGTAACCTGTTCAAAACCAAGCTAGGTTGTGTGTAACTTCATGAGAAAGTACTGAGTACTTGTGAGGAGTATTGTACTGAGTTTGTTACATGATTTCTCCATTATAATATACACAATAGCTGCGGGGTTTTCAGCTATAAGCTTTCCCTATACATACTGTGTTAATGTGTATGATGATTTGATGTGTTATCGCTTGATTTTATTTCCGCATGTTTGATGATCTGAGTGGAAGAGATTATGTGTTGCATATAAATTCGAATTGTATGTGATCAGGATAGTCTCGGTGGATAATTGATCATTATTCAGAAAATTTCTACATGGTATCAGAGCTATTGAAGCAGAGATTGATCATCACAGTGATTACAAACTTATTTCGGTAGACAGAGTCTGCATGCGGGCCAGGTAGCCTCTGGATCCATCCTTTCTTTTGAAAGGTGATATATCCAGTAAATGCCCCTTGCAGTCAATCTCTGTGCTAGAAATAATTTGTTCTCACAGATCTAGAGCGGTTGAGCTTTGAGGTGGAATTCGAATTTTGCAGCAGTTTTGTTTTCTTGGTGCCGAAGTTGAAAATGTCTTTCAACGGTTTGCGACTCGAATATGCTCTTGAAGGCAGTTCGAATTATGTTGCATGGAATGATCGCATGGAGGCAGTATTAGAAGATAATGGTCTGAAGGAGTTCGTAGATACGGATGTCCAAAAGCCCACTGATCCTGCTGAAGTCGATGCATGGCAAAAGAAGATGGCGAAGTGTCGAAGGATCCTGTTGGAGGGCGTCAAGGATCATATTGTATCCAGCCTGCATGGAAAGGCTTATCCATATTTAATGTGGAAAGCTTTGACGGATCTATTCCAGAGTAAGAGCGACCAAAGGAAGCTGGCGCTCAAAGATAAGCTCAGGAACATCAAGATGGAGAAAGGCGACAGTATCGCCAAATACCTTACGAAGTTCACTCAATGCAGAGATGAGCTGGGAAGTGTGGGGGTGACTGTCGAAGACGAGGACATGGTCGACCTGGCTCTCCTTGGTCTTCCGAAGGCTTGGCACTCATATCAAGATAGTGTAAATGGTCGGGAGAAGCTGCCGGGATGGGAGCGCCTTTGGGCGGATCTCATGCAGGAGGAGATAAGGAGGACTACTCGAGATGGATCTTCATCAAAGGGAGTTGATGAAGAAAATTGCGCTTTGGTTGCCAAAGCAAAGAAGGGGAAGGGTAAGAAAACCTCTCATTCTGGTGCAAAGGGCAAGAAGCAGGATATGGCGAAAGTGAAGTGTTTTCACTGCCATGATCACGGACATTATGCTACAAATTGTCCAAAGAAGAAGAAGAACAAGCAAGCGGGAAGATTTGCAGATGGAGAAGCTTTGGCTTCACAGTTCGAGCTTGAATTTTCACTGATTGCATGCTTGGTTTCAAGTGTGATGGGATCGGTGTGGTTCTTGGACAACGGTGCGTCATTTCATATGACGGGAGATCGGGAGTTGTTCTCAGATCTGGAGGAAAAGGATTTGGGTATGCACATCGAGATGGGCGATGACGGTAGATACAGTGCGACTGGTATCGGTACCGTATCCTTTCAGAGGGAGTCTGGTAAACCCTTTGTCTTAAAGGATGTCATGCATGTACCTGGATTGAAGAAGAACCTGATTTCATTAGCGATGTTGGAGGATAAGGGTTATGATGTGGTCTTCAGCGAAGGAAAAGCTTTCATGCGCAGTAAGACTACTGGAGAGACCCGGAAGATAGGGGTTCGAACTCAGAACCTTTATCAGTTGCAGGTAGATGACTGCGCAGCTATGGCATGCAAGGCTGGAGATGTGGTGAGCCGGGATGATGAGGGCGAACTATGGCACGGGAGATTGGGCCATCTTCACCATGGAGCTTTGAAGATTCTGCAGCAGATTTCTACTGGACTTCCTAAGGGCACCCTTGCGCAGTCAGATCAGTGCAAGGGGTGTACTTTAGGGAAGTATGTGAAAACCACCTTTCACGAGAAGGATAGTCGCGCCACGACGATCCTTGAGAGAGTTCACACAAACGTGTGTGGTCCTTTCTCAGTTGCTTCGACAGCAAAGCACAAGTATTATGTGATCTTTGTTGATGATTTCTCTCGAAAGTGCTGGATCTTCTTCATGCAGAAGAAAAGCGATACATTCGCAAAGTTCTGTGAGTTTAAAGCACTGGTCGAGAAGGAGTCGGGGAAGAAGGTGATTGCTCTAAGGAGTGATAATGGTGGTGAATTCATCTCGGCTGAATTCAAGGAGTTATGCAGCGCAGAAGGGATTCGGAGAGAGCTCATCGCACCCCATAACCCACAGCAGAACGGGGTGGCTGAGCGGAAGAACAGAACGATCGTGGGTGCTGCACGAGCGATGTTGCATGATCGGGGCCTACCCCTTCACTTGTGGGCTGAGGCATGCAATACAGCAGTGTATGTGCAGAACCGTTGTCCTCACAAGGTTCTTGGCATGAGTACACCAGAGGAGGCTTATTCTGGCAAGAGGCCTGATATTTCCCATTTGCGGATTTTTGGTTCTCCTGTCTACATGCATGTGACAAAGGATGCAAGAAGGAAGCTGGATCCAACTGCTGAAGTTGGAATATTTGTGGGGTACACTGATACACCTCACAACTATCGGGTGTATGTGCCAGACAGTCGCAAGACTGTTGTGCGACGGGATATAAAATTTCGGGAGGAGAAAGCCATGCAGTGTTCGCTTGAGAGGGAGCTACACTTGCATGCAGATGAGGAGCTGTTAGTTCCTAAGAAGGAGCTTCCGGATGTGGATCAGCCACAAGAGGAAGTTCAGGAGGTGGAAGAAACCACCCATGCGACGCCAACCATCAGAGGGCGCATGCGCACTACAGAAGCTGAGCGACTGGCTCGAGATGCAGAGAAGGTTGTAGGACCACCTACAGCACAGCGCAGACAGAGACAGTCACCGGATCGGTACACTGGATACATGGCTCTTGTGAGTCAATGTGTCATGACAGAGCCATCCTCTTTTGAGGAAGCTGTGGAGGAACCCGCATGGGTAGATGCCATGATCGAAGAATATGATTCGATCGTCAGAAACAGTGCATGGGAGATTGTCCCAAGACCGGAGGGGAAATCGGTGGTGGGTTCGCGATGGATCTACAAAGTGAAGCAGGCGGCTGACGGGAGTGTGGAGAAGTACAAGGCGAGATTTGTCGCCCGTGGCTTTTCACAGATCGAGGGGATCGATTATGAGGAGAATTTTGCACCTGTCGCAAGGTACTCTTCCATACGGACGATCCTTGCTCTCTCAGCGCAGATGGGGTGGCACATTCATCGGATGGATGTGAAGACTGCGTTCCTCAATGGAGTTATTGAGGAGGAGGTGTACATAGAGCAGCCTGAAGGTTTTGAGATCTTCAGCAGTGAGTCGCATGTGTGCCGACTCAAGAGAGCACTGTACGGGCTGAAGCAAGCACCTTGTGCTTGGTACACTCGCATAGACAGCTACTTCACCGAGCTTGGATTCTCCAAGAGTGAGGCGGATCCTAACCTGTACCAGATTGTGGTGGAGGGGAAGCTGTTGATCATCGTACTGTATGTAGATGATCTGATTTTGACGGGTGATGAGCGGTTGATACTTTCATGCAAGGAGGATCTTGCACGAGAGTTTGAGATGAAGGACTTGGGCATCCTTCATTATTTCCTAGGATTGGAGATTTGGCAGCGCAGCGGAGGACTGTTTGTTTCTCAGGGCAAGTATGCTCGGGAGATTCTGGAGAGGTTCAACATGCAAGGCTGCAAGCCTGTTGACACTCCTCTTCCTGGTGGTTGGAGGAAGGAGGATGCTACTTCAGCGGAAGTAGTGGATGCCACTGTCTATCGACAGTTGGTGGGGTTGCTTATGTATCTGGTCAATACACGACCCAATATATGCTATGCAGTTAACCAGCTTTCGCAAGCTATGGTTAAGCCTACCAAGTTCTTTTGGAAGGCAGGCAAGCATGTATTGCGTTATATTAGAGGCACATTGGGATATGGTCTATGGTATAGACAGGAGGATGGAGCGAAGCTTTCTGGCTTCATTGATGCAGATTGGGTAGGAAGCCCAACGGACCGAAACAGCACATCTGGAGGAGTTTTCATCATTGGGTCGACAGCAGTTTCCTGCTAAAGCAGGAATCAGAGATCCGTAGCCTCGATTCAATGAGCAGTACATGGCGGCAAGCTTGTTGCATGCGAGGCTGAATGAGGAAGATCCTCGTTGGATTGTTCGGGTTGCATTTGGAGCCTCACAGGTGATTCTTTTTGTGATAACGGAGGATTGCATTAAACTCTCGCTATTTATTATTTCATGATAGATCTAAATATATTGACATCCGGTACCATCATATCATATATTGTGTGCAGCGGAGGATCATGTTGCTTTCTTACACTCCTACGGAAGATCAGGATGCAGATATTCTGACGAAGGCGCTCACCAGGAGAAAATTCGAATACCATAGAGACAGGATCGGGGTGGCAGATAATCCCTATCTTGTTGAGAGGAAGTGTTGAGATTCAACAAGATGATGGAGCTTAGTGAAATGAAGTCGCCTTCACTAAGTGGGCCCCTAGGCAAATTTTAGCGCAAAATCTATTTTTAGACTATGTCTATTTTTAGACATATGGAGCATGGTTCGGGGATTCCAGTTTGAGATTCTTGAAGTATGTGTCATGTTGGTAAAAATAGATGAGACTCTATTTTGTACCTATGGGTTGAATTCTGTTTTTAGGTTTGCCTATCCTAAAAGTAGGGAAGTCAAATATTATTTAGCCTTAATAATATTTGGACTATAAACTTCATTTTATCCTCTTGCAGCACTTCAGTTGGAGCTACGGATGTGGCCCATGCATCTAACAAAAGGAATTACACTATTCCTAGGGGTTTGGTGAGCTCATGCATGGTTGACTTCAGTTAGAACTCAAGTGGCGGAGTTTGGTGGAGTTGATGAGACAGTTGGTGGAGTTGTGTTCTGTTTAACTTAGTTGAACTAGTTGTATTTAGTATAACTGGCTAATACACTAGAGATGAGTGGAGTGAATTAAATATTATTTAATTCACTAATTATTAACTCATCATTCAACTCAAGAACACATCAGTTGACTGCAGTGCATGGACAGTTCAGTGAAGACCAGTGGAAGAGGTAGATGAAAGGGTGAGTTTGCTATTAGTTGCGACATTAGTTGTGCATGAAATTGCATCACACTTGGGCAATTGCCCATGATGATTACCTTTATCCAAAGCCAAGGAGATTCGAACCTTGGATCTCTATTTGAGCGGTATGATTGTAATAGAGGCGAGGCAATGTTAGGTGGATGTGTTTTGAACCACGTGACTTGTTCAAAACCCAGCTAGTTTATTATTAACTGAGATAGTGCGGAAGTACTTGTGAGGAGTATTATGCGATGTATTGTCATTTTTCTCCATTATAATATATATTATCATTTGCGGGGTTTTCAGCTACAAGCTTTCCCCATACATACTGTGTTAATGTGTATGATGATTTGATGTGTTATCGCTTGATTTTATTTCCACATATTTGATGATCTGAGTGGAAGAGATTATGTGTTGCATATAAATTTGAATTGTATGTGATCAAGATAGTCTCAGTGGATAATTGATCATTATTCAACAAATTTCTACAAGACCCGATCCACAATTATAGGGATCACAACTCCTCTTCCTCCATCTATAAAAGCTTTCTCATCTCCTTTGCAATTTAATCTCCAAGGTCCCAAATTTCCAAGAGCCTTATGCTGCAAGAGCCCTCATTCTTTCCTTAAGGCCAATCTAAGCAAGGAGAATATCGTTGAGATATCACAAGAGAGGCTTGTCCCTTCCTTGGCAGTCTTTGCGAGACGTGTTCTACTGGTGACCCTTCGAAGGAGAACATCAGTGTCAAAACATTGGTTGTACTCTCCTTTGATTGATTATTAATGAACAACTATTGTTTATGGTTCCACTCTTGTTATTTTTTATGATGATGATGAGTTATGTCCTTCTGACTGACATATAGTTGCGTATACTGGATTTTATGCTTGTGTTTGTATTTTTTATTACGTGTGCAGGTGTCAATTTATGGAGATCGTGAGGATCATGATCTGTTGGAGTTAAGGAACGGGAGTACTACCTCTTCTACGAACAATAGCGTTGGACTCCAGGTACGCTTTCATCGCTAGTCGATTTATTTGCAACTAGGAACTTGCGCTATAGCGTTTGATGATTGTTGCTAGACCCGGTCTGGGCTAGTAGGGATCGCCTATGTCCACAGAGGGGATTTACCTCTTCAACACTTAGTATTTCATAAGAACTTAGAAACCCCAGTTAAAATATTATGTGATTCAAATATTTTCCACGGATTTCTTTTTCAGCTTTTATAGAACATTCGACATGTTTGTGTTTTGGATCCAAATTCCGGCTCCTAGAAGAATCTTTACCAGATCTCATCCTTACCCAAATCCTCCTGAAATAGTTGACAATCTAGAGAAAATTCTGAGAAAAACTCCTAGAGCAGAGAGTCCAAATATTTTCAAGTCTTTTCACAGAGCAAGTTCCCTCCCTGAAAACCTTGTAACCTTGTAGGATATCTAGTTCGACTCACATTTTGAGCAAACCTTGTTCAGGACCAAATCTCAAAATTGGACAACCCAGACAATTTTTGACCCATCTATCTTACAAAAAAGTCAAGTTGGGGAAGCCTTCACCTCCACCCAAGTTGACCTTCAGCTTCTCCAACACATTGACTCCCTTCAAGGTCTAGTGGCAGAACTCACCTCAGTTATTGATTATGCTTACCTTCAGTAGTTTGTAGAATTACCTACTCTTACTACAACAACTCCCTCTGTTATTTCTAAGCCTGCTCATCCTCAGTCAATTTTTCCAGGTGTATCTGTATCTTCTACCATTTCCTTGAACATTTCCCACCAGAGTGTCAAAACCCACACTCATACACCCACTATCCACCCTCCTCCATTTAATATTCCACCTCATTTGGTCAACCATCTTCTTATTAATACCCCTTGGGTTCCCCCACTGCTAATTATGAAAGCCTGATATGCTCCATTGTCACTACCATTACCTGTGGTGCCTATGCCACATGATTATCAATCCAAAATCCCATATTTTGATGGAACTAGTCCCGAAACTTCTCAACAACATGTGGACAAAATGAATGAATATTTTGATTACTAAGAGATATATGATGAAACTATCAAATTGAGAATGTTTGCTCAAAGTTTTGGGGGAGAAGTAAAAAAATGGTTTAAGGGCTTGACCCCGAATAGTGTCCATGACCTCCTAGCCCTTCATCAACTATTCATAAATAAATGGGATGTTAAGAAAAATCCTCTTCAAATCTTGTGAGAATATGAAAACATCAAGAGAAATGTTGGAGAGAGTGTCCAAGACTATTATAACAGTTTTAATAGTGTATACAATGCACTCCCTCCTCACATGAAACCCCCACAAGGTTTAGCCTTGATGAAATTCCTAGATGGCTTTGATCCAGAGATGGCTTATCAGCTTAGAGAAATAGATCTTGCTACATTAGAAGACATGCAGAGGGGTGAAGTATGTGTAGAAGCCAACCTAATTGCAAAAAGGGCTAGAATGAGAAATTATAGGAGAGTCACTATAAGGGAAGAGCTTGCAGCTTCCACATCTGATGCTAGGATTGATAACCTAGTGAGGACCATGGAGAGAATAATGGAGAGGATCATCCTAAATGATAGAGCTATCCCTAGGGAAAACAACCGGCTTCTCAAAATAGAAACCAAAACTTTAGAAGAAACCCCCCTTAAATAAGGCAGAGAGAACAAACAGGCCTTGACCAAAAAATTGGGCCTCCATTCCAATAAAATCATGCTGATGAAAATGACGGAGTGTGATCTGAAATGTCAGAACTTCTTATTTCTAATACAGAGATGGACTATAAGGGCATTTACAGGATATGTCACCTTTCAAAGAAAGGATGAGCTCCCGAAGCTACATGGCCCTTTATAGACTCTGCCTAAAGAAATAATAGAAGTAATCACTAATGATCTGGAAATGAAACTACTTGTTTGCTGGTGCAAGGTATTCATTATCCATTAACATATGTATGCAAGCTTTTAAATGTGTTTTTCAATTGGAACCAAGTGACTTTGATGAGTTTATAAGCATTTTTGTATGTAGGAGGCTTATTTTTGTTTATTTTTTAACATATTTAACTTTGGAAATAAGCAGCAAATAAATCACAGAATATAACTCAGCATATGATAAGGCATTTCACCCCTCCTGGGTTACATCTGTCGGGTCCAAGGCCCCCAAATGGGCATGTCCTTGCTCTTATTATGCTCAGAAATTGGTTATACAAAGTGTAGAAAGCCTAAACATGAAAAAATAGTTGCATAAATGGATTCAGAGTGCTTAAAACAATAAGAAATGACTATAGTTTCACCTCAAACAAATAACCATAGCCTAATACATCTCTCCAATCCCCAAGCCCTGGTGGCTCCTCAAGATTCCACGCTGATCAAACACCTGAAGAAATGCCCCGATGGCTCTGTAAACTACTCCAGTGGCTCTGTAATGCTCCAAACCCCCCCCCCCCCCAAAAAAAAAAAACAATTCAATCCAAATGGACTCTCCTAGCAAAAGTTATGTCCAACGGAAGTTTTGCCCAGTTTGCCCTTGAAAAGCTCCACTAATTTTGGTGGAACTGCAGTTAACCCCACTAAATCAGGGATCGGCACTAAAATTGGCAACTTTCTGCCATTATTCCCACCAGTTGAGTGGTTAGCATTTAATGTGATAGGGGTCATGTGACCGCACTCGTCGGATAGTTTGGTTGATGTTTTTATCAAACCGCATTTAAAATCCAAACAACCATAGCATAAAATTCTCCTCTAAATCTGCGTCATTTGCATGTGAACGTTCCACCATTTAAACGTTAACTGTTAGACATTTATTTTCCCGTCGGTATTGGAGGCTTGGGTCATGAACACTAGGAGGGGTCATGTGGATAGGGGATGGGGCTAGCCCGAAGACCCTCCAAGACTTCTGCTGCACTGTAATGTAACCATTACTTGCCATATATTAAACCCTTAACATTAGAACCATCAGTTTTATAATATAATTCGAATTTAGAAATTATATGTGTGGTATCATAATTTTATTTTTAATAAGGTTTTTAAGAATTAATTAAAACATATATAAAATAATATAATATATGATTAATTAAAACCATATAAAATATTAATAAATATATAATTTTAATTTATTAATTAAACCTTAATAAAAATTAAAGAATTTCCCAACACATAAAATTAAAAAATTCCCTTTCAAAATTGGAGGTTATCGGGCGATTTCAAAATGCAATATCTTCTTCATACTGTAACGAATTTGAGTGTTGTTCACGGCTACAGGATCGTTTTGATGAGATCTTTCCTGTCGTTCTAGTTTGAACAAATTCTGAGCAAATAAATTTTTGAGCATTTTTCCAATTAGGACATGATCAACTGATCAGAGTGGTTGAAGAATTAGAAGAAAGTCAAATTAATTTAATGGGAATTAATGAAAAGGATTCTATTTTCCTTACCAAAAAAGAACAAGATTTATTTTCTCTGAGTCAAACTAAAGTATAATTCAAAGAGTTTGAAGATTATAAACAAAGATTTGAGAATGCCATCATGGAGGTACATAGACAATATAATCCTAGAAGAAAGAAAAATTTTGATAATTCCAAGAAAAAGAGCTTTGAAAGTTCTACTAAAAAGTTCCCTAAAAATGATTCAAAGAAAACTGTTAATATCCCTAGAAAGAATGATGTGGAAAGTAGCACTAGCAAACCAACTATCAGCCCTAGAAAAATTGTTCAAGCTGACATCCCCACTACAAGTGAACAAATTGAAGTTGCTATTAAAATAGTGCTTGAGAAGACTGATTCGAATCTGCCAAAAACAAAAACACCATTCAGCATTGAGAATGAAATTGCTAAAATAAAGATCTCAATTCCTCTCACTGAATTAGTAAACAAGGATGTATATAGGTCCCAAGTTGATCCAGGTGGATATTGGTGGTCACCCACCTATTCCACTTGGGGCTCTTGTCTATTTCATTTTTTTAGTTTCGGCACAGTTTACTATTTTTAGCAGTTTTTCGGGTCCTAAACTTCCGGAGCCGTTTTGAGGCCCTAAACGACGTTTTTTGGGAAAATGGAGAGCAACATGGGTCCATGGACCGATGTTTCTCGTTCCAAATTTGTAGTCCTCGGATAGATCTTTCTAACGAGGTATGGTACGCGTCAAACGGAGATCGTATGCCAAAGTTACGCCCCTGGGAAGTTGAAACACCAATTTACCCAAACGGGGCCCATAGTTTTGGCGCTTCATCTCCTAGGGTTAGGGTTTTTGTTGTTTAGGATTTCCCATTGTTTCTAAATAATAAATAGGCCCTCGAGCCTCATTGTAACTCAGTTCAGAGGCCTGTAGCCGCCACATCTCTTCTCAGAGATAGCTACCAGCGCCTAGCTAGTTTTATTTCCATTCTGTCTGTAAGCAAATTTCAGTTCTTTGATATTAATGAAATGAAGTGTTATTTCCGCTGCATCTCTGTATTTATGGTTATATGTTTATTCTGTTGTGTTCCTGCATAAATCCGGATCAGTGGTATCAGAGCGGCCTGCTTTTTCTCGATCCTTCTTTGCATGTCCCCAACGAGGTCGGGGTATAAGGAGCTAGGGCTCGATCTAGTGGAACCTTTGCAAGATCAGCCTCGCAAACCTCGACGGACGCCCATGGGGGACGAAAAGAAAGATGAGGGAGCAGGAGATCCTATCAAAATATTGCTCAAGGAGGCCCTTGAAAGACAAAGGAACGTGATGATGGATAACTTTGCTCAGATCCTTCAACGGCTACCCACCGGCGGCGCATCTGCATCCAGCAGCCACTCTGGAGGCGCGACTCCTTTTAAGGTACAAGTAAATTTTAACATTCCCATATTTGAGGGTCAAATAGACGCAGATGCCGTAGATAGATGGTTGAATCTGTTAGAAGGATATTTCTCGGTTCATGACTTTTCAGACCGGGAGAAGATTATTTTTGCACTCCTCAAAGCTACCCCCCATGTTAAGGACTTGTGGGAAACCTACTGTGAGAACAAGGACCAGACAGAACCCTCTCTGTTCTCGGCTGTACCAACTTGG
The DNA here is from genome assembly GCA_034641835.2 of Pinus albicaulis. Taxonomy (NCBI): domain Eukaryota; kingdom Viridiplantae; phylum Streptophyta; class Pinopsida; order Pinales; family Pinaceae; genus Pinus; species Pinus albicaulis. The sequence goes on from CM076574.1 coordinate 375,457,680, forward strand.
AATTCTTTCCGAGACGCCGTCAAGGAACAGTACTATCCCGTGGGGAGCTATGAGGACAAGTACATACAATGGACCACGCTGCGACAACAAAGGGATCAAGATGTGCATGAGCTGACGAATCTGTTCCATACCATGCGCACAAAGTTGGGTATCAAAGATTCAGAGAAACATCTGGTGCTAAAGTATCGCAGCTGTCTGCACAAATACATTCAGGAGGAAATGGAGTTCCTTGACATCTCCTCGCTTGGTACGGCATACCGGTATGCTGCCAAGATTGAGCAGAAATTCAAGCAGAAAAAGCGAGACTTTGGATCTGCGAATCAAAAGCAAGGGAAAGGTGCTTCCAAACCGCAGAACAAAGGACCGAGCCAAGGCATGGCGGCTAAAGACAACTCATTGAAGCCACAAGAAAAGAACAGCACCGCAAAGCCAAAGAAGGACACGGGAAAGTGGTGTGAGTTCCACAAGAGTTCCACTCACAACACAAGTGAGTGTCGGGCCAAGCAGTCGCTAGTGGCCGAGATGAGGGCTTCTGAGTCAGATGCATGCTCTGACTCCGAATCAGAACCTGAAAAGGCGAATGAAAAAGGGAAACATATTATTGATGTGGAGCCCAATGCCACTGTTGCCACTACAAAGATCCAAAAGGAGGAACCGGAAGATCCAGAGGAGGAGGAACGTCTCTTCCACTCCCAGATGTGGGTAAAGGGCTCCCTGGTACAGTTCATTGTTGACAATGGGAGCCAAAAGAACCTCATTTCAGCAGACGCCATGAAGCGGTTGGGCTTGCCGACCACAGCTCACCCACATCCATACACCATCGGGTGGCTTCACCAAGGACGAGATCTCCGCGTCAGCCAGCAGTGCCGCCTTCCCTGTAGCATCAAGCCCTTCACGGATGAGGTATTATGTGACGTTGCTCCTATTGATGTTTCTGATGTATTATTAGGACAACCATACTTGTGGAAGCGTCATGCTGTGTATGAGTCTCGACCTCGTGCTGTTATTGTTACTTTGGGAAATAAGTTGTACGGGATACCAGAGGTACCACCTCCTGCCGCTATCTCTTTGGTTACTGCAAAACAATGTAGTAAGCTCATTTCCCAAACCAGGAAATTCGTTTTCCTGATGATCCGCCCCCAGGGCAAGAAGAAGACTGTGGCCACGACCTCCAGACAGGGCTCCTCTGCACACCAACAACAAATGGATAAGGTTGTGGAGGAGTACGGGGACATATTCACCTCACCCACAGGGGTTCCTCTGCACTGTCAGGTCAAGCACCCGATTGATCTGACCCCCGGTGCGCCGCTACCTAATGGACCGATCTATCGGCGCTATGTTCTGGAGAATGATGAAATCAAGAGGCAGATTCAGGAGCTGTTGCAGAAAGGTCACATCAGACCAAGTTCATCGCCCTGTGGGAGCCCGATCGTGTTGGTACGGAAGAAGGATGGGACGTGGAGACTCTGTATTGACTATCGGGCGCTGAACAAGATCACTGTCCGGAATAGGTACCCAATCCCACGGATTGATGACCTTCTGGACCAACTCAAAGGTGCAAAATATTTCAGCAAGATCGACATGAAGTCTGGGTATCACCAGGTACCAATTGAACCCTCCGATGTGTGGAAGACTGCCTTCAAAGCCAAGGAAGGCCTTTTCGAATGGCTGGTCATGCCTTTCGGGTTGACAAATGCTCCTGCCACCTTCATGAGGATGATGGATGACATCTTGCGGCCATTCACCAACTCATTTGTAGTGGTGTACTTGGATGACATTCTGATCTTCAGCCAAACTTGGGAAGAACACCTTCACCACATCCGACAAGTCCTCCAAACACTGCGGCAACACAAGTTGTGTGCCAATTTGGAGAAGTGCACTTTTGGCATGACCCAGGTTCAATATCTGGGATACATTATTGATGAAAGGGGGGTGCATGTGGATCCAGCCAAGATCCAAGTCATTCGGGATTGGCCAGCCCCAACCACTATAACAGAGCTTCACAGCTTTCTGGGTCTTGCTAATTTCTACTGGAGGTTCGCGTTGGGATTCTCTCATATCACTTGGCCCTTGAGTCAAGTAACCAAGGGAGGAGCGAGAGCAAAATTATTTTGGTCGGAACCTCAACAGAAGGCGTTCACAGAATTGAAAAATCGCCTCTGTTCTGCCCCAGTGCTCACTTTACCAGACTTGCAACAGCCATTTGAGATCGAGACAGATGCCTCTGACTATGCTATTGGGGCAGTTCTTACTCAACAGGGACATCCGGTGGCATTTCACAGTGAGACATTGTCTGACACAGTTCGCAAGTACCCCACATATGACAAAGAAATGTACTCCATTGTGCAAGCTTGTCGACAATGGAAGCATTACATTTTGGGGAAGGAAAAAATCATCCACATAGACCACAGGCCCCTGCAGTTCATACAGACACAAGGGAAGTTGCAGAATGATCGCCATCAGAAGTGGTCTACATATCTGCAACAGTTTCATTTGAACATCAAGTATAAGAAGGGTAGCACCAATCATGTTGCGGACTGCCTCAGCCGACCACCGATCGTGGCGCTCACCACTGTGCTCAACTCTTGTGGGCACGAGACTTCTGATTGGCCGCTTCTCTATGAGAGTGACCCAGAATTCGGCCACACTTACAAGGCACTCTTAGGGGGCACACAAGTTCCAAATTTTCACCTCCAAGATGCACTTTTATGTCACCTGGGACACCTCTGTGTTCCTTCAAGCGAGCGTGCCAAGATGATATGGGAAGCACACTACGGTCGAGTCGCTGGGCATTTCGGGGTCGAGAAAACAGTAGCAATACTACAGAAGTATTTCTATTGGCCGAACCTTCGAAAGGATGTCGAGAAGCACATCAGATCCTGCATTGCTTGTGCCATTGCCAAACCGACCATCAAGAAGCAAGGCCTATATACTCCTCTACCTACCCCTAGTCGACCTTGGGAATCCATCTCCATGGATTACATGTCGGGCCTGCCTTCTACTAAGCATGGAAATGACTGTGTTTTTGTGGTCGTCGACAGATTCTAGAAGATGGCCATTATGGCGGCCTGCAAGAAGAATATCACAGCAGAAGCCACTGCTAAACTCTTCTTTGAACGAGTGTGGGTGCACTTTGGGATCCCACAGTCTATCATATCAGATCGGGATAGCAGGTTCCTCGGCACATTTTGGTCCAGCCTCTAGTCGATGTTGGATACCAAGCTCACCAAGTCCACAGCTTTCCATCCCCAAACAGATGGCCAGACAGAGGTCGTCAACAGAATGATTGTACACATTCTGCGCATGTACAATTCAAAGCATCCACGCACATGGGACGAGAGCCTCCCTTATGTACAACATAGTTATAATCGGGCTCTCCAAAGTTCAATCGGCCATAGCCCCTTTCAGGTGGGCTTGGGATTCCAGCCACTATGCCCCATTGACGTAGCCATGCCATTTGCAGCTGCTCAGGCCAATTCAGCTCATGTCCAGTCTGAAGTTGACAAAGCCAGTAGCTTCATCGAGCGCATTCAACACATCCGCCAACAGGTTCATGATATATTGGACAGAGCCAATGCCAAGTAAAAGCAACGCCATGATCAAACACCGGGTGCCACACAACTTCTAGGTGGGTGACAAAGTATGGCTACATTTGCGAAGTGAGCGCCTCACCGGACCCCCACCGCAAGCTTCGCCCGCTCCGATATGGGCCGTACACCATCACCAAGGCAGTAGGGGAACAATGCATTCGAGCTCAGCATTCCACCATTCCTTGGTCCCCGCACCCGCCTTCAATGTGGATCGCCTTCGTCCTTACTTCCCACCTCTACTTGACACCTCTGACATTGCGGAACAACTCACACCAACCGAGTTAACTCTGCATCGCATGGAACAGCCACCACGATTGCATCATGGACATGCAAATCAAGAACACTCGCCAATAGAAGATCCAAATATATCGGGTTGTCAAAGTCGCCAACTCTCGCACCAAGGAAAGTGGTTCACTAGGGACCAAGTTCAGCGAGAATTTCCTCATCTCATGGAGGAACTTAACGCAATGGGGACCATTGCTTCCTAAGGGGGAGGAATGATCCAGGGTGGATATTGGTGGTCACCCGCCTATTCCACTCGGGGGCTCCACCATTGTCTATTTCAGCTTTTTCAGCTTTCGCACGATTTTACTATTTTTAGTGAGCTTTTTCGGGTCCTAAACTTCCGGAGCCGTTTTGAGGCCCTAAACGACGTTTTTTGGGGAAAACGAGAGAGCAACATGGGTCCATGGACCGATGTTGCCCATTCCAAATTTGTAGTCCTCGGACAGATCTTTCTAACGAGGTATGGTACGCGTCAAACGGAGATCGTATGCCAAAGTTACGCTCCGGGGAAGTTGAAACACCAATTTACCCAAACGGGGTCCATAGTTTTGGCGCTTCATCTCCTAGGGTTAGGGTTTTGGTCGTTAAGGATTTCCCATTGTTTCTAAATGATAAATAGGTCCTCGAGCCTCATTGTAACTCGACCCGAGAGGCTCGTAGCCGCCACATCTCTTCTCGCAGATAGCTACCGGCGCCCCTCTAGCTAGTTTTATTTCCATTCTGTCTGTAAGCAAATTTCGCTTCTTTGATATTAATGAAATGAAGTGTTATTTCTGCCGCATCTCCGTATTTATGTTTATATGTTTATTCTCGTTGCGTTCCCTCGCATAAATCCGGATCAGTGGTATCGGAGCGGTCCGCTTTTCTCGATCCTTCTTTGCATGTCCCCAACGAGGTTGGGGTATAAGGAGCTAGGGCTCGATCCGGTGGAACCTTTGCAACCGGCCTCGCAAACCTCGACGACGCCCATGGGGGACGAAAAGAAAGATGAGGGAGCATGAGATCCTATCAAAATATTGCTTGAGGAGGCCCTCGAAAGACAAAGGAATGTGATGATGGATAAATTTGCTCGTATCCTTCAACGGCTACCCACAGTGGCGCATCCGCATCCAGCAGCCCACTGCGGAGGCGCGACTCCTTTTAAGGTACAAGTAAATTTTGACATTCCCATATTTGAGGGTCAAATAGACGCAGATGTCAGTAGATAGATGGTTGAATCCGATAGAAGGATATTTCTCGGTTCATGACTTTTCGCACGGGAGAAGATTATTTTTTGCACTCCTCAAAGCTACCCCCCATGTTAAGGACTCGGTGGGAAACCTCATCGTGAGAACAAGGACCGTACGTAACCCTCTCGTTTCTCCTCCGCTACCAACTTGGAATTCTTTCGAGACGCCCGTCAAGGAATGAGCACTATCCCGTGGGGAGCTATGAGGATAAGTACATACAAAGGACCATGTCGCTGACAACAAAGGGATCAAGATGTGCATGAGTCGATGAATCTGTCTCCATACCCCGTGCACAAAGTTGAGTATCAAAGATTCGGAGAAACATCTCGGTGCTAAAGTATCGCAAACTGTCTCCACAAATACATTCAGGAGGAAATGGAGTTCCTTGACATCTCCTCGCTTGGTACGACATACCGCAGTGTCGCCAAGATTGAGCGAGATATTCAAGCGAGAAGAAGCGAGACTTTGGATCTGCAAATCAAAAAGCAAGGGAAAGGTGCTTCCAAACCGCGAACAAAGGACTCGAGCCAAGGCATGGTGGCTAAAGACAACTCATCGAAGCCACAAGAAAAGAAACAAAGACCGCAAAGCCAAAGAAGGACACGGGAAAGTGGTGTGAGTCCCATAAGAGCTCCACTCACAACACAAGTGAGTGCTCTGCCAAGCGACCGCTAGTGGCCGAGATGAGGGCTTCTGAGTCGGATGCATGCTCGACTCCGAATCGAACTCGAAAAGGCGAATGAAAAAGGGAAAAAGATTATTGATGCGGAGCCCAACGCCACCGTTGCCACCGCAAAGATCCAAAAGGAGGAACCGGAAGATCCAGCAGGAGGAGGAACGTCTCTTCCACTCCCTGGATGTGGGTAAAGGGCTCCCCAAAGACGTCCATTGTCGACAATGGGAGCCAAAAGAACCTCATTTCAGCAGATGCCGTGAAGCGGTTGGGCTTGTCGACCACGGCTCACCCACATCCGTACACCATCGGGTGGCTTCATCAAGGACGAGATCTCGCGTCACTGGGCAAAGAGTCGCCTTCCCTATAGCATCAAGCCCTTCACGGATGAGGTATTATGTGACGTTGCTCCTATTGATGTTTCGATGTATTATTAGAGACAACCATACTTGTGGAAGCGTCATGTCGTGTATGAGTCTCGGCCTCGTGATGTTATTGTTACTTTGGGAAATAAGTTGTACGAGATACCGCAGGTACCACCTCCTCGCCACTATCTCTTTGGTTACTACAAAACAATGCGAAAGCAAGCTCATTTCCCGAACCAGAAATTCGTTTTCTCGATGATCCGCCCTAGGGCAAGAAGAAGACTATGGCCACGACCTCCCTGACTGTGGCTCCTCTCGCACAACAACAACAAATGGATAAGGTTGTGGAGGAGTACGGGGACATATTCACCTCACCCACAGGGGGTTCCTCCCCGCACCGCTCAAGTCAAGCACCCGATTGATCCGACTCCCCGGCAAAGGCCGCTACCCTAATGGACCGATTCTATCGGCGCTCTGCTTTCCGGGAGAATGATGAAATCAAGAGGCAGATCTCGGGAGTCGTTGCGGAAAAGGTCACATCGTACCAAGTTCATCGCCTCCCGTGGGAGCCCGATCGTGTTGGTACGTAAGAAGGATGGGACGTGGAGACTCTGTAGATGACTATCGGCGCCGAACAAGATCATCGTCTGAATAGGTACCCAATCCCACGGATTGATGACCTTCCGGACCAACTCAAAGGTGCAAAATATTTCAACGAGATCGACCCAAGTCCGGGGTATCACCAGTACCAATTGAATCCTCCGATGTGTGGAAGACTCGCCTTTAAAGCAAAGGAAGGCCTTTTCAAATGGTCAGTCAGTGCCTTTTGGGTTGACGAATGCTACCGCCACCTTCATGAGGATGATGGATGACATCTTGCGCCATTCACCAACTCATTTGTAGTGGTGTACTTGGATGATATTCCGATCTTCACCAGGACTTGGGAAGAGCACCTTCACCACATCCGACAAGTCCTCCAAACACTGCGGCAACACAAGTTGTGTGCCAATTTGGAGAAGTGCACTTTTTGCATGACCCGAGTTCAATATCCGGGATACATTATTGATGAAAGCTGGGGTGCATGTGGATCCAGCCAAGATCCAATTCATTCGGGATTGGCCAGCCCTCAACCACTATAAGAGAGCTCGCAGCCTTTCCGGGTCTTGCTAATTTCTATCGGAGGTTCGTGTTGGGATTCTCTCATATCACTTGGCCCTTGAGTCAAGTCACCAAGGGAGGAGCGAGTGCAAAATTTTTTTGGTCGGAACCTCAACGTAAGGCGTTCACGGAATCGAAAAACCGCCCTGCTCTCGCCTCTGATGCTCACTTTACCGGACTTGCAACAGCCTATTTGAGATCGAGACAGATGCCTCCGACTATGCTATTGGGGCAGCCTTACTCAACAGGGGACATCCAGTGGCATTTCACAGTGAGACATTGTCTAACACAGGGGTTCGCAAGTACCCCACATATGACAAAGAAATGTACTCCATTATGCAAGCTTGTCGACAATGGAAGCATTACATTTTAGGGAAGGAAACAATCATCCACATGGCACTACGTGCCCCCTGCAGCTTCATACGGACACAAGGGAAGTTGCAGAACGATCGCCATCGGAAGTGGTCTACATATTCGCAATGCTTTCATTTGAACATCAAGTATAAGAAGGGTAGCACCAATCATGTTGCAGATCGCCTCAGCCCGACCACCGATCGTGGCGCTCACCACTATGCTCAACTCTTGTGGGCATGAGACTTCGATTGGCCGCTTCTCTATGAGAGTGACCCTGCAGTCGGCCAAACTTACAAGGCACTCTTTGGGGGGTACGCAAGTTCCAAATTTTCACCTCCAAGATGCACTTTTATGTCACAAGGGACACCTTTGTGTTCCTTCAAGCGAGCGTGCTAAGATGATATGGGAATCACACTACAGTCGAGTCGTCAGGGCATTTCGGGGTCGAGAAAATAGTAGCAATCCCGCGAAGTATTTCTATTGGCCGAACCTTCGAAAGGATGTCGAGAAGCACATCGGATCCTCGCATCGCTTGTGCCATTGCCAAACCGACCATCAAGAAGCAAGGCCTATATACTCCTCTACCTACCCCTAGTCGACCTTGGGAATCCATCTCCATGGATTACATGTCGAGCTCCGCCTTCTACTAAGCGGGTGGGAAATGACCGTGTTTTTGTGGTCGTCGACAGATTCTCGAAGATGGCCATTATGGCGGCCTCGCAAGAAGAATATCACAACTGAAGCCACCGCTAAACTCTTCTTTGAACGAGTGTGGGTGCACTTTTGGGATCCCAAAGTCTATCATATCGATCGGGATAGCAGTGTTCCTCAACACATTTTGGTCCAGTCCCTCGGGTCGATGTTGGATACCAAGCTCACCAAGTCCACGAGCTTTTCCATCCCCAAACAGATGGCTGTACGTAGGTCGCCAACGTAATGATTGTACACATTCTGTGCATGTACAATTCAAAGCATCCACGCACATGGGACGAGAGCCTCCCTTATGTACAACATAGTTATAATTGGGCTCTCCACAGCTCAATCAGCAATAGCCCCTTTCGGTGGGCTTGGGATTCCAACCACTATGTCCCATTGACGTAGCCATGCCATTTGCACTGCTCGAGCCAATTCAAATCGATGTCCGATCCGAGTTGACAAAGCCAGTAGCTTCATCGAGTGCATTCAACACATCCGCCAACAAGTTCATGATATATTGGACGAGCCAATGCCAAGTACAAGCAACGCCATGATCAACACCGGTGCAACACAACTTCCGTGTGGGTGACAAAGTATGGCTACATTTGCGATGAGCGCCCACCGGACCCCACCGCAAGCTTCGCCCGCTCCGACACGGCCGTACACCATCACCAAGGCCGTAGGGAACAATGCATTCGAGCTCGCGTATTCCACCATTCCTTGGTCCGCACCGCGTCTTCAATGTGGATCGCCTTCGTCCTTACTTCCCACCTCTACTTGACACCCTCTGACATTGCGTAACAACTCACACCAACCGAGTTAAATCCGGACCGCATGGAACAAAGCCACCACAGATTGCATCATGGACATGCAAATCAAGAACACTCGCCAACAGAAGATCCAACTATATCGGTTGTCAAAGCTGGCCAACTCCCCGCACCAAGGAAAGTGGTTCACCAGTGGGACCAAGTTCAAGCAGAATTTCCTCATCTCATGGAGGAACTTAACGCAATGGGGACCATTGCTTCCTAAGGGGGGAGGAATGATCCAGGTGGATATTGGTGGTCACCCGCCTATTCCACTTGGGGGCTCCACCATTGTCTATTTCAGCTTTTTTCGCTTTCGGCACAATTTACTATTTTTAGCGCTTTTTCGGGTCCTAAACTTCCGGAGCCGTTTTGAGGCCCTAAACGACGTTTTTTGGGAAAACGGAGAGCAACATGGGGCCATGGACCGATGTTGCTCGTTCCAAAATTTGTAGTCCTCTGATAGATCTTTCTAACGAGGTATGGTACGCGCCAAACGGAGATCGTATGCCAAAGTTACGCCCGTGGGAAGTTGAAACACCAATTTACCCAAACGGGGCCCATAGTTTTGGCGCTTCATCTCCTAGGGTTAGGGTTTTGGTCGTTTAGGATTTCCCATTGTTTCTAAATGATAAATAGGCCCTCGAGCCTCATTGTAACTCGGGCCTCGCAGGCTCAGTAGCCGCCACATCTCTTCTCGAGATAGCTACCGCCGCCCTAGCTAGTTTTATTTCCATTCCCGTCCAGTAAGCAAATTTCAGTTCTTTGATATTAATGAAATGAAGTGTTATTTCTTCTGCATCTCTGTATTTATGTTTATATGTTTATTCTGCTAGTGCTCTCGCATAAATCCGGACTGGCAGTATCGGAGCGGTCTGATTTTTTTCGATCCTTCTTTGCATGTCCCCAACGAGGTCGGGGTATAAGGAGCTAGGGCTAGATCCGTGGAACCTTTGCAAAATCAGCCTCACAAACTCGACGGACGCCCATGGGGGACGAAAAGAAAGATGAGGGAGCGAGGAAATCCTATAAAAATATTGCTCGAGGAGGCCCTCGAAAGACAAAGGAACGTGATGATGGATAACTTTACTCGGATCCTTCAACGGCTACCCACCGGCAGGCGCATTCGCATCCGAGCAGCCCACTCCGGGAGGCGCGACTCCTTTTAAGGTACAAGTAAATTTTGACATTCCCATATTTGAGGGTCAAATAGACGCAGATGCCGTAGATAGATGGTTGAATCTGTTAGAAGGATATTTCTTGGTTCATGACTTTTCGGACCGGGAGAAGATTATTTTTGCACTCCTCAAAGCTACCCCCCATGTCAAGGACTCGGTGGGAAACTCATCGTGAGAACAAGGACCGAGACTGAACCCTCTCTCGTTCTCGGCCGTACCAACTTGAATTCTTTCCGAGACGCCGTCAAGGAAACGATGACTATCCCGTGGGGAGATATGAGGGCAAGTACATACAATGGACCACGCCGCGACAACAAAGGGATCAAGATGTACATGAGCCGACTGAACTGCTCCATACCCCGCGCACAAAGTTGGGTATCAAAGATTCGAGAGAAACATCCGGTGCTAAAGTATCGCAATCTGTCCGCACAAATACATTCAGGGAGGAAATGGAGTTCCTTTGACATCTCCTCGCTTGGTACGGCAAGATACCGGTATGCTGCCAAGATTGAGCAGAAATTCAAGCAGAAGAAGCGAGACTTTGGATCTCGCAAATCAAAAAGCAAGGGAAAGGTGCTTCCAAACCGTAGAACAAAGGACCGAGCCAAGGCATGGCGGCTAAAGACAACTCATCGAAGCCACAAGAAAAGAAAATCACCGCAAAGCCAAAGAAGGACACGGAAAAGTGGTGTGAGTTCCATAAGAGCTCCACTCACAACACAAGTGAGTGTCGGGCCCAAGCGCCGCTAGTGGCCGAGATGAGGGCTTCGAGTCGGGATGCATGCTCTCGACTTTGAATCGAGACTCCGAAAAGGCGAATGAAAAAGGGAAACAGATTATTGATGCGGAGCCCAACGCCATTGTTGCCACCGCAAAGATCCAAAAGGAGGAACCGGAAGATCCGGAGGAGGAGGAACGTCTCTTCCACTCCCGCATGTGGGTAAAGGGCTCCCCCAGATACGCTCATTGTCGAAAATGGGAGCCAAAAGAACCTCATTTCGAGCAGATGCGGTGAAGCGGTTGGGCTTGCCGACCACAGCTCACCCACATCCGTACACCATCGGTGGCTTCACCAAGGACGAGATCTCCGCGTCACCTCGAGCAGTTGTCGCCTTCCCTATAGTATCAAGCCCTTCACTGGATGAGGTATTATGTGACGTTGCTCCTATTGATGTTTCGATGTATTATTAGGACAACCATACTTGCGGAAGCGTCATGTCGTGTATGAGTCTCGGCCTGCGTGTCGTTATTGTTACTTTGGGAAATAAGTTGTACAGATACCGGAGGTACCACCTCCCGCCGCTATCTCTTTGGTTACTACAAAACAATGCAAGTAAGCTCATTTCCAAAACCAGGAAATTCGTTTTCCTCGATGATCCGCCCCAGGGCAAGAAGAAGACCGTGGCCACGACCTCCGTACAAGGCTCCTCTCGCACAACAAAAACAAATGGATAAGGCTGTGGAAGAGTATGGGGACATATTCACCTCACCCACAGGGGTTCCTCCCGCACTTTGTCAAGTCAAGCACCCGATTGATCCGACCCCCTGCACCGCTACCTAATGGACCAATCTATCAACGCTCCGTTATGGAGAATGATGAAATCAAGAGGCATATTCAGAGTCAGTTGCGAAAGGTCACATCGGACCAAGTTCATCGCCTCGTGGGAGCCCGATCGTGTTGGCAGGCGTAAGAAGGATGGGATGTGGAGACTCTAGTATTGACTATCGGGCGCCGAACAAGATCATCCGTCCGGAATAGGTACCCAACCCCATGGATTGATGACCTTCGGGACCAACTCAAAGGTGCAAAATATTTCAACAAGATCGACCAAGTCCGGGTATCACCAGTACCAATTGAACCCTCCGATGTGTGGAAGACGCGCCTTCAAAGCAAAGGAAGGCCTTTTTCGAATGGTCAGGTCATGCCTTTTGGGTTGATCGAATGCTCTCGCCACCTTCATGAGGATGATGGATGACATCTTGCGGCCATTCACCAACTCATTTGTAGTGGTGTACTTGGATGATATTCCGATCTTCGACCGTACTTGGGAAGAGCACCTTCACCACATCCGACAAGTCCTCCAAACATCTGCGGCAACACAAGTTGTGTGCCAATTTGGAGAAGTGCACTTTTGGCATGACCCGGGTTCAATATCCGGGATACATTATTGATGAAAGGGGGTGCATGTGGATCCGACCCAAGATCCAAGTCATTCGGGATTGCGCCGCCCCAACCACTATAACAGAGCTTTGCGCCTTTATGGGGTCTTGCTAATTTCTATCGGAGGTCTGTCTTGGGATTCTCTCATATCACTTGGCCCTTGAGTCAAGTCACCAAGGGAGGAGCGAGAGCAAAATTTTTTTGGTCGAACCTCAACGAAGGCGTTCGCGTGAATCGAAAAACCGCCTCCGTTCTGCCCCCGTGCTCACTTTACCGGACTTGCAACAACATTTGAGATCGAGACAGATGCCTTTCGACTATGCTATTGGGGCGCTTCTTACTCAACGAGGACATCCAAATGGCATTTCACGGTGAGACATTGTCCGACATAAGTTCGCAAGTACCCCACATATGACAAAGAAATTTACTACATTGTGCAAGCTTGTCGACAATGGAAGCATTACATTTTGGGGAAGGAAAAAAATCATCCACACGCACCACGTGCCCCCTGCAGCTCATACGGACACAAGGAAGTTGCAAAATGATCGCCATCGAAGTGGTCTACATATCTCGCAATAGTTTCATTTGAACATCAAGTATAAGAAGGGTAGAAACAATCATGTTGCAGATCGCCTCACTCGACCACCGATCGTGGCGCTCACCACCGTGCTCAACTCTTTCGTGGGCACGAGACTTCGATTGGCCGCTTCTCTATGAGAGTGACCCGTAATTCGGCCAAACTTACAAGGCACTCTTGTAGGGGTACGCAAGTTCCAAATTTTCACCTCCAAGATGCACTTTTATGTCACATGGGACACCTTTGTGTTCCTTCAAGCGAGCGTGCCAAGATGATATGGGGAAGCACACTACGCGTCGAGTCACTGGGCATTTTCGGGGTCGAGAAAACAGTAGCAATCCCGTGAAGTATTTCTATTGGCCGAACCTTCGAAAGGATGTCGAGAAGCACATCAGATCCTCGCACCGCTTATGCCATTTCCAAACCGACCCATCAAGAAGCAAGGCCTATACTCCTCTACCTACCCCCTAGTCGACCTTGGGAATCCATATCCATGGATTACATGTCGGGCCTGCCTTCTACTAAGCAGGGAAATGACTGTGTTTTTGTGGTCGTCGACAGATTCTCGAAGATGGCCATTATGGGGGCCTGCAAGAAGAATATCACAGTGGAAGCCACTGCTAAACTCTTCTTTGAACGAGTGTGGGTGCACTTTGGGATCCCAAAGTCTATCATATCAGATCGGGATAGCATGTTCCTCAAGACATTTTGGTCCAGCCTCGGTCGATGTTGGATACCAAGCTCACCAAGTCCACGACTTTCCATCCCCAAACAGATGGCCGTACAGAGGTCATCACCGTAATGATTGTACATTCTCGCGCATGTGCAATTCAAAGCATCCACGCACATGGGACGAGAGCCTCCCTTATGTACAACATAGTTATAATCGGGCTCTCCACAGCTCAATCGGCCATAGCCCCTTTCGTGTGGGCTTGGGATTCCCAGCCCACTATGTCCCATTGACGTATCCATGCCATTTGCAGCTACTCGAGGCCAATTCACTCGATGTCCGAGTCCGAAGTTGACAAAGCCAGTAGCTTCATCGAGCGCATTCAACACATCCGCCAACGAGTTCATGATATATTGGACACGAGCCAATGCCAAGTACAAGCAACGCCATGATCAACACCTGGTGCCACACAACTTCCGGGTGGGTGACAAAGTATGGCTACATTTGCAGAAGGAGCGCCTCACTCGGACCCCACCGCAAGCTTCGCCCACTCCGATACTGGGCCGTACACCATCACCACAAGGCCGTAGGGGAACAATGCATTCGAGCTCCGCATTCCACCATTCCTTGGTCCGCACCCGCCTTCAATGTGGATCGCCTTCGTCCTTACTTCCCACCTCTACTTGACACCCCGGACATTGCGGCAACAACTCACACCAACCGAGTTAAATCCAGCATCGCATGGAACAAAGCACCACAGATTGCATCATGGACATGCAAATCAAGAACGCTCTCCAAAGAAGATCCAACTATATCGGGTTGTCAAAGCCGGCCAACTCCTCGCACTCAAGGAAAGTGGTTCACTAGGGACCAAGTTCAGCAGAATTTCCTCATCTCATGGAGGAACTTAACGCAATGAGGACCATTGCTTCCTAAGGGGGGAGGAATGATCCAGGGTGGATATTGGTGGTCACCCGCCTATTCCACTTGGGGCTCCACCATTGTCTATTTCAGTTTTTCAGTTTCGCACGCTTTACTATTTTTAGCAGCTTTTTCGGGTCCTAAACTTCCGAAGCCGTTTTGAGGCCCCTAAACGACGTTTTTTGGGAGAAACGGAGAGCAACATGGCTCCATGGACCGATGTTGCTCATTCCAAATTTGTAGTCCTCGGAAAGATCTTTCTAACGAGGTATGGTACGCCGTCAAACGGAGATCGTATGCCAAAGTTACGCCCTCCCGGGAAGTTGAAACACCAATTTACCCAAACGGGGCCCATAGTTTTGGCGCTTCATCTCCTAGGGTTAGGGTTTTGGCTGTTTAGGATTTCCCATTGTTTCTAAATGATAAATAGGCCCTCGAGCCTCATTGTAACTCAGTTCAGAGGCTTGTAGCCGCCACATCTCTTCTCACAGATAGCTACCAGCCGCCTAGCTAGTTTTATTTCCATTCGTCCGTAAGCAAATTTCGGTTCTTTGATATTAATGAAATGAAGTGTTATTTCTCATGCATCTCTGTATTTATGTTTATATGTTTATTTTGTTGCGTTCTCGCATAAATCCGGATCACATACATGTCATCCCCTCGTCGAGACCACTTCAATCCCACTTACCATCCTCTCCCCCATCTAGGTAGGCTTCAAAACCGCCCTTTGACTATTTGATTCATTTCCCGCCATCCTTTTTCATATGCATGCACGCTTGGTCACGTATTTTTCCACTCGTTCATCCTACATGTTCATTCAATTTCGCTTTGCAGTTTAAACACTTCACCTTCATCCTTGTAATTTGCTTCAAATGTTTTGTTAGTAGTCTCATAGGTCTAGAGGTATAGGTTATCACTAGTAGTTGTCATAAGCTTTGTTTTACATGTGTCAAAGACTTTTTTTGTTGTCCCAAAGGTTTTTGTAGGTGTCAAGGAAGGAGATGAACAACAAGCTTTTTGATATATATGGCATCACAGAAAGAAATCAAATAAAGGTGGAACCATTGTTCGATATGACCCTATGGACATGAGGTCGCTCGAGGAAGACCCCAACTTCTCATAGGAATTTGTATGATGTAGGTTGCCTTCGTTTTTTCCAAAATATACAAGGATACCATGCTCGAGTTTCAAGGATTTTGTCGAAAATTTCATCGGTACAGAGGTTGAAAGTAGGTATGTTAAACTTTCTTGTGTCTCCCCGACACAATTACATAGGATAATGAAAATCCCTAAGATTAGGAGAGGCATGGTTTAAAGTGATGAAGTTTAATTTTCAAAATCGTGATGAGTTTTTGAAAGAGGAGCACAAAGGTATGGATATGAGTTCAGGCATCCCCAAAACCCGCCTCAAGGAGAATTAGTCAAAAATATTTAATGGTGATTCATAAGTATTTTACCTCGTGAAGGTAGTTTCCATGTGATCTATCAATATCATTTCAAAATACTCTACACTTCACAGTAAAAATACCACCGGACCTACCTTATTATTTGTTTAGGAGTTTGGGAAAAATGGCAGATAAGTGTAGGCAAAACCCGAAACTAGTGACACCTCTCCGTTTTTTCATAATGCTTTGATCAAATTGCTGGTAGTGGAAGAATTGAACAAATTGAGAAGGGATTGGTCTACATTTTTGTTTTTGAGTGGATATGAGGTTGATATCCTCACTCCAAATAAGACACCAAAATCCAAGCCAAATACACCAAGGAAGAGTAAGGAGTCTGGAGCTGAACCTTGAGTTGGTCATGAAATTTGAAATGCAACCTATAGCAGAACCCATGGAGCTAGAGATCAAGTGAGTGCAGAGATCTGTGGCACCAAAACAAGCCTCTACCAAGATTCGTGTTAAAACACACACAAGGACCCACAGGAGGATTACTAGGAGTCAGACTAAGGGAAGAGGAAAGTTGGTAGACATCCTGGAGGTAATTGAGATTGAAGTATCTCCCTGTTGAAAATTTTGTGGAAACTAAGGGAGAAAAAACCAAAAAGAAGGGCCTTAAGGCCATGAAATTAGATTTTTCAAAAAGAAGAATCAGGGATCATATTCAAACCTAGGAAATCATTCACTAGGTCACACTTTTGTCCAAGAGAAAAATGTTAGAGGAGATTCCTAAGAAACTAGATAAGAAGAAGATGCCATCAGGGGGAGGAAATAGCAAAATTATCTCCGACAGAGGAAAAAGTAAGCAAGATAAGAAAAGGTAAAAGAGTAGGTCCAGGAAAAGACTAAATTGGAGCTCTTAACAGAGTAGCTAAGGGAGGCTAGAGAAGAGGTCCCTGCAAGCCAAATTGGAGTTGGTAGATTTCAAACAAGAAAGGCTAGAGATGGGCAATTTCAAAAGGGAAGTGAGAAAAAAAATTGATTTCTTCAATGAGATGGCAGATAAGTCAAGGAAAAGCATTGAATAGGACACTTCCACTTCATAGAATGACGAAACATATTTCTAGGAGAAACAAGTGGCTACAAGTAGAAAGAAGGAAGTTTCAAGGTCAAATCAAAAGCTTGGAATCATAGATTGAGATGGTACAGAAGAGTTGAAGAAAAAGGGTCTTAAGATGATTGTGCAAGATGATGATGTGAATCCATGAAACATGGTAAGCCACACATTTTTGAATTACATTTTGTCTCATGTTATCATAACCAGGCATGTACATGCTTTAGAAGTGTTTTTGAGCAAGAAAAAAAGAAGAAAAGATCAAAGGACAATGAACTAGGTACTTTTGTTACGTACTCCAAGCTTGAAGGTGAGTTTTTGCTATGAAAGTACTATAGGTTTTTTTAAAGAAAAAACTACTTGAAAATTTTCAAAAAATGGGTGACTCTAGAGCATGTATTTACCTCATCGATCCCAAGGAAGATCCTCCAAAGAATCAACAAAGTCAAAAAATGTGCAGAATATGGGTTTTTGAAGTTGCTACGAAAGTATGCTACGTAAGTTCCTAATGCCTTGTTTTTTATAGCATTATGAAATTCTTGAACTTTTTTTGGGGTAGTCAATGCAGAAAGAAAGGTGGCTGAGTCATCAAAATGAGATTTTGGATATCATTGGGCCATCTCGTTTTAGGGGGGAAACTCAACAATCCATTCCAAATGGTTGACTTGGCTAAAACACCTCATCATGATGCCACCTAACATAAATGGATAACTCATCATCAAATCGGGGCTTTTATGAAGACCTTAAATCCAATTTATCCGTTGGCCACCTCAACATGGAAGTTTGATTCGATAGGGATGCCAAACATGGGTTGTTAGGCATTCGATTTAAGTAATTAATATTTATAGAGTCCTTTTTTTATTACCAACTATACTAAAAAAGAAAATATCCCTACTATTCCTCAAAACGATGTAATCCTAATTGAATTAGATCTCTAGGTCAAGTATCAAATTCTAGCCAGGGTGGCAGACCTTTGTAATAGAGATCTCACTCTATAAATGAGAGGTTTATTGAATTTGAGGGGGTTTGGTTGATGAAGGTAGATGAAAGGACTATTATTTAATTTTGTTTCAATAATCTAATATATAATTGCACAAGTATTTTTCAGACTTGAGATTTATTTTAAGCTTATGTGTATGAGTTTTTTCTATTTTTGATATTATCATCAACTTCATATTCTCATGATTACTTCAAATTCATAGTATTATGCTCCAATTTCCTTCATGTGTTATGTGTATGTTGTAAACAATTATCATTTAAGATTAATTTCCTCAACTTCCATGAAATACATTTTCTTGTGATTGAAGTCTCATAGCCGACTCCATGCCCAATGATATCCTTTCATACATCTTCCACTTGAAAAATCACTTAAAACAAAAATAGTACAGAGTTAGCCATTTGAAATATAAGTCTCATCTTGAATATTCATTTGTTTTCTTTGAGAGAGTCCCTCTTTCGACTGAAAAGGGCTAACTTTCAAATCCAAAATGGTTTGAAATAGTTACATTAGGTTGACAATTGACCAACCCTAATTGGTGCCAACCTTAGTGATAACATTTTGGTGCATCTATCTGGGAGTTCGAAGTTGCATTATCCCTGGGAGATAAAAAATATTTGAGGTTGTACTTCTACCTTGGTGACTCCACTCGAGATCCTCAAAGCATAAAGGTGGCTTCTAAGAATATTCCACCAAAGAGAGTTGATGATCTAGAAAAAATTATCGTAGGTATTGGAATCTCATCAACATCAGGGTACTCCACATATCGCAAGAGTTTCATCTTTACCTTCCGAGGGTTGTTCAAATTTTTGAAGACATAAAGTTTGGTGAAAAAGATAGAATAAATCATTTTTTAGATCTAAATCGGAGAATGAATTGACATGTAAATTGTATTAGACCTACAAAATTTAGGAATTGATACTACATCTCTTGTGTCAAAGGAAGATAAAGAGGGGTTTTGGGAAACTCATCACATATGAATTATCATTAGAGCAAGAGTAATTTTAAAAAATTGAAATAACTTGATCCTTTTGACTTATTTTTTTAGAAGGAGGGTTGGTTTCCCTTTACCTAGGTGGAGTTATTTTGTCTCTAAGATAAAAATTCTTGTCATCCAACCTTCTAATTTCACATCTTATTTCACTACTTATTTCCCTAGTCAAACAACTACTCTTTCATCGCATTTTTAACCAAAGACTCTCATTGCTAGTATGGTTAGAGTTCCTCCTCCTCCTCCTCTTGGAGGCCCTACTATGTATGCTCCTCGTGTTTTTTCCTACCCTACTCCATGACCTCCCACAAGGATACTCCACAAGGATAAAGGCTTTTGGAGGCAAAGATGGAATCATTGCGAGAGAAGCATGTTGATCAATTCAATGATTTCATAGACTTCAAGAGGTAGATGATGAGTATGTCAAAATGAGGTTTTTTTTACAAAATTTTTATTGGTGAAGTAAGAAAGTGGTTTAAATATTTAACCCCGTGAAGTCTGCGAATTGGGATGAGTTGGAGGATATTTTTTTGAGAAAATGGGGAAGTAAAGTAAACCTCGGTTCAAGCCTTGATCGAATATAATAACTTGAAGAAATCTAACAATGAGTGAGTCCAAGATTTATCCAAGAGATTCAATAAGGTTTACAATTCTATTGTCGCTCATATCAAACCACCTCCAAGAGTCTGCTCAATTACATTATCGTCGAGGCATTTAAATATGAGTTTTTCCATTCTACCGAGGGAGAGAGAGTCCCGTTACTTTAGTTGATATGCAAAATGATGTCGTGAAAGTTGAGGTTAATATGGTTGCAAAGAAAGAGGTACAAAATGGAAAATGCAAGATTGAAAGAAGAAGAACAACCCTCTACATCCCCCGATGTGAAATTTGACACCGTGATGAAAACTATGGAGAGGCTTATGGATAGGCTTGCTCTTGGAAACAATCCTCCCCTCATGTCGCTACAACAAGAAACACAAATTAGAAATCCTCATTTCAAAAGACCTAAAAATAAACAAAGACCAAGAGATAATAGAAATCAACTCCGACCAACAAGTTAGGCCTCCTTTCCAAGCAAAACTTAGTAGATGAAGAAGGAACACAACCCGAATTTCAAGAGGATATCATTCACTGCTTTGGATGAAGATGTAGTAGGGATGTTTTTTGACAAAGGAAGAGAATGATGAATCTAGCCATGACATAGGAAATCAGGAAGATGAAAAACAATCCGATTATTTGAAAGGCTATCGACATTCCATTTTTGAAATGCAAAACACAATATAACCTTAGAAATAGAAATGTTCCTATAGTGGCCAATAAAAAATCATCCCAAGAAAGATGCTTCGAAGGTTGCTCGAACGAAGAAAGATACCTCTCATGGTAAAGAAATTGAGAAAGCACAAGATGATTTAAATTTAGAAAGTGAAATCTCAAATATCAAAATTGTTGTCCCTTTTGGCTAAATCATCAAAGTTACCGAATACAAAAGCCAAATCATCAAAATGCTTAATACTCATCCTGGACCCTTTGATATTCTTAATTTTCAAGAAGATCATCCTACTATCTTCTTAGGGCCAAGAGTGGAGGATGAGCGAGAATGAAGAATTTCCAACTTTCTATGTGAGCCTAAACATTCATGACATGATTTTACATAATGCTATGCTAGATTCTGAGGGCATCTCATAACTTAATGCCTAATATCATCATGGATATAATGGGTTTAGACATAAACTTAACTTACAAAGACTTATTTTTCCTTTGATTATAAAAGAGTTCAATGTGCAGTGTCTCATCAAAGATGTGGTTGTTGGTTTGACTCAAGTGCTTGCTAAGACAATATTGATGGACATAGTTGTGGCTGATATCCCTCCAAAGTTTGGTGCATTATTATCTAGATTGTAGACTGCCAAAAAATCAAGGGAACTATGAAAATGGACATGAATTATGCCACTATCCCCTCGTTTTTTGGTGAGAAAAGAAGGTTGTATAGAGAGTCTCGATGGCATACATGGTGAGTAGTAAATATAAAACCCAAAATTTTCTAGTCCGTGTAGTGGAAATTGAGTTGGGATATTCCATCCTCTTCAATGAAATTACTAATGAGGTAGAACACTCAGAATTTGTAAAAAAATCAACAAGCATAGATTCGGTAATTTTGAAGAGGTTGACAAGGAAGGTTTTTGGCATATGGATTTTGATACGTCGCTCGGAAGAGAGGGAGATGGTGTAGGTATGTGGATTATCAATCCAATGGATGAGAGTAGGTTTTTTCTCTTATAAATTGAATTTTGATTGCACTAATAACATGGCAGAGTATGAGGCATTGTTTTTGGGTCTAGAACTTTTGAAAAATTTAGGTGCCAAGAAGATTTCAGTTTGTAGCGGTTATGAAATGGTCATAAAGCAGGTAAAAGTCACTTGCCAAACTAAATATGTCAGAATGAGAGCATATAGAAACATGATTCTCAAATTTCTAAAATTTTGAAGAGCACAATTTCACCATTAAATCTAAAGATTAGAATTTTGTGGTTGATTCTTTGGTTGTATCGACTAGTTCGCTTTACCATTCCCATCCATCCTTAGAAATAAGTATGAAGTTGAATTTAGAAATAGGCCATCTATTCCTGATAATATAATCAATTGGCAAGTGTTTGGACAGTTGATCATGAAGTCAAAAAAAATTCTTGAGTTGAAAAAATGAATTTGAAAAATATCCAAGTTGACCAGAAAAACATGTTTTCTAAAACCAAAGCTAATTTCGAGGTCATAAAACTAAAGAATAATTGTATTCCTAAATATTTGATCCCTCTTGAAAAGTTGTTTGATCGAATGATGTGGTTAGGAGTCCAGAGATGAAATCCGATGATGAGGAAGTTGTAATTTGTAACCTTGGTACTGCAGAATCCCAAGTTGATCAAGTTGTCCAAGATTCTTTCTTCGAAGTAAAAAAAGGTATGTTGACTTGATGAAAAGATATATTGATGTTTTTGCATGGATTTATGCATATTTGAAGAGGCATGACCCTAGGATCATTAAGCATACCATACCCATCAAAGAAAAATGAAAATCCCTTTAAACAAAAATTGAGGAGGATTAATCCATTGCTTATGTCATTGATTGAAAAAGAAATTAAGAAGTTGTTTGAAGCAAAAAATCATTGTTCCATTGAGATTTTCTAAGTTGATTGCTAACTTGGTGCCCGTGAAGAAGAAAAGAGGGGAGATGAGGATATGCATTGATTTCAGAAATATGAACAAGGAATCTCTTAAAGATAAGTATCATCTTCACAAGATGGACCACATAATAAAAATTGTTGGATCCCAAAGGATGTTGATGTTATATGGCTTCTCGAAAGCTATAATCGGGATATTAGTACATCCGGATGACCAAGAGAAGACAACCTTCACTACACCATGGGGAACATTTATGTATGCCAAGATGCCCTTTGGACTCATGAATGCGGGAGTGAATTATCAAAGGGCGATGGGCATTTCATTTGAAAAATAGAAGGACAGATCTATGGTTGTTTATTTGGATGACATCACAAGTAGTTCTCAACAAAGGAAGAAGAGCATCTTAAGCACTTGGAAATAGTTCTCCAAAAATGCGTGAAAATTTGGTATCTCTCTCAATCCTACCAAAAGTGTTTTTTTCTTTGACAAATAGCAAACTATTGGTTCATATAATATCAAAAGAGGGAATAAATATTGATCCAAGTAGGGTTGTTTCCATTCAAAAGATAGATTTTCCTATGAAATAGAAAAGAGATCCAATCCTTTTTGGGCAAGGTAAATTTTGTCGAATATTTATTCCTAATTTTTGCGTAAATTGTTAAGAATATCACCAAGATGCTTAGAAAGGATTCTGATATTAAATGGATAGTAGAGGCAAAGCATTATTTTTATGATATCAAGAAGGCTCCTACCCAAGCATCGTGCTCATAAATCTCGATTTTTTATAAAGAGTTTCCGGTTTTTACCTTTTCCTCTAAGCACACAATTGCGTAGTTTTATTGCAAAAAGAAGCAAAGAAGGTAATGAACATCCAATTTCTTTCTTCAAGTAGAGACACTAGAAAATTCTTAACTAAATTATAGCATTATGGAAAAGCAAGCCTATGCTCTAATAAAGGAACTCAATGATTTCAGTGGTCTATATTGTTCATTCTCACATTGTGGCTTTTGTTCCTAGTGTTGTGATAAAAGACATATTGACTCAAGTCGATCTAGATGGTAAGAGGGGGTAAGTGGATTTCCACTTTGTTGGAGTATGATTTGGATATTAGGCCTACAAATTTGGTGAAAGGAAAAGGTCTAGCAAAGTTGATGACACAATCAAATTTTGATTGTCTATACATGAATTTTGTTGCAAAAATTCCGGAGGTGGTTGAGTAAGAAGAATTGATCCCTCGTAGAAGAAAGATTCATTATGTATGATTGGTATAAATATGTAATTTTTTTTTGCAGACATCGTGAGGGCCCCTCGTGAAGTGACCAAGTCTAAATATAGGTTTGTAGAAGTTGAAATCTCTATAGTACTCGCATTTTGAATAAGAATTTGTATTAGGAGGGATACTGGTGGAATAATCCATAATTTCTTTCTCGAAGATGAAGCTGAAAAGGTAATTTATGAATTTCATGAGGGTGACCATGGAGGCTGTTAGCACTCCACCAGATTCCTAAGGCTGAAGAAGGAATCCCAACAGAGGTAACCACAGACCAAGCTTTTGACTTGATAGCTAGCCCTATCAAGTAAGAGATGGCTCTCTCCAAAAGGTCACAGCCAAGAGGGTTGGGGGAATTAGGGTTTTTAGGCTAGATATAGAGGGCAGGGATTGTTTTGATTCGATTTGGTTAGGTTTTAATGGATGAAGAAATTAGGTCAAGGAAAACTAGGTCAGGGAAAATGAGATAGGGTTGCAGGGATAAATGGGGCAAGGTAGGCATAAGGCTTGTCACTTAAAGATAATTCTGATGAGATTATTTTGAGACTGAGGAGAAACTATGAAGAGCACGGGGGATGTATTCTTCCTAGACAGAGGAAAATGGACAAACTATGATCAATTCCCCAAAACAGAGCATGAACAAGCATGTGCTCTGATTATCAAACTTGAAAGAGATATTACCATAGAGATGAATTGAACATGAATAAAATACATTCTAACATATTAAACTGAAGAAAATACAATAATAAACATCATACACAAGTATTCAAAAAAATAACTGCAAATCCTCTTTATTAGTTGGCCAAACTGAGTACAATATTTCCTTGATCAATAACCAAACATACACATTGATTCCAACCCTTCACTAGAGTGAAGAAAGGGGCTAAAAAGACATAAAAACAAGCTTAACTCATCCTCAGGGGTTGAATCCATGAGGTGAGGAAGAGATCCACTAATAGTTGAACTGAAAACTAAAGTGTAGGATGGTCCAAGTGACTCACTCCTCATTACATTCAACTGATTCATCATGACTCATTAATGACTTTTACCCGATGAATTTACCCTAGGTAAGTAATCTCAAACATAATTACATGTTACCATCATTAATTACATGAGTAGAAAGATAATTTATTGAGGAAAAGTGAAAATTTCAGAGAAAATGTGAAAAAAATAAGCAAATTGGACATTTGTGCACTCCACTATGCATTTGCGCCCTCCACTGGTCATTTGCGCCCTCTATGTTTAGGGCCACTTTTGGAGGCCTTCCCAGTGTCCAAATCAGGCCCAATATGGCTTGTTGGAAAGCTCTGCTAGTCCTATTTCCACATATGCCTAAAGTTTTGAAAATGGAGGTCATTTTCCCCTTCAAAATGTCATTCTCCCAAGACTGGTATTTGGGCAGCGCCTATGTCAAAAAAGGGGCAGAAAGGTGATTTTTTGGTGGTTTTTTGATATTTTCACCTATCAAAACTACAAACCAAGGCTATAAACATGGTTTTCTGAGATTCATTGGTCATTAGGAATCCAATGGTACCTTTCTTCTCCTCAAAAAGTGTGCCAATTATTTTCATAGTACCTAGGGTGTTGGGCAAAGGCCCAATTTTCTGCTAAATAATTGTCTCAAAAAACACAGATATTTCCAGATTTTGACAAAAAGTTAGAAAATGCCTCAAAATTGTTGGAATGGCTGATGATGATGTGTCTAAGCTTAGAGGGATGCCTCAACAAGAATGTCCAACTTTTTCTTCTCCTCCATGGTCAACTCTTCAATTTTGGCATTAGCGTGTTTGAGCTTGGCCAATGCAATATTCTCTTTCCAGGCATGGAGTTTGACCTTCTTCATCAGAAATTCATTATCTTTATTTTCCTTTTCTAGCATCTTCTCCAAGTGTTTATTGGCTCTATCAAGCCATGGTTCCTTTTTCTCATTGATCTCTATAGCAAGCTGCTCATTTAGGGTTAGTTGATCAGCTAGCTCAGCTTCCCTTTGTCTCTCTAGAGATAGAGCTCTTTTTAGCCCTCTAGTTCTAGGTCTCTATTTTGGTACCTGTTCTTATTCATCATCAAGAAAACCATACTTCTCCATTGTTTCATCTAGCATGGCTTTGGCCTTTTGAGCATCCCTTTGAGAAGTGAAGTACTTAACCTCATCAATGACCTGTTTGGTCTTCAACTTCTCATTTTCTTGCTCGAGGAACTGTATAACATATATAGCCCTGTCAATATTAGTCTGAAGCGCACTAATATTGGAATCCTTAACTTTGATAGCAACATTTTTTATTTTTTCATTATCATCCTCATCTAGGTCAACCAACTGAAATTCTTGCTCAGTTTCATGATTGTCCTCCTCATCATGAATCACTAGATCAGTGAACTTCTAAATACATTTATCCACCTGCTATGTTGATGTAGAGGGCATGGCCCCTTTCACTCCAAGTGAAGCAAACACATGCCTAGAGCCTCTCTATTATGTTTTTGGAAATGGCTCAACCTCAACCATACTAGCCCACTTAGGCACAATGTCATCTATCGTGCTAGGTGACCCAAAATCATGATGAGATGGAGATGAAGGATCATGATGAGATGGAGATGAAGGAGGTGAAGGGTACTGATCTTATGATGATGAGTGAGTCATGGGATGAGATGATGAAGGGACATTTTGTGCATGTTGAATGGATAGATCAATGAAAATATCATTGGCTATGAAGGTGCTCCATGCAATGTTCAGTTGATTGAGATGGTGGAGGACTATGAATTTTATGAGGTAATGATGGAATAGGCTTCTCATTTGTTTTTCATATTCCTTCTTATGGGAAATGCATGCCATCTTCTCTATACTCTATAAAAGATAATAGGGCATGTTAAGAATCCTTACCCTAGTGAAATGCATCAAAAGCCGGATGTGATAGGAATAGTGCCTTGAAAATATTCCTTCACATGAAAAACATTTTATTATAATCTTCATCATAGGTGCTTATATTTCCAAGAGGTGTGAAAAAGGGAAGAACCTCTTTGTTTGATTTTGGTGTCTTGGTTTTAGGAAGAAGTCGAAATCCTGTTTTTTCAACCTGCCTTTCTTTAACCATTTCTCCCCAACATTTAGGATCCCTGTAGCATCTGAAATGATAGAAGTAGATAAGGTAAAAGTGACCCCCGCTAATTTAACTTGGTTTTCATGGAGTCCAGAATTTAAAAGTCTAGTTAGCATGGGGTGGTGTTTAACCCTGTGAATTTTCTCACAAAAATCATAATAGACAACATGTTTGAATCATGTGACAGTCAATGGAGAAGCTAAGAGTTCCTTAGTGTTTGCAAGCTCAAGTTTGAGAACTCTTACTCTTTTATGTGGCCTCCTTATCTCTTTTTACTATCCGTCACTGAATGATGTGTTTTCCTCTTTTGTTGCCATGGTGTTTTTGTTAAAACCCTAGGGGCTAGGGAAGGGAAATGCGAAAGGGAGATGGGAAAGGAAAAATGAGGGAGATGTTTGATAGGAATATGTGATATGGGGAGGGGATAGTGAGTAATGTTTAGGGATATGAGGAATGGGGAAGGGAAAGGGAATGAAAGAGTGATGGGAATTGGGATTTAGGAGCCTAGGTTAAAATAGCACCTAGGGCTTAGGGTTTTTGGAATTAGTAGCTTAGGGATAGGGATTATGATAACAAGGATTAGGGAATGAATTTTAACACTGTAGGGATGGTATTGAGCGTAAGGGAAATGGGATTCTGGGGATTATGAGTGCAAGGGAGAAAAACTAGGGTTTCATATTCAAGAAGACACCAAATTACAACTTCAACTTGCAAAAATTCAACACATAAACTAAAGAAGATGATTTTTCATGGCATGTGTCTCTTACTAGTTTTCTAGAGGTAAATGACTGAGTGGAGGAGCTTTGAAGGAAATTCTGATCACTTGAATGATTTGCTGAGCTTGTTGGTCATTTGTGCCCTCTACGTATTTGCACCCTCAGCAACGTATTTGCGTCCTTCTCAGCACATTTACACCTGCTCAGCACATGTGCGCCCTTCTCAACACATTTGTGTCCTGCTTAGCACATTTGTGCCCTCGACAATGTATTTGCGCCTTTGATTTTTCTCATTTGCCAATTTCGCTCAGAATTTCGAAATTTCAGTCTCCTTGAAGTGCTGGCTTGATATTTAGAAGAGGCAAATGAATTTGAATTGATTTCTTTTAGTCAGAAAATAACAAAGTGAATTTTTATTTTAATTTAAAAATCCACTTTTCTAATGCCTTTTTTCACTTTTTCTGAAACATTTGTTGATTACCCTTTCATCTGATTTTCCTTTTTCGTAGGATGGTGTTGCTGGAGTTTGACACTTTCTTTTTCATTTTGGCATGTGAGTTTTGAGTTGGTAGCTAGGGACCGAACTTATTACATATAGAAAGCATAAAATTACGTTAAAAATTTAAAAAAAAAAATACATCTTTGTTTTCATATCAAAATTACATTTTGATATGAAAATCATAAAAATCAAAATTACAAATTTAAAAATATCATATTTACATGCTAATAATCTTTTGCAAATGAAAATGAAATGTTTATTGAGTCACTCTCACACCTTTTGCTGACCTTATTGAGATGAAGTGGTGCATTTTTAGACCTTGAACACTGAAACATAATGACCTAATGGGACTTAAATGACCTGATTTCCATGATTGGCTTTGACTGACATAAGACATAATGAAATGAGCTTTTCAAAAGTGTTTTTATTCTCAATAAGACATGAAGGTGGGACAACAAATGTGAGTTATTTTAAGGAGGGTGAGGTTTTATGACTAGGGATACCATCAGTGAAACAATTTTTAGCATGACCTAATGGAATGATATAAAAATTTCAAAGTGGGACACCTAAAATGAGAATAAAAAGAGTGATTTTGATCACTGATGGAAGAATGCATATTCTGACAATAACAGAGGTTATCATTATTGGAAGGCGACAATAAAAAAGATACTTAGATCAGGTTTCTATTGGCCTTCCATGTTCAAGGATGTCTATAAAAATATTGTTGTCTGCCATGAGTGTCAATTTTTTTATGGAGAAAAGAAGCTGCTGCCATTACCTCTGAAACCCATATTTGTAGAAGCCCCTTTCCAGCAATGGGTATTGGACTTTATTGGCGAGATACATCCTACATCTTCAAGCCAACATTAGTGGATCTTAACAACCACTGATTATTTCATAAAAAGTGGATTGAGGGCGATCCCTACAAAAAAAGCTACAACCTCAGTTATCATTCATTTTCTGGAAAATAATATCTTATCAAGGTTTGGCTATCCCGTGAAAATTATTACTGACAATGCTTAAGATTTCAAGTCTAAAAAGTTGATTAGTTTATGAAATTATTACCATATTACATCTGGCCACTCCACAACCTATTATCCTCAATGTAATGTCTTGGCTAAGTCATCAAATAAAAGCATAGTCCGAATTATCAAGAAGGTTTTGCAGGAAAACAAAAGGTCATGGCATTTGAAGCTAAAATTTTCCCTATGGGCTGATAGAATTTGCACCAAGAGATCTATAGGAAGCTTTCCTTATGAACTGGTCTACGGAACTAAAGCAATCTTTCCTAGTTCTCTTGTAGTGACGGTGATGAAATTAGTGCAGTTATTGTAGGAAGAGCCAAATGCAATCCAAAGAAGGATAACTCATCTCATTGCTTTGCAAGAAAAGAGAGAATATGTGTACAAAGGAGGAAAATTTCGAAGTTCTAGATGTGATTCTGAAGTGGGAGGCAAAGATAGAAGATAAAGGGAAACATGGAAAATTTGAAAACATCTGGAAAGGACCCTATAAGATTGCAGCATATCATGGAAACAAAACCTTCTTACTTCAAGAAATGGATGGAAAGTTGTGTCAAGGAGGACCTGTCAATGGCAAATTTCTGAAACACTCTTCCTCTTAACTAAATATGTTGAAATACACATCATTGAATATATTACATTTTCCTTCATCATTTTTTCAAATAAAAGTGATATTTTCATCAAGTTTGAGCCTGAGGAGAAGGCCATAAAGGCTTGGTAAATACTTCATCAAAGTTAAAATTTTCAGTTTTCAATAAGACACTGGAGTTGCAGGTACTTTGCTGTACCACAGGGGCACAACATCCCCATTGGAGCCACTGTTATCCATGATAACAGTTAGGTTAGTCTACGTTGGTCTTAAGTTAATTAGGTTGGGTCAACTAGGTTTGAATAAGGTCTTTGAAATTCAAATTTTCAAAAAATACACATGTGGGGGCTATTGAATGTCATTTTTCTTGTGATAGGGGTCATGTCAAGGAAAAAAAAAATCTCATGCATGAGAAAATCTGGTCATTTTTGTACAGTTGGCACTTTCACCAAAGTCCGTAGAGAATTGAACCTCTCGAACATTGCATGCGCTACAAAACTTGTCTTATTTACTAACGGTGTGAAAAGGATGTGTTTTTGTCATAAAGGTCAAATCATGATATTGGCACGTGAATAAAAGCCTTGCGGATTTGAAGGTCCAAGATCTTATGCGTTCAAATCAACCTCCCAATTCTAAACCCCCTAGTGTTTCCAAACGATATCCACGGAAGCGTCAGGGTACGTTTCAAAAATTTCACTACCATATGTGTCATCTCATCAAAAGTGCACACCCTCCTCGATGAAGCAAGCGCCACAACAGCTATTTGATGAAATTTCCCACCATCTTTTCGTACGCATGCATGTGAGTGCGTATGTTTTTCAACTCGTTCGTCCCTGACCATTCAATTTAGCTTTGCAATTTCATTCCTTCTTGTCCTTGAAGTTTCTTGAATGCTTTTCCAACAGTCTAGAGGTCTAGGTTCTCACCATTAGTTGTCATAAGCTTTGTTTTACCTGTGTCAAAGAATTTTTTTGTTGTCCCAAAGGTTTCTGTAGGTGTTAAGGAAGGAGTTGAACATCGAATTTTTGAAGATATGGCATCACAAAAGAAATCAAATAAAGGTGGAACCGTCATTCGATATGAGTGTATGGACATGAGGCTGCTTGAGGAAGACCCCAAATTCTCACAGGCATTTGTTGATGTAGGTTGCCTTTGTTTATGCCAAAAGCTACAAGGATACCATGCTCAAGTTTCGAAGGATTTTATTGAAAATTTCATTGGTATAGAGTCGAAAGTAGGTATGTTAAACTTTCCTATGTATCCTGACATAATTTCATAGGCTACTAAAATCCCAAGATTAACAGAGGCATGGTTTAAAGTGATGAATTTTAAGTTGCAGATTTGTGATGAGTTTTTGAAAGAGGAGCACAAAGGTATGGATATGAGTTGAGGCATCCCTAGAACCTACCTCAAGGAGAATTATTCAAAATTTTTAATGGTGATTCAAAAGTATTTTACCTGTGAAGGTAGATTCCATATGATCTATCAATATCATTTCAAAATACTGCTACAATTCACAGGTAAAAAACCACTGGAATTACCTTATTATATGTTTAGGAGTTTGGGAAAAATGGCAGATAAGTGCAGGAAAAACCTGAAACTAGTGACACCTCTACTTTCCATCATGCTTTGATCAAATTGCTAGTAGTGGAAGAATTGAAAAAATTGAGAAGGGATTGGTCTACATTTATGTTTTTGAGGGATATGAGGTTGTTGTCCTCACTCTAAAGAAGACAACAAAATCCAAGACAAATACACCAAGGAAGAGTAAGGAGTTTGGAGTTGAACCTTCAGGTGGTCATGAAATTGAAATGCATCCTATAGCAGAACCCATGGAGCTGGAGATCGAGTGAGTGCAGTAGATTGTGGCACCAAAAAAAACCTCTACCAGCATTCAGGTTAAAACACACACAAGAACCCACATGAGGCTTACTAGGAGTTAGACTGAGGGAGGAGGTAAGTTGGAAGACATCCTAGAGGCAATTGAGATTGAAAAATCCCCTATTGAAAATATTGTGGAAAATATGGGAGCAGAAACCAAAAAGAAGGGCCTTAAGACCAAGAAATTATATTTTTCAAAAGAAGATTCAAGATTCATATTCAAACCTAGGAAGCCATTCACTAGGTCACATTTGTCCAAGGGAAAAATGTCAGAAGAAATGCCTATCAAACCAAAGAAGAATAAGTTTCCATAAGGGGAGGAAATAACAGAATTATCTCCAACAGAGGAAAAAGTAAGCAAGATAAGAAAAGGTAAAAAGCAGGTCCAGGAAAAGAATGAATTGGAGCTCTTAACAGAACACCTAAGGGAAGCTAGAGAAGAGGTCTTGGAAGCCAAATTGGAGTTGGCAGATTTCAAAAATAAAGGCTGGAGATGGAAAATTTCAAAAGAGAAGTGAGAAAATAACTTGATTTCTTCTCAAATAACTTGATTTCTTCAATGAGATGGCATATAAGTTAGGGAAAATGTTGAATAGGACATTGCCCCCGCATAGAATTATGAAACAACTTTCTAGGAGAAATAGGTGGCTACAAGTAGAAAGAAGGAATCTACAAGGTCAAATCAAAATCTTGGAATCACATATGGAGATGGTGTAAGAAGAGTTGAATAAAAAGGGTCTTAAGATGATTGTGCAAGATGATGATGTGAATCCATGAAACATGGTAAGCCACATATTTTTTAATTACATTGTCTTATGTTATCATAACCAGGCATATATAGGCTTTAGAAGTGTTTTTGAGGAAGAAAATGATCTGAACTTGTATGTTATTTTTGTTGTGAAAATTACAAGTTCATAATTATAATTTATTTGCTTCCTGTTTTCCCTTGGTGCATTAGTTTCCTTGGTGCAGGTGAGTGTCAAAACAAGAAATTGTCTTGTTTTTTATGTTGAAATTAATGACAAATAGATAACATAATTAAGAACTGAACATCAGCGTAAACATGTACAAAAAACCATAAATAGAGCCATCAACACAAGTTTTTGATGGAGTTCACCCCTCCTAGGCTACATCTCCTTGGTCCAGCTTCCATAGCTTGGGTCTCTTGTATTAGCTCAAATTTGGCAAAATTGTTGTGTACATAATTAAATTTCTCCTAAAACATGTTCTATTGTCTTCAGAACATACAAATAATCTAAAAATGATTTTCCAATTAGTGAAAATTGACTCTGGCTGGTCTAGACTTGACCTCCTTCCGTGGTGGCTCTAGGCTCCCTTGAACTTCCCTGTAGCAAAATCACATGTAGAAGTCATTTTCAGCCTCTGAAACCTATACCATTACCTTTTTAATGCCAAATCATCTAAGACTGACCATTCATTTTTCCAATTTGGTTGAATATTGCCTCCATTTTGGAAAAAACAAAATTCTTGCAATTTCTCCACTAATTCTAGAGGAACCCCAGCTAACCCTGCCAAAACTAAGGGTCCACCAGATTTGGCATGCTTTGCCAAAATAGTTTCCAAATTAAATTGTCTTAATTAATGTTAACTACAGTCATTAAATATAATATTAGCGCTAGCCCTCGACGCTTGGTCGTGCGGTAAGGCTATATGGTGGAGGGGTTGGCCCCTCCGTGCTCCGTCGGTCCGATTGCACCAAGGTAAAATGTAATTTGAGTGGAATGGTATAACAACGACCACCATCGTGGACTATTGGTATGAAATGAGCTTTTCAAAAGTGTTTTTATTCTCAATAAGACATGAAGGTGGGACAACAAATGTGAGTTATTTTAAGGAGGGTGAGGTTTTATGACTAGGGATACCATCAGTGAAACAATTTTTAGCATGACCTAATGGAATGATATAAAAATTTCAAAGTGGGACACCTAAAATGAGAATAAAAAGAGTGATTTTGATCACTGATGGAAGAATGCATATTCTGACAATAACAGAGGTTATCATTATTGGAAGGCGACAATAAAAAAGATACTTAGATCAGGTTTCTATTGGCCTTCCATGTTCAAGGATGTCTATAAAAATATT
This sequence comes from Pinus albicaulis, assembly GCA_034641835.2. Taxonomy (NCBI): domain Eukaryota; kingdom Viridiplantae; phylum Streptophyta; class Pinopsida; order Pinales; family Pinaceae; genus Pinus; species Pinus albicaulis. The sequence goes on from CM076574.1 coordinate 375,491,172, forward strand.
GTTGTCTGCCATGAGTGTCAATTTTTTTATGGAGAAAAGAAGCTGCTGCCATTACCTCTGAAACCCATATTTGTAGAAGCCCCTTTCCAGCAATGGGTATTGGACTTTATTGGCGAGATACATCCTACATCTTCAAGCCAACATTAGTGGATCTTAACAACCACTGATTATTTCATAAAAAGTGGATTGAGGGCGATCCCTACAAAAAAAGCTACAACCTCAGTTATCATTCATTTTCTGGAAAATAATATCTTATCAAGGTTTGGCTATCCCGTGAAAATTATTACTGACAATGCTTAAGATTTCAAGTCTAAAAAGTTGATTAGTTTATGAAATTATTACCATATTACATCTGGCCACTCCACAACCTATTATCCTCAATGTAATGTCTTGGCTAAGTCATCAAATAAAAGCATAGTCCGAATTATCAAGAAGGTTTTGCAGGAAAACAAAAGGTCATGGCATTTGAAGCTAAAATTTTCCCTATGGGCTGATAGAATTTGCACCAAGAGATCTATAGGAAGCTTTCCTTATGAACTGGTCTACGGAACTAAAGCAATCTTTCCTAGTTCTCTTGTAGTGACGGTGATGAAATTAGTGCAGTTATTGTAGGAAGAGCCAAATGCAATCCAAAGAAGGATAACTCATCTCATTGCTTTGCAAGAAAAGAGAGAATATGTGTACAAAGGAGGAAAATTTCGAAGTTCTAGATGTGATTCTGAAGTGGGAGGCAAAGATAGAAGATAAAGGGAAACATGGAAAATTTGAAAACATCTGGAAAGGACCCTATAAGATTGCAGCATATCATGGAAACAAAACCTTCTTACTTCAAGAAATGGATGGAAAGTTGTGTCAAGGAGGACCTGTCAATGGCAAATTTCTGAAACACTCTTCCTCTTAACTAAATATGTTGAAATACACATCATTGAATATATTACATTTTCCTTCATCATTTTTTCAAATAAAAGTGATATTTTCATCAAGTTTGAGCTTTGAGAGAAGGCCATAAAGAGCTTGGTAAATACTTCATCAAAATTAAAATTTTAGGTTTTCAATAAGACAACACAGGTTACGGTGCTTTTGCTTGTGACACAACATCGTTGAACCTTGTTATCCATGATAGCGATTAAGTTAGTCTACGTTAGTCTTAGAGAATTAATTAGGATTTGGGTCAACTAGGTTTTAAATAAGGTCTTTTGAAATTCAAATTTTCAAAAATACTACATATGGGGAACTTGCAGATGTCATTTTCTTGTGATAGAAGGTCATGTAAGAAAAAAAAAAAATCTCATGCATAGGAAAAAATCTGGTCATTTGCTACGGTTCGCACTTTCACCAAAAATGCGTGAGAATTGAACCTCTCGAACATTGCATGCGCTACACATCTTGTAAACTAACGGTGTATTTTGTGTTTTGTCATAAAAAAGGTCAAGTCATGATATTGGCACGTGAATAAAAACGCACGGTTTGAAGGTCCAGATCTTGTGGGTTCTAAATCAACCTCCCAATTCTAAACCCCTAGTGTTCCAAAGCGATGTCACGGGAGGGGGGCTTGGAAAGGTCGTTTCCAGGGCCCCAAAATATGTATCGCCCTCCTCGAAACCACCCCCCCCACCTCACTCCGAATAAACTTCTAAGCACTTGTTGACTATTTGATTCATTTCCCACCATCCTTTTTCATACGCATGCATGCTTGGTCATGTATTTTTCCGCTCGTTCGTCCCACCTGTTCATTCAATTTTTCTTTGCAATTTAAACACTTCACCTTCATCCTTGGAAGTTTCTTCGAATTCTTTTCCAACAGTCTAGAGGTCTAGGTTCTCACCATTAGTTGTCATAAGCTTTGTTTTACCTGTGTCAAAGAATTTTTTTGTTGTCCCAAAGGTTTCTGTAGGTGTTAAGGAAGGAGTTGAACATCGAATTTTTGAAGATATGGCATCACAAAAGAAATCAAATAAAGGTGGAACCGTCATTCGATATGAGTGTATGGACATGAGGCTGCTTGAGGAAGACCCCAAATTCTCACAGGCATTTGTTGATGTAGGCTGCCTTTGTTTATGCCAAAAGCTACAAGGATACCATGCTCAAGTTTCGAAGGATTTTATTGAAAATTTCATTGGTATAGAGTCGAAAGTAGGTATGTTAAACTTTCCTATGTATCCTGACATAATTTCATAGGCTACTAAAATCCCAAGATTAACAGAGGCATGGTTTAAAGTGATGAATTTTAAGTTGCAGATTTGTGATGAGTTTTTGAAAGAGGAGCACAAAGGTATGGATATGAGTTGAGGCATCCCTAGAACCTACCTCAAGGAGAATTATTCAAAATTTTTAATGGTGATTCAAAAGTATTTTACCTGTGAAGGTAGATTCCATATGATCTATCAATATCATTTCAAAATACTGCTACAATTCACAGGTAAAAAACCACTGGAATTACCTTATTATATGTTTAGGAGTTTGGGAAAAATGGCAGATAAGTGCAGGAAAAACCTGAAACTAGTGACACCTCTACTTTCCATCATGCTTTGATCAAATTGCTAGTAGTGGAAGAATTGAAAAAATTGAGAAGGGATTGGTCTACATTTATGTTTTTGAGGGATATGAGGTTGTTGTCCTCACTCTAAAGAAGACAACAAAATCCAAGACAAATACACCAAGGAAGAGTAAGGAGTTTGGAGTTGAACCTTCAGGTGGTCATGAAATTGAAATGCATCCTATAGCAGAACCCATGGAGCTGGAGATCGAGTGAGTGCAGTAGATTGTGGCACCAAAAAAAACCTCTACCAGCATTCAGGTTAAAACACACACAAGAACCCACATGAGGCTTACTAGGAGTTAGACTGAGGGAGGAGGTAAGTTGGAAGACATCCTAGAGGCAATTGAGATTGAAAAATCCCCTATTGAAAATATTGTGGAAAATATGGGAGCAGAAACCAAAAAGAAGGGCCTTAAGACCAAGAAATTATATTTTTCAAAAGAAGATTCAAGATTCATATTCAAACCTAGGAAGCCATTCACTAGGTCACATTTGTCCAAGGGAAAAATGTCAGAGGAAATGCCTATCAAACCAAAGAAGAATAAGTTTCCATAAGGGGAGGAAATAACAGAATTATCTCCAACAGAGGAAAAAGTAAGCAAGATAAGAAAAGGTAAAAAGCAGGTCCAGGAAAAGAATGAATTGGAGCTCTTAACAGAACACCTAAGGGAAGCTAGAGAAGAGGTCTTGGAAGCCAAATTGGAGTTGGCAGATTTCAAAAATAAAGGCTGGAGATGGAAAATTTCAAAAGAGAAGTGAGGAAATAACTTGATTTCTTCTCAAATAACTTGATTTCTTCAATGAGATGGCATATAAGTTAGGGAAAATGTTGAATAGGACATTGCCCCCGCATAGAATTATGAAACAACTTTCTAGGAGAAATAGGTGGCTACAAGTAGAAAGAAGGAATCTACAAGGTCAAATCAAAATCTTGGAATCACATATGGAGATGGTGTAAGAAGAGTTGAATAAAAAGGGTCTTAAGATGATTGTGCAAGATGATGATGTGAATCCATGAAACATGGTAAGCCACATATTTTTTAATTACATTGTCTTATGTTATCATAACCAGGCATATATAGGCTTTAGAAGTGTTTTTGAGGAAGAAAATGATCTGAACTTGTATGTTATTTTTGTTGTGATAATTACAAGTTCATAATTATAATTTATTTGCGTCCTATTTTCCCTTGGTGCATTAGTTTCCTTGGTGCAGGTGAGTGTCAAAACAAGAAATTGTCTTGTTTTTTATGTTGAAATTAATGACAAATAGATAACATAAGTAAGAACTGAACATCAGCGTAAACATGTACAAAAAACCATAAATAGAGCCATCAACACAAGTTTTTGATGGAGTTCACCCCTCCTAGGCTACATCTCCTTGGTCCAGCTTCCATAGCTTGGGTCTCTTGTATTAGCTCAAATTTGGCAAAATTGTTGTGTACATAATTAAATTTCTCCTAAAACATGTTCTATTGTCTTCAGAACATACAAATAATCTAAAAATGATTTTCCAATTAGTGAAAATTGACTCTGGCTGGTCTAGACTTGACCTCCTTCCGTGGTGGCTCTAGGCTCCCTTGAACTTCCCTGTAGCAAAATCACATGTAGAAGTCATTTTCAGCCTCTGAAACCTATACCATTACCTTTTTAATGCCAAATCATCTAAGACTGACCATTCATTTTTCCAATTTGGTTGAATATTGCCTCCATTTTGGAAAAAACAAAATTCTTGCAATTTCTCCACTAATTCTAGAGGAACCCCAGCTAACCCTGCCAAAACTAAGGGTCCACCAGATTTGGCACGCTTTGCCAAAATAGTTTCCAAATTAAATTGTCTTAATTAATGTTAACTACAGTCATTAAATATAATATTAGCGCTAGCCCTCGACGCTTGGTCGTGCGGTAAGGCTATATGGTGGAGGGGTTGGCCCCTCCGTGCTCCGTCGATCCGATTGCACCAAGGTAAAATGTAATTTGAGTGGAATGGTATAACAACGACCACCATCGTGGACTATTGGTTAGAGGGTGGATTTTTTGGGCGGAGGCCCAGGGTTCAAACCCGACCCCGCTCCCATTACACATAGGTTTGCCACCGTTAAACCTTGAACTTTGGCAGACTGTGATAAAAATTTATTCTGTTAAACCTTTGGCATGATATTTGAATCGGACCCATGGCATTTGATAATTCGTTGACTATGGTTTATATAACTTAATTTTCATTTGATTAATCTGAACCATATGATTTATATTAATATAATTAATAATACATATATAAAATATATAGTATATAATATGATACTTCATATAATATAAATATAAATAAATAAAATATATATATATATATATATATATATATATTAAAAAAACAAAATTTCCACCTTAGATAACATTAGAAATTTACCCCAACATAGACCAAATTGGTGAATTATAAAGTGCCACTTGTCACAACCTCATTGGCAGAAACCTGAAGAATATTCTAGAAGATTCATTTTTGCTGACTGGGTGCCATGTCAGCAACCTGTCACAATTCTGCAATTTTTTAGCTTTTTTGGAAAATAAACAACAGACCATAAATTACTCATACGAACTCAGATTTTGATGAAACGAGTTGCGTTGGAATCCTGGTGATGAGATCTACGATGTTGTCCTAGTTTTGAGGAATTTTGAAATTTTTTAATTTTGAGCTAAATGTTGAGCACTTGATCATTCCTCCCAACTAGAAGCCTTTTGGACCCCAAAATCTCTCTTGATTACTGATTATGTGGATGAAGGGACTTTTCCCTCACCCTTCCAGTCTCTATCCATTGAAATTTTCCCAATTTCATCATTTGGAGCTTTTCATAAAAAGTCAACTTTTTCCTCGATTCTTGTGACCTTCTTTTGATGGCATTGACACCATCACGCTGCAACATTTCTGAATTTGCAGAACAAAAATATATTTTTGTAGAAACAATCTTGTTCCTACCTTGGTCAGCAATCAAAGAAAACTTAGAAACTTTCTCACCTTGCACATTGTCACCATGGCGATTTTTAGTTGATCTCACTTTGTACTTGCGTCGATTCTTGACCAAGTTTCTTCGCCATTGCCATGTACCTTTTGGAAACCATAAACCAACATTTGTGGAACCCATGCCTTATTTTCCAAGCTTCTTTGTCACTCTCTCTTTGAGCTTTGCACCCTCTTGCACTGGCATCTTGTTTCCAACACTGCTCAACACCAATGTTGACTGTTGCAAATGTTTTTCACCTTCTTTAAAAGGGAAATCTGTGAACATCCTAAAACAACTGAGTACAAGAGTAAGAATATTTTTGAAAAGTTTGATTCAATATATATCTTTGTTTGATCATCAAAAATGTCAAGTTCTGACTTGCATTCACTATCCTCTTCATTTCACTTGCATGCATAAGAGACAAACCTGTCTTCTTCTTATGTGCTCTAATTTTGAATACCATTCTTAAACAAGTGGTACTTGTTCTCATGTCGATGAAATATATATTTCCTATCATACAGATAAGGACTTCCCCAATACAATACCAGATATTTCAAGTGGCACCACGTCAAGCTCAACTTCATCAAGAAAGTTTGAGTTAATGGCAAATCTTAGTAAGCACTTCCTTGTAACTTGCAAGTTTTCATTCTTGAAAATCCAACCCAAAGGATATGTTCTTGGATGTCTAATTGTTTCAAGGCCTAGCTGCTTAACCAAATCTTCGGAAATCAAGTTAGCTTGTGACCCACTGTCAAAAAGTGTATCAATCTTGGTATGTTTAGAGACAACTCTGATATGGAAAATTTCTATTCTTGTATCTTCATCATGAGTATCATTTGAAAAATTTGAAGTACTAGTGCTTGCAACATGTTTACCTTTCAAAAACCATGGCTGTAATTTTTGTCTCATCTCTTGAATCTAACTCTAAGTCTTTTTCAGCTATAACAACCATTTTTCCTTTCTATTTGGCTTTCGGTCTATTTTGTTTCAATTCTGGATGAAGTTTCCAACAGTGGTCTTCATCATGGCTAGCCTTTGAATAATTTTTGCATGTGAGTTTTTCCTTCTCTTTTTTTACAGAACTATTTCTTTTTCCTCTTCCATAAAACTTTCCTTTCCCTTTACCATCACTTTCCTCATTCTCCTCTATGCCTTGTTTTCCCCTTGCCTCTAAGTGTGTGGCTTGTACACAAAATTCATCTAAATTGCTTGAGTTAGACATAAGAATACTATGCTTCAACCAGGAATGTAAACCCCCAATATATTTCAAGAGTGTATCTTGGGAATTCAAATTTACTCCTAGTAACAAATATCTCTTTATAAATTCCTGGGTATAATCTTGAACTGTTTGACCCTTGAGCAGCCTAAAATTTTGCCAACTCATAATAGATTTTTGCATGTAAGCTAAAGGATAAAATTTTATTTTAATGGCAGAAATAAACTCAACCCAAGTGATGGATATCTTACCATGTGATTCACATTTCCTCTTGAGTCTTTGTTTCCCACCAGACTAGTGTTTCTCCTTCTAGCCTCCTTCATGAAGGTTTTGAATTCTGTAATACACCTCCAATTGACATATCCAATTTTCAAGCCTCTCTATATTTACCTCGCCATTGTACATGGGTAATTCAAACTTTATGTCCAATTTGAGTAATGGAGTTTTTCCTCTTGGGGTCTTGGAATGAGTATGGGTATGGGTGGTTTTTGTGGTGGAAGTGGAATATGAAGTTGATGGTGATGATGAGGATGATGAAGATGGTGGATGTGGAGGTGGATTTCCTGCACTGCCCTTTGAACTCTTCTCTTCATCCTTCTTATCATTTGAAGTTCCTTCTCCATGTGGGAACTTAGAACCTCCTCCTACCATTCCAACAGTGAATGCATCAAACATAATCTTGACCATCCTCTTCATGCCATTGATTTATTTCTTGAAATCCTCCTCTTCTGAGTGTCCTTCATTATCTCCAACACCTGACATGATGGCTTTAGATTCAACTTTAGCTTCTGGTGCAATTTGGACCTCCTCAATCTCAAACAGAGCTAACACTTGAGGTGCTTCAGGTGCAACTGGGAGTGAAAATTTAGGTGGAGATGGTGGCCTTGTGGCTCTCCCTCTTTTGGTCCTAACCTCAAGACTAGAAACCAATAGTTTCCCTTCTCCTCTCTGCAATCTTAACCTTGTAAGCATCACAAAATTGCAACCGTTAAAACTCTTTTGCACAAAATCTAGCAAAGAAAGCAAATAACCTTAAGAAACTTGATGCTATGATACCACTTGATCTGAAATTGTATGTTAGTTTTGCTGAGCTAATTACAAGTTCATAATTATAATTTATTTGCTTCTTGTTTTCTTGTGGTGCATTAGTTTCCTTGGTGCAAATGAGTGTCAAAATAGGAAATTGTCTTGTGCTTTATGTTGAAATTAATGACAAATAAACAACATAAGTAAGAACTAAAAAACATCATAAACATGTATATAAAACCATAAACAGAGCCATCAACACAATTTTTTGATGAAGGAGTTCACCCCTCTTGGGCTACATCTCCTTGGTCCAACTTCCATAGCTTGGGCCTCTTGTACTAGATAAAATTTGGAAAAAGTGTTGTGTACATAATTAAATTGCTCCTGAAACATGTTCTATTGTCTTCATAACATACAAATCATCTAAAAATGACTACCTAATTACTGAAAATTGACTTTGGATGGTCTAGACTTGACCTCCTTCCCTGGTGGCTCTGGGCTCCCTTGAACTTCCTTGTAGAAAAATCACATGTAGAATTCGTTTTCAGCCTCTTAAACCTATACCATTGTCTTTGGAATTCCAAAATCATCTAATATTGACTATTCATTTTTCCAATTTGGTCTAATATTGCCTCCATTATGGAAAAAACAAAATTCCTGCAATTTCTCCACTAATTCTGGAGGAACTCTAGCTAACCCCGCCAAAACAACCGCCAACTTAAACTAGAATAATCAATGTTAAATGTAGTAATTAAATATAAAATTAGCGCTAGCCCTCGGCGCTTGGTCGTGTGGTAAGGTTAGATGGTGGAGGGGCTAGCCCCTTCGCGCTCCACCGGTCCGATTGCACCAAGGTTAAATGTTATTTGAGTGGAATGGCCTAACAACGACCACTGCCATGACCTATTGGTTAGAGGGCGGATTTTTGGGGCGGAGGTCTGAGATTCAAACCCGACCCAGCTCCCATTACACATAGTTTTGCTACCGTTAAACCTTGAACTTTGTCGAATTGCGATAAACATTTATTCCGTTAAACCTTTGGCATGCTATTTGAATCGGACCTATGGCATTTGATAATCCATCGACTATGGTTTATATAACAGATTTTTCATTTGATTAATCCGAACCATATAATTTATATTAATATAATTAATAATATATATATATATATATATATATATAAACAAAATTTCCACCTTAGATAACGTTAGGAATTTACCCCCACATAGACCAAACTGGCGAATTAGAAGATGCCACTTGTCACAGCCTCATTGGTAGAAACCTGAAGAATATTCCCAAAATATTCCTTTTTTCTAACTGGGCTGCCATGTCAGCAACCTTTCAAAATTCTACAATTTTTTAGTTGTTTGGTAAAATGGACAGCAGGCCATAACTTACTCATACGAACTCGGATTTTGATGAAACAAGTTGCTTTGGAATCTTGGTGATGAGCTCTACGTTGTCGTCTCGGTCTGAGCAATTATGAAAACTTTGATTTTTGAGCTAAATATTGAGCCCCTGATCAGAAAAAGAAGAAAAGAGAAAAGGACTATGAACTAGGTACTTTCGTTATGTACTGCAAGCTTGAAGGTGTGTTTTCGCTACAAAAGTGTTGTAGGTTTTGTTAAAGAAAAAATTCTTGAAAAGTTTCAGAAAAGGGGTGACCTAGAGCATGTATTTACCTCATCAATCTCAAGGAAGATCCTTCGGTAGTCAACAAAGTAAAAAAATGTGCAGAATATGGGGTTTTGAAGTTGCTATGATAGTATGCTACGAAAGTTCCTAATGCCATGTTTTTTCCAGCATTATGCATTTTTTGAATTTTTATGGGCAGTCAACGCAGAAAGAAAGGTGGCTAAGTCATAAAATGAGATTAGGGATATCATTGGGCCATCTGTTTTAGGGGGCAACTCAACAATCCATTCCAAATGGATGACATGGCTAAAACACCTCATCATGATGCCACCTCACATAAATGGACAACTCATCATCGAATCAGTTTTATGAAGACCTTAAATCCAGTGTATCAGTTGGCCACCTCAACATGGAAGTTTGATTCGATAGGGATGACAAACATGGGTTGTTAGGAATTTTGATTAAGTAATTAACGGTCACGAGTCCTTTTTTATTACCAACTCTACTAAAACAGAAAATATCCCTATTATTCCTCAAAACGATGTAATCCTAATTGAATTAAATCTCTCGGTCAAGTATGAAAGTCTAGCGAGGTGGCATACCTTTGTAATAGAGATCTCACTCTATAAATAAGAGGTTTATTAAATTTGAGGGTTTGGTTGATGAAGGTAGATGAGAGGACTATTATGTAATTTTGTTTCAACAAGCTAATATACAGTTGCAAAAGTGTTTTTCAAACTTGAGGTTTCTTTTAAGCTGATGTGTTTGTGTTTTTCCCATTTGCTGATATTATGATCAACTTCATATTCTCATGATTATTTGGAATTCATAGTATTATGCTCCAATTTCCTTCATGTGTTATGTGTATGCTGTAAAAAGTTATCTTTTAAGGTTAATTGCCTCAACTTCCATGAAATACATTTGCTTGTGATTGAAGTCTCATAGCTGACTCCATGCCTAATGGTAGCATTTCATACATCTTCCACCTGCAAAATCACTTAAAACACAAATAGAATAGAGTTAGCCATCTACAATATAAGTTTCATCTTGAATATTCATTTGTTTTCTTTGAGAGAGCCCTCTTTGACTAAAAAGGCTAACTTTCAATCCAAAGTGGTTTGAAATAGTTACATTAGGTTGACCATTGAACAACCCAATTGGTGCCAACCTAGTGATAACACCGCCCATCAATTCAACCAACATAATCAACTACTTCAAAGATTGAGGGTGAAGGTTCTTATTGGTAAAGAGAAGGAAGAGGCACTCACATACTAATCCCTCAGGCTAAAATACCCACAGTGATAGAGGTCGAACCTACAAAATAAGTTAGCTAGTTGACTCCAAAGGATGCTTAAGCATAATTGTCTCCATCACCAGCTACTCCAAAATGAATAATCCAACAAAGAATAAACTGAATTATTCTCATTCTCCTATTCTATAATTCTTTTTAAATTTCACACTTTAAAATTTTGTATATCTCAAAAATTCCCCCTTCTTCAAGGTGAAGAAGGCATTGAGGGTGGGGGAGATGTTGGAGGGGTTGAGTCAACTCACTAAATATGTATTGTAAGTTGGTCAACTCCTCTACTGAGTTGTCCAACCAAGCTGGCTAAGATAAGTCAGTTGAGACAATTAAATTGTTGTAACTATCTACAGGGATATAAATATGTATGTACTTGACTCCATGTTAGTGGTTGGTGATCTATTGAGATATATCTAATACAAGTGTGTTTTTTCTAGCTCTCTACTACTTTTGTGTCCCTTTGTCTCTTCCATGTGATGCATATTATTCCTTAAGCTTACTTGATGTTCCACTTTTTTGGTAACTAATGCATATTTTTAACTAGACTAAAACACACCCCATCCAAGGTACATGCATCATTCATATATATATATATATATATATATATAAACAAAAAATAATGTACTATATAAATTAAAACAAAATTTATGTATGTTAATATTTAATACATTAACACAAACACTTATTATATCAAATATGCATACATAAAAACACTTGCTATATTAAAATATGCATGCATCCATTAATATAGGTGAAAATAAATAAAAATTCTGAGATGTTGTGAAGTCTTTAACAACCCTCATTTTATTTTTTATAAAATAAAAACCCTTATTTAAAAATAAAAAAAATTCTATTAAATTCTTGATTTTTTTATTGTAAATAACTTTTTAAAACTTAATTTATTTACCTCTTGGAAAAAAAAATAATAATAAATAATAATGATAATAAAATCTCAAAACTTTAAATTTCGAAAAATAAAGATATAGAATTATTTAAATTCTGGTTCATAATAAAATCGAGATTCCTTATACATCTGAATAAATTTTAATCTGGATATCCGGTTATTCCAGTCCATTGCCATATTAACCATTCATTAGAAACTGGGATATTTTCTTGTAATCTGGGATATCCAGATGGTTTTCTATATTTCATTTTTTGTGCACCCCCGGATATCTCGAATTCCCGGACAATTCTTTTCGAAGTTAGTTTATTTAATTTAATATTTGTTGAAGTTTTCTATATTTCCCCATTTGAGTAGAAATAAAAGATTCAACATTATTTTCACCCCCAAACTCGTAGATACCCAAATCATCCGGGATTTAATAAAATTGATTTCTAAAATTTTGTGCATTTTGTCATTGATTGATTTTCTTTGTTTTTATTTAAAATACACTTAGGTATCTGGTTCAAACAAATTTTGTTAGAGACCCATATTTCTAGGATACCAAGATCATTCTAATAAAAGTTTATTTGCTTGGATTTTTTTATTGTGACTTATATCTAGAATATGGTTATTATTTAAAAATGAATCACTGCTTTCATTCCGAATTCTGAATTCCTGATACATGTGAAGCCCAAATTTAATAAAACTTAGTTTTTCCTCTTTTCAAAGTTTTTCCAATTTTCATTTTTTAATAAAATCCTTTAGTTTTCCTGAAATAAGCATTATGCGGTATTCGGTTCAAAATCAATTGTTCAAAATTTTTTTAGCCCCAGATACTCGGATGCCTGGATTTCAAGGTTTTTCATAATGAAGAAAGTATAAGGAAACAATAATAAGTCTTTTTAAGTTGTTTTCATAGAACATATTCGGTATCTAGCTCCAAGCGATTTGTGACATTAAGAAAACATTCCTCACACCTTGGATACTTGGATTTCTAGATTTAGATAAAAGAAAGTGAGGTAGGTAATTAATTCACATGTGATGACCATTAACGAATTTTCTCAGGCGCCAAAAATATTTGTATTTACTGAATTTTTTGGATTTTCTGCATGTTATTGAAGAAACTCATAGAAATCTTCACACACGTAATGAAATTTGATATTTGAAATTTTCACACGGAATGAAATTCGAAATTTGAATTTTTTTTGGTGCTTCTTATGTTTAAAATAGTTGAGTTTTATTCAAAGAAATTATGTTAACGGAATGATATCATCTTCTCTGGTTTTGCTATGAAATTAATATATGTGATTTTCTTAAATAATTTTGTTGTATAGAAAATGGTCTTCAAACCATTATTGATGTGTCTTATGCATGAATAATGGTTTCAAAAGGAAAATCCAAAGCCAGTCAGCCTGTTGTTTGGAATATCAAAAAAGGGTTAAAAATAGTGGAGTCAAAAGCTGAATCACCCGAGGAGAACCCTAATTCAACTTTCTTCTCTCGTACTACATTCAAGGACTCAATCTATAGGAACTATGTCATGGGAAAGGATGCATGAATTTTTTGAAAATGATCGATGATTAAAAGAAGACTCATTCTCTAATTTAGATAATTTCGAACTCATTAAGAAAACCGAGCTACACAAGGTTGCAACGAGACCAACCATGTTTCCTTATTATTATATTGTAATTTGGATCATATGTCATTCTCATGTTCAAACATGCTCAATAGTGAATCATTCCAACAAAGTTATAACTTCATGGAAGCTTGGAATCTTATAGTCAATGTACAATTTAAGTCCTCCTAAAGTTTATCTCAATAAGGAATACATGACTGACTTTGAAAAGAATGTGTTAAAGGAGCATAAAATTGATATAGCTGGGTGGGTGCATACAGGAATGGGTATATGACTATGTAACTTTTATTACTAGGTCAACTAAACTCTAACCAATTGGACAATTCAATAATCCCTACACATTTCTAGTAAAAATGTTATCTACACTTTATGGAGAATCATATTTAGAGCATTTTAAGTTATAATGGGTTCTCTAGTCTATGGCATTATGAACCATTCTAAGGATCAATTGGGTAGATATTTTGTCACAGAACATATCAAATCCCATCAAGCTATCGCAATCATCCCTTCTAGGGTTCGATCTAGGTTTTTACATGTTGGCCATGAATTGGAAATGGTCTTTTAGTGAAAAACCCATTCATCAATTTTGTTCTATACAAAGGGAAAGTCAATACAAAATTCATTTCTATGATATTTGTGACAATTTCATGATGTATTTTTATCAATTTCTTTTGGGAAGTCTCTAAATCAACAAACAAATTCAATCAGGGTTATATGATAGTGGAGATTGGTTTGTGGAGGAAAACTTCTTCTTTTTTAATATTTATGGATGTGAAGCTGGTCCTCATGTGCTTCTAAAATACATTAATGAAAGACTTGCAGTAAGGGAAATAGCTAATCAAACAATAGTCATCAGAATCACTAAGTTATTTAACATTAACTCGAAGAAGCTTTAGCCAAATTTTCCTATTAAAATTGGTCAGCTGATTCTTAAAGACGAAAGGAGATGCAGTGGTTGAAGAAAATGGGCTTCATGAAGTTTTTTTAAATTCTCTCCCTTTTTATAGATATGATCCACATGCTATTGTTAAATTTCATCCAAATTCTGTCATGTATTACAAAAATTATATCCATCAGGAACCAATGTTTGATGGTTTTTTAAGACAAGTTGAATCTTTTGATCAGGTTGTTTATAGAGTGTTTTGTCAGATGAACATGGAACAAAGACATAATTTACAAAATTTCATACAAATTATTTATCTCTATTATCTATAACATAGCAGTAAAATATCTGGTATTAATTTAGATAGGTTGCAAATACTACAAGGTATAAGAATCTCTTTTACAAAAAATAGTAATGAACCTACAAGAATTTAGGATTTTCAAGCTCAACAATCTAGCTAAGAGAATTTAGGATTTTCAAGCTCAAAAATCTAGCCAAGAAGAGGGCATCCAATAACTAGATCAAACAAATTTTGCTCAAACAAAACCTAATAAAAAGCAATAACAAGGAAAAAAATTCATACAACAACCAAAACTTAAAAAAACAAAAAAAAACAAAAAAAACCAAAAACAAAATAAAACAAGTTGAATCTTCTAAAAAAGAAGAACTAGAATTACAGGGCATCATTCTCAAAAAGAAAATAACAAAGGAAGTTGAAGAATCAATAAGTCAAACTTAGAAGCCGCTGATAACAAAATTACTGATGACACACAAATAGAGCTAGAAAAAGCGGATCAACCAAATATTCATTCAAAGGAGCAACCCAGGAATTTTCCCAAAAACCTGTCTCCTCTATATAGATAACTTAGGTAATTATTCAAGGAGTTGGCATGACTCCTTTGAATATTCCACATGTTTCCTCTCTTTTTAGAGATGTTGATGAGGTAGAATGAATGAAAGTGACTGTAGTGTCTCTTGGTTATTATTTTTATAGTTCACAATCTAAATCAGTTGCCAAAAGATCAAGGAAAAGAAAACTTGACCCGTCTATGATTGAAACTTCATAAGAAATCGTTTGGAAATCAACTGGTGATCCTAAATATAGAGCCATGGAAACAACCTTAGCCCTTGTGGCTTTTGCTTCAGCTAATGATTGTTCATAGATTAGAGCCAAACCAAAATCAAATAATTGCAAACTGAATTTGCAGACATCAGAATTTTCCATGAGAAAGAATGGAATTCCCATGCCAATTTATTACAAGAATATTTTTCCATTGCCATGGCACATATTGAAGAGAAGCATCTAAATGGAAAATCTAAAGCAGAAGAGCAGTATAAGAAGATAATTGTTGAAATTGAAAATGAACATGCTGAACATATGAAGATCTGAGATAGGGTCAAGTTAGAGAAATCAAGATATTAGAGAGGAGTTTGAGATCCATGCTCAAATGATTTCTACATGTTTTGAAGCTGGTATTGGCTCTTTAGAGGAACAAATATACCAATTAAAGAAAGAACTTGTAGAAGTGAAGGTATTTAAAGATCAGGTTGTTATAGATAACGATCAATTCAAGCAAGTAGAGTTAAAGATTCTTTAGTTAGTTGAACACAATTTATAATATTCAAATGGAAGATGACACTGTGCTACTAGATCAATTTGACAAAATTGTCATGTGGGAGAATAAGTAAAAATACAAAGTTTTTGGTAAATTCTCTATGGAAGAAAGAAATTGGTGCAGATTTCTCTAGATCAAAAGAAATCCAACCACATCATTACGGAATGGATCACAGAATATTTTGACCGGTTTGATTCTGTATGGGATAGTGCACTAGATAATATTAAGGAATTCAATATGCCTCATCTAGGAGGAATCGAGGAAGTATTATCTTTGACCATTTGAATATAATTGTTTAGAGATAATAGAGAGTCGAGTAATACTGAAATCTAGAAAATTACTAATTAGAAGAGTAGTGACTTCCAAAAATTCTTCCAATTTCCGCATGAGTGTATCAAGTTAATTACCAAATTCTTAACCTGAAGAATGTTATCCCTATCTATTTACCTCAAGTATTTGATAAATATAGCCAATGGTCCAAATACATAACGAGAAAGAAAAGGAAATAGATCTCTCAATCATCAGAAGATACATGACAACTATCACATCATATGGATGAAAATTAACAACAGTTAAAACAAGAAAGTATCCACATTCATATCAACGAGATAATTTTGTTTTCTTCTTATGTTCAAGAAAATCCTCTCATAAGATAAAAGGGTTTTTCTATCTTTAAAAATCAAACATTATCTTTTATTTTATTTTGTTATTTATACAACTCTTTTCATTGGAGAAGGGGTTGGAAATCATTTGAACTAGAATCAAATTGGTATATTTAATCAAAATTGGAATTGAATTTTCTAAGATTTGGGAATTGATTTGATGGATATTACTATGCATGGAATACTATACTTTTTTATAACTTTCTTATATGCATTTCTAATTTACATGTTCACAAGTTTTTCATTCATTAAATCACTTCCTAAAATAGAGTATTAAAATGATTTTTTATTTTTATTTTCTTTTGAAACGAAAAGGCCTAATGATTCATTGAGTTATTTGGGGAATTTAGATTAATTCTGAATCTTGAAATATATCAAATTTTCACTTTCTGATATTCAAATGATAGATTTGATACTTTTTATCACACTAAGAGGGGAGGGGCGCGAGGGGGCAGTAGGGGGGATCAATGTAGTGGAAAAATTATCACTTCAAAAAAATTCATCATTAATTAATTATGTAGCAATGCATCAATTTTTTTTGCATCATAACAATTAATGAAACTATGCATCAAGAAGCCATCATCACATCAACACAAGAAAACACAAGCTTTTATGTGGGAACCCTTGTGGGAAAACCACAAATTATTTTTGTCTTCTTTTTCAATTAATTTACATAAATTTGCAGGAATATACCCCCTAAGTGCATGCAAGCACCCACTTGCAATAGGCTATAACCTAATTGAGGCACCAACCTCTATTGGAATCATCTAAAAATGCAATGAATTCAACTTTCATTAAGAATGATGTACATATCAATACACCATTGAAATCGTTGGATTCACTTTCCAAGATTTCTTGGATTTATAGTAATGGTTCACCATAACCCTAACGAATTAGGTGTCCAACATTCCCCCCTTAATCCGAAGGGGTGTATATGAGCCCAAGAAGAGAGCTAAATCGAAAAAATGCATGACACCAAATGACTGAATCTTCTCTCTCAAATGGTGGTTTAAGGAAGACACAAACAAAATGAGGTGGAAAAACTCGAGGTCTGTACCGGTGGTGGTTTAAGGATGACCACCAACTCTGGATCTAAAGCTCGAAGTCGTTCCTAGAATAATTCCAAATTTGGCTAGATGTTGAAGTGTTCTACTACTAGAAGTTCTCCTTTATAATGGTTTGAAGAAGATGAAAAATGAGGTTGGTTTGAAGATGACCATGAATTGATGTAGCAAAAATTGAATTCTTCTATAGGTGGCAATTTAAGGAAGGCCACCAACTAAAAATCATGCTCATGGAGTATGACTCTGTCTCTAGCTACAACTCTGAAACTGACTATGGATGAATTTGGCTCCAACCTTTGGAAGTTGGCTCTGGTTTAGGACACGGCTCAAGCTCACTTGATGAATCTTCGAATGATGAATCTTTGAAGCTAGTAACTAACCATCAATTCCCCCCTTATCAGATACAAGGTGAGAATATGAAGAAATTTATGTTGCAAGATGTGTCAACGCTTAAGAACAAGTTATATGGTATGATCGATATATCTTCTTGGTTGTTGAAGACCATTTCCAAGAAGTTATCCATCCAAGGTGAATCTTCGTTCTTGCAAAAGTCTTGTTTCTAGAGCATCTATTTGAATGATGAATGTTCTTGCCACAATGTTCACAAAGGTGAAGATAAAAAAAACAAAAATTTCATATGGACAACTCGATCATCATGCTAGCATATGACAATCTACTGTGGTTGTGGAACATGAGAAAGTGAAGATGAATCATCCTAAAGAAACCCAACAATATGAAACTGGATGGGCTTGGAATAGTTCAAAATATGAAAAGGCACATCCTTGTCATATCCAAGACTGCTTATGTTCTTATTGTTAACAACTTCTTCCCAAGGTTTGATGGTGGGCTTAGGAAGTGCAAGTTGAGCCTCTGCATCTTAATGCAATTTTTCTCCTGACAAGATGTTGCAAATCTGATTATTCTCTGATTTTTTATGGGAGTCAGACTAAAAAATGGATTTGTTCTAAAAAATGACTAGTTCATAATCATGAATATTTTGTTGTAGTTCATCTTGTTTCAATTGAGATTCGAGTTGCAGAAACTTGATTTTGTCTTTTGCATTTTGTAAGCAGGTTTGAATGTCAGAGAGAGTGTCCTTGCTTATTTTGTCTGTGTTACGAACAATAGAGAGTATTAGTGTTCAATAACTATGATGCATTATTAATTCAAGCCATTTTATAATAACTTAAGCTCAAAAAATTAAGGGTGTTGGCTTTAACCGAAAACGCACTCACTTACAACACACCACATTAAATCATTTTAAATGAGGCACAACAAGCATGAAAAATGCTTCTCTAATTCACAATGTGACCATTACTCCATGATACTACTCAACAAATTACAAAATCATTATATATGCTCATTTACATCTCATGACCATACACACCTCACCTTTTTTCCTTTAACTCTTTAGTATTCAAATAAAGTCTTCTTTCAATTACATTTGAAGTGAAGAATCTCATGATCATACATGCCTCTTTGCTTTAACTCTTTAAATTAAGTTTTTTTTAGGTGAATAATCTGAACTTTCAGAAATTATTAATTCATGCACATAAAATATGCACAACCTTAAAATAATTGATGCAGGTGAAATAGCCTTGGAATTTTACCATCATATTTAACTGTAGGATTAAATAAATGCGCAATTAACCATTTTACTTTTACCTTCTCATTTCACTTATCTTTCACCATTTTTTCTTTTATGTCAATAAAATAACATTTCACTTTCTCTCTCTTTTTTTTTAAGAAATGAGAAATATTTTATTTACCAATATAAATCTTTAAATACCTTTCATGTTTAACCATAATTTGATGCAACTTGAATTCACATGATGCATATCAACTTCTTGCACGTTCTTCCTCTTGGAAATTTTGTGCCCAAAGTTTTTTCTGTAATATTCCTAATGGAAATATACAATACTAAACAAAGCAAACATAGAAAAAACATATACAAAATCTTACAACAAATTTAACAACCATAAATCTTCATGAACTGTGTTGATCCGAGTCATTTTATTAATAAATGAGAGGGTACAATGTGGTGCTGGAAAGAGTGCACCTGAGATAGCACAAGGCAAGCTAGAAAATCCCAAATGGAAGATATGAAATCCCTCTCTGATCTGCTGCTGCTCTCTCTGCTGAACTGCCTGGAAAATATGTTACTGGCTAGAAAGAACTGTTGTTAGGGCTCCTAGGATGCTCAAACAATTCCAAGAAATTAACCTTGGCCTCTCCACCAATAGCCCACAAAAACCCACAAAGGAATTGGCCAAATGTTGACCTCAGAATTTCAACCCAATTTTCCCCTAGCTTCTCTTGCTGCTGGTTGAGTTGGGATCCCTATTTTTCCCCTCAAACCTATTCTTCAAAATTAATATTGGCCTCTCCTCAATAAACCTAGGAAAACTCAGAAAGGGTTTGTCCTAGTTTTGAAGCTCCCAAACTGACTCTCAAATTCTCGGCCCTCCTCCACAAGCAGAATATGAAGCATGTAGCAAATGATATGTTTGTTGCTCCACCAAAATGATGAAAAATCCCCCACAACACTTCCCCAGACTTCACCTCAAGTTTCAAACCCTATATCCCTTCACTCCTCAATATCCAAGCGTGGCTCCTCCAAGAGCTGCATAGTCCCTTCCCTGTTGCTGCTGAACCTATCCACAAACTCGCACTCCCTGTTGCTCGGACAAACTGGTATAAGTAGGACTCCCTCCTTGGGCTGGCACTCGAAGTCCACTGATGTAAGGGTTGATATTTTTGCTCGGAAAAACTCATGTGCTAAACAACACTTGTTGACTTGCCTTTTGCTTAAGCATGCTATGTTAAAGGAAATTTTCTCAAATGATCATGAATGCCCCAAATGAGTGCCTCTTTCTCTTTTTATCAAAGAGTCTCAAAAATAACCATGTGGGCCTAGCTTGACTTCCCCCCACCAACTTCGCTCCAATGAGAGCGTATTCCACATGTGGGTCGTAATTCTCCACGGGGTGGCCCCCACGCTCAACTAGAGCCACAATATTTCCCTTCCTTCCTAATGTTTTGGACCCCCAATTACTCCCAAAATTCATGTGGGACCTCTGAACCCACAAATCCTAAGTGTAAACATGAAATAGGACAAAAGTGGGCAAGATTGATATTTCCCTTAGCAATATTTCCAAGTGGGAATATCACAGTCCTCCCTGCCAAAACATTGCTTGTCATCAAGAAACTAGCGAACAAGCACTCTCTCTAGTTTTTGCTCCCCACTGTCATTGTAAAAATGTGCCAGGGTCCCATATGCACCACTAAATCGTCCATGACCTCTGCACTGTCATGACATGAACGAATCCCTCAATGCCAGGATCCCAAGAAATCTTGTCCCACCTGATTCTCCCCTCGCTCCACTTACTTTCTTGCCAGATATAAGTACCAGAAGTCCCCTAGATACCATCAATGAGTAGGGGATCATGATAATGTGTCACTATTCCCAACTCCTCGTGAACTTTTCATACCACGTAGGGCATCCCATGCACTCTAGGATTATACTGTCAAAGATACCACCAAATCCTCGCAGAGCTAGAATATCGCTCACATGAGCTTCTCCTGATATCATCCTGCTAGCCCACATACCATACTAATGAAGTCCCCCACGCCATCAGTGACTCACTAAAGACAAATAGAAGATCTGCATGATCTCCCCCTATAGTAGCCAACTCATCCCTAAGGGAATTTAGTTGTGAAGAGCGGTGATGATCAGGTCCCTTGCTAATCTCAGAGGGGTCCCACCATGTTGATGTTGCGCTACTCTGATTATGACATACTCCCCATCGTGTGCTAACTGTATCCTCCTCTCCTAAGGCCTAGTGGCGAAATATCTGTGAGATCCAAGCTCATCTTGCCCAGGCATCTCCATGATGCCAATATCTACCCCTCCACTGCCAATCTCAAACTTGAGCAATAACAGGAAAATTCTACCTCGCCATACAGTGGTGGTCTCAGTGATCCCCCATGGATCAAACCCAAGGTGAATTGGATCATCATCTGTCATGACCCTGCTGATCACACAATGGAGTGATCCACCTACCAATTGGATCCCTGGACCCCCCAACCATACTGGGAGCTCATAACTCCCACTCCTTGTTGAATGTCCCTGCGCAGCGCTGCTACCTACTAGAACCCATGTGAACCTCATCTTTGACCCCTGTATGTAACCCATGGGTGGAATCCAAGTATCAGGATTATATCCCATGCAAGCCAACCTGCCCTGCTATGCTACCTCGAAAATAAGCCAAGTTATCATTAAGGCAATATCTGTCAACTCATGCCTCCACCAAACGTCTCAACTGCAGAGTCAGGGGTGGGTAGGTCCCCAAGGGTAGGATCAAGAGTCTATTGGGGTATTGAAGAATATCCCTATGGATGCCCCTCTCTTTGTCTCAGATCTACTGATAAACCAGTCGAAGACTCGTCTCTGTACACCATGTTGATCATATCAGCATTCTATTGAAATTTTGATAAGCAGCCTCGCTTAAACCTTCCAAAACCCCTCCTTTGCCCTGAGAAATCCATTTTCTGCTTATCATTACCTTCCTACCCCCCCCCAAATTACATTAAAAAGGCCAAAAAACCCATATTTGAAATCTGCAAGGCCTAGCCCTTTCGGTCCTAGCCCCCTCTATCTTTTTATCCACATGACCGGAAGTAAAAACCGAATGCTAGCCGTGAAGGCGCTTATCACATCGAGATATCGGGCGCATTTTTAACCATCGATTTGCACAGATCCGGCGACATTTGAAAATCTTCGTTGCGCACGTGGCCCACTCCATCCATTTCCCAAATCTCCCGTCCACCGTCCGATCAACCTGCAGATCAACGATTAGAAACCTATCCACCCCGGTGGTCCCCGCTCCGTGCACTGTACAAAACCGGTGGTTTATATCGCACCGCTTTTCCGAGGCGGGCGGTATTTCTCATTTCGGAGCGATTCCATACATCATCCGCCGCGTGTCCCCATGTACAGCCCAAAAACCATCGTTCATCGTGCGTTATCGTTCGTCCGTAGACATGGCACGATATGCGCGTGAACCGTCCGATCTGGGGCGATCCATCCGACGGTAGTCGCTTCACGAAGCTGCACGGGTGTTAACCCGAGTCAATAGTGCCCATGGCCCACCATTTCATCGCCCTCCGACGCAATTTCAGCCGTCGATCTCCTCCTGAGATCTGACAGTCCAGATCATTTGCCTCTCCGCCAGTTGACTCCGTACCTCCACGTCACCATTCCACGTGTCATTTGTCGTATTTTCTTCCGCCATCCTTATATTTCATTCAAAAGGTCAAATTCAAAGGTTTTTCATTCGCTGTGCTTCGCCAGCCTTCACCAATGCATTTATCCACCCAGTCCATTCACCATCGTTCCACTGCATTTTTCTGCCACCCTGCGTTGTACCACCATTTCACCATGTCTGCATAGCCATTTTCATTGATCCCGCCATATCCATCATCCTCATTGCACGGTTTTCCTAACAAGTTTGCGGGTTTTGCAAGGTTACAACAGCGGAAAACTGCCATGATTTACAGTCTTGATTGCAGTAGCAGAGCACATCAAAGTGCCATCTTTCAGAGGTTGTAATTATGGAGAAAAGCCTGGGGAGGTAGATCGACAAGACTTCCATTAAAGAAGCAGGGTTAAAATTTGTCAAACCCTGCAGAGCCATTCAAAGCACAGATTGCGCAGATGGAGATATTAATGGAGCAGCAGAGAAATATCAGAGAATGATCGAGGAATTCAATGTTCAACATTGAAGATCTTAAATCGTAATTCAGGGTTTTGAAGGCAGAGGGTACCATTCACAGAAATCATACTCTAAAGCTTTCTTTTCAGCACCATTTTTCTTCAGGAAAGGACAGAATGTCTATGTGATTGTATTCCTTTGTCGTGTTCCTGAAGAGTTTTCCACCTAGTGCATTTATTTCAGTAAGCAGGCAGCAGAGTACATACAACACTGCAAAGTCATTCAGCATATGGGCATGCACGTTTCCACCATTTTGTTTTAATGAGACAATTAAATGATCATCACCTACTCCCTTTTCGAGCTTTCTTTTTCTCCTATAAAGCTCCCAAAAAACAGATGATTTGGGGTTCCAGATTTTATCAGAAAATTATGCAGTGAAAGGCTTTTTGGATACATTTTGTAGAACTCTTGTATGAAGGCTCAGAGCCCATAGGGTTTCAGTGAGGAGGAGTTCCATTTGTTAAAGAGGATTCTAGTCTTCGGTATTTCACAGTCTGTAACTTTCTCTTATGTGTTATTTTAATATATCATTTCATTTCATCCATCTTTCCTGTATCATGTTTTGGAATGCGAGTGGTTCGCTGATTTTTGGTATGGATTTATCCTAGTTGATACCCATACTCGGATTAGTCAAGCGCTTTAAATATGGCTCATGCATGATATTCTGTTCCACTATTCATATAAACCGTATTTCTGCTATATTAGTTTCTTTGGGAGGGTGTTTTTAAAACGCTATCGTCATGTATGGATTCTTAGATTGGTAAGCCCATGCATGGTGGTATTGTGTATTTGGATATCAACTCAATGAAAACTAATATTATCTCAATATTTCTTTCACCACATACACCTTTTGATAATTTATTTCAGTGAGGTATTTCTGAATTGGCCCTCTTTGCAGTAAGTTGTCTCTGAATTGTCTGTTTCTTTTGTATTGGAGTTCTGCATATTGCCTCTGCAGTACTCCTTTCTATGTGTCAGTTTCTGAAGGTCTTGGTCCCATTCAGATTAGTATTCCTTGTTTTACAAGAGATAGCATGAGAGCTTGTTATTGATAACTTCCTCTGTTATCCCATATGCTCCTTGCTATATAAGATGTCCTAGGCACTGGTCTTTCACAACTCAAGGTTGTCTCTAGGACCGACAATATCTTTTTGGCGCCGTTGCCGGGGAAATGAAGTTGAGAAAATTTAAATCCCTGGGCCTCGACAAAACCTAATTCACTCTTCAAGTAGGTGAGCATGGAGAGTTGAGAGTTGTAGATCCCTCACCTTGGCGACTCCACATTTTTTATTTGATAAATCTATTTGCAGTCTTGGCTCCTCGAAAGCCACACCTGAGGTCAGATACATCTCAGCCAAAGACACTTTCAGTGTCTGACCCTGAAAATATTATACATAGAAGAAATTGGAGGGAGAGAAAATCAGTCCACTCTGAAATCCCTGAATTGTCTGTAGAAGATTTTCCATCCTCTTCTTCTTAAGAAGCTCAAGTGCCAGATCCCGACTCCACTGTGGGAGATACTGATTACTATTATTCGGATAGTCAACCTCGAGGAGGTGTCAGAAATAAAGATAATTTTCACCCTACTCCTGAGGTCAAAGAGGTAAAATAAGTCACTGAAGTATCTACTGTTAATAGACCATTATTCCCCTCAACACCTCAGCCTGTTGTTCATTACATTCCTATTGTTATTCATACCCCACCTCCTCCTCTTACTCATCAAACTATTGCACTACCTCCACCCCCTCCCATGGCCAATGTTCCAGGCTTCTTGCTAAAAAAATATTCCCCTCTGGCATTACCCCAAGTGTTAAATGATATGCCACAAGATTATTTGAAGATTTTACCCCGATTCAATGGGGAAAATGAGATTGATGCTCAAAAACATCTTGAGGTCTTCTGTGCTTTTGCAGAGAATTTTAATGTGGAACATTTAGATGTGGTCTTAAGGCTGTTTGTCCAATCTCTTGATGGAGAGGCTCTAAAATGGTTTAAGACATTGGCAGGCCATTCTATTACCACTTGGGAAATAATGGAAGATAATTTCCTCAGGAAATTGGGAGAGAAGAAGGACCATGGGCATTGTCTTACTGAGTTCAATACACTCAAGAAAAGACATAATGAAGGGGTATTAGAATTTATCAAAAGATTTAATAAATTGTATTTGATTCTTCCTGCTGATATGAAACCACATCAAACTATTGCTAGAGTTGTTTTTGTAGCAGCCTTTGATTCAGAATTTGGTTTCTCTCTTAGAGAAAGAAAACCTGCTACTCTGGATGATGCTCAGTTAGATGCACTAGAGTTGGAAGCAAACTTTGCCTCCACTGGAAAATCAAAGGGAAAATATGAACAAGATACCAGAAGAAGGGGCAAAGAGGAGGTGTCCACCTCTTATCAAGACAGAGACTCAGCCAATGACAGAATTGAAGAAATGAGCAAAGTGATTAAGAACCTTTCCGGTAAATTGGTCAAGCTTGAATTGGAAGCCAAGAGTTCAGCCTCCAAGAATTTCCACAATGCTCAAAACAGAGGTTACAATCCTCAGTATAGGAAACCACCCCTGCAAATATTTCCAAGGGAAGTAAAGGAACAACAAGATCAGGTACCACACCCATTGTACCTGGAAGGTCCAGTAGAGGATTCTACTGAAGACACTGCCTATGGATTGGAGGATTCAAATCTTGCTTTTTCAAATAGCGAAGACGAAGAATGCCCTTTGCAAGGGAATGATGGAACTGAGTGCTCATTGCAAGAAGAAGAAAGGGCCAGAGACACAGAAGACGCATAAATTGATCATTATTGTAAACAGTTTACTGATTTCATGCAAGCACAATTCAATAGAAGATATGATCTCAGATCTTCTAGAAAGAGGACTCGTACTCAAGATCAAGAAGAAGAGCTACCCCAGAAAGAAGCACCTGCTCAGAAGGAGTCTGCAATGCAGAAAGTCACAGACAAAGGTAAGGGCCCTCTAAACAAACCTTTGCAGTATAATGATCAAATTACTTCCTCTTCAAAAGTGGTCATTGCTCCTAATACTAAGTCTGTGTCAAAAGAAGTCAAACCCTTAGCTGAAAATAAAGAGTCAAAAGAATTTGTAATAGAAAAATCTTCTCCTGTTTTCAGCTTGCAAAAGGAACTTGAGAAAGTCAAAATCCCAGTTCCCTTGACTGAACTATTAAAGCAACTTGCATATCAATCTCAAGTCACCTCTTTCATGCTCCCTCCAGAAGCTGCACTCACCCCAGATAGTCTCAACCTTCAAGAAGAAAGACCCATGGTTGTCTTTGGTCCACATGTTGAGGAATTAGATGCTTCTACTCCTCCCTTCTATGTGTCTCTAGTGATTCATGACCGGCTATTGCATAACTGTATGTTAGATTTCGGAGCTTCCCATAATCTACTACCTTTGTCACTCATGGAACAACTAGGATTACAAATCACTTGTCCATACAAAGATCTCTATTCATTTGATTCCAAAAGAGTTAAATGCTTGGGGATGATCAAGGATTTGGTGGTCAATTTGGCCCAAATCCCAGCAAAAAGTGTGGTAATGGACATCGTGGTGGCAGACATCCCAGCTCGTTTTGGTATGTTGCTATCAACATCCTAGGGAACAAAAATTGGTGGATCAATCAAGCTAGATTTAACATATGCCACTATCCCAGTTTTTGGTGGCCAGGAGAGGAGGTTGTACAGGGAAACTAGATTTTTCAAGATGGTGACTAAGGCAGACAACTCTATTAATTCACCAGTCTATAGTAAAGAAGGAGATTTCTCATGCTTGATGCTGGAAGAAGATCAAGATTTTGCTCATGAACCATCCTTATGTCAGATCAAGACTGAGCAGCCCTCAGAGAACCATGAAGCAGGAATCTGGACACTTCATTTTGATGGAGAAAATTAAAAAGAAGGTAATGGAGCTGGAATATTATTGATTTCTCCTGCAGGGAAATGGGTCCCATTATCCTTCAAGCTAGAATATGAAGCTACTAATAATGTGGCTGAATATGAAGCACTTCTGCTAGGATTGCAGACAGCTAGGAACATGAACATACAAAGTTTAAAAGTTCTGGGAGATTCAGAACTGGTGGTTAGACAAGTCAAGAATTAGTGTCAGACCAAACATCCTCGGTTGAGGGTGTACAGGAATGAAGTTTGGGATATGGTGGAAAATTTCTTCTTGGCAGTCAATATCCAATTCATGCCCCGAGAACAGAATAGGATGGCTGATTCCCTTACTGTGGCTGCTAGTACATTTCATCCACCTCAGAACCCTCTTTTAAGATAAGAATTTGAGGTGCGTTATCAGCCGTCCATTCCAGATAACATCAAGCATTGGCAGGTATTTGAGGATGAAGAACAGATGAAGAGATTCCTGGAAACAATAGGAGAATTCTCCAATATGGAGATTGATGCTGGTGAAGAAGAAGGAGAGCCTGAAGACACTTTAGAAATAAGCTGGGAGGAGAAAATGGCAGGTAATAAGGTGCTGCAATTAAAGGGAAACATTATACCTAGAGGGTTGGTGCCTCTAGAAAGATTATTTGATAAGAATGACGTCCCACTGCATCCAGGCAAAGTAATGGAAGAAAATCAGGTAGAAGACCTGAATCTTGGTACTGAAGCTAACCCCAAAATTGTAAAATTGTCCAAGAAGATCCCAGGAGAATATAAAAAGCTATATCAGAAATTATTTCAGTCCTACAAAGATGTGTTTGCATGGTCCTATCAGGACTTGAAAACTTTTTATATTAATATAATGCAGCACAAAATTCCTCTAAAGGGAGATGCAAAGCCTCATAAGTAGAAGCTCAGACAGATTAACCCCCTGCTGCTTCCTTCCATTGATAAGGAAATTAAGAAGCTGCTAAAGGCCAAAATAATTGTGCCATTGAGGTACTCTGAATGGGTGGCAAACCTGGTCCCTGTCCGAAAGAAGAATGGAGAAATAAGGTTGTGTGTGGATTTCAGAAATTTAAACAGAGCATCCTTAAAGGATAACTATCCACTGCCTAAGATGGATCACATCCCGCAGAAGGTGGTTGGAGCTTCTAGGATGTCAATGATGGATGGATTCTCTGGTTATAACCAGGTGGTTGTACTTCCAGAAGATCAAAAGAAGATTGCTTTCACCACACCATGGGGTACATTTATGTATGCCAGGATGCCTTTCGGATTGATTAATGCAGGGGCCACTTTTCAGAGGGCCATGGACGTTGCTTTTTTTGGGGAGCAAGATAAATTTCTGGTAGTCTACCTTGATGATATCACTGTATTTTCAAAGAATGACACTGAGAACATTGAGCATCTACGTAGAACCTTTGAGAAATGCAGAAGGTATGGTCTCTCTCTAAATCCTCAAAAGTCCTTATTTGCATTAGAAGAGGGAAAAATTTTGGGACACATTGTGACTAAAGATGGGGTGAAGATAGATCCGAAAAGGGTAGAGGCTATAAATGGCATTCCTCTGCCTAGGAATAAGAAGGAGGTACAGGTGTTCCTAGGGCGTATTAATTTCCTGAGAAGTTTTATTCCTAACTATGCTGAAATAGTTAGACATATATCCGACATGCTGAAGAAAGATAATGAAGTTAAATGGTCCCAGGAATCATGTGAGGCCTTTATCAGGATAAAAAATGCTTTTGCAGAAGCCCCTGTGCTAGCTGGACCAGATTATGCTAAACCTTTCATGATCTTTTCTTTTGCATCACCTCATACAGTAGAATGAGTTTTATTGCAGAAAAATGAGGAAGGGTATGAGCAGCCCATCGCCTTCTTTAGTCAGGTGCTCTGTGATGCAGAATTAAAATACAACATATTGGAAAAGCAAGCATTCGCCCTAGTGAAATCCCTTAAAGAATTCCGCATGTATATATTGCAGTCCCATATCACTGCATTTGTGCCTACAGTTGCTGTAAAATATATTCTTATTCAAAGGGATAGTGAAGGAAAGAGGGGGAAGTGTATTGCCAAGATACAGGAGTATGAATTAAACATCCGCCCTACTAAGTTGATCAAAGGACAAGGGCTAGCCAAGATCTTATCTGAATCAAACTATCAGGCTCTGGGTATAAACTTGTCCATAATAGCAAATGAGGAATCTGAAGAGAAAGAAGAGCGACAGGGAATTGGGGTAGCTACTCCAGAAATACATGTAAAGTACCTCACCAGTCAGTGCTACAAAGAGATAGTAGAATATCTACTCACACTCAGCTGCCCTCCAAGCTGTGATAAAGCTAAATACAGAACGCTGAGATTGAAATCACAGAAGTACATAGTCTCCAATGGCCGACTATATTGGCATGATCCCTTAGGCATCTTACTCCTGTGTCTCACAGAGGATGAAGTAGAGAGTATTATAGCCGAATTTCATGAAGGTATCTGTGGGGGTCACTACAGCTGGAGGGCCACTGCTCACAAAATCCTGAAGGCTAGTTTCTACTGGCCCAAGATTTTTGGAGATGTTCTTGCCCGGGTAAGAGCTTGTGAGAAGTGTCAGAAATTTGTTGAAAGGAAGAAGTTGGCACCTCTGCCCATGATTCCCATGCATGTAGACGAACCATTCAGGAAATGGGGAATTTATTTTATAGGTTAAATACATCCTCCATCGAGTGGTCAACATAAATGGATATTAACTGCCACTGATTATTTCACAAAATGGGTGGAAGCCATACCTGCGAGGAACGCCACAGATACTGTCATAATAAAGTTCATGGAAGAAAACATCATATCCAGGTTTGGTTGTCCTGCCAGAATAGTGACTGATAATGCACAGGCCTTCAAATCTGCAAAGTTTGTGAGTTTTTGTCAGCAGTATAATATCACACTAAGTCACTCTACAGCCTATTATCCACAGGGAAATGGCTTGGGAGAGTCTTCCAATAAAACCCTGGTAAGAGCACTGAAGAAGGCTATAAATGAAAATCAGAAAAATTGGGATTCCCAGTTGAGATTTGCTCTGTGGGCTAATAGAATTACCAGCAAGAGAGCAACTGGGAAATCCCCAATGAATTAGTATATGGGAGGGCAACAATATTCCCTATACAATTAGCCCTACCAGAAGCCCGATTCATGCAAGAAATTCAAGAAGAGCCTGATGACATGACCAGGAGAATAAATCAGCTGGTGGAATTGGAAGAAACACGGAACCAGGCGAATCAAAGGCTGACAGAATATCAGGAGAAGATGAAATACCTTTTTGATCAGCATGCTAAGGACAGGAATATGTAGATTGGTGATTTAGTGCTCAGGTGGGATATCCGGAGAGCTGAAAAAGGAAAACATGGTAAATTCGACCCACTTTGGTTTGGTCCTTTCAAAATCGTGGAATAGGGAGGAAACAATACTTTCAAGATGGAAAATTTACAGGGTGACTTGCTTGACGCCCCTGTAAATGGTTAGTTTCTCAAACCCTACTTCCAGTTCTAATCCAGGCAGAGATAGCCTGATGTATTATATTGTATATTAGTTTGTTTTCACTCTTGTTTGAAATAATATGGGTGTCGTGATGAATTATGGAAAGGAAAGGTAGAAGTGCTGAAGAGCAGAGTTTGCATAGAAGATTATCAGAGGGTCTGCGAAGTTCTCAACACATCCAGGGATGAACGTGCCGTCCCCAGATGGAGCCAATGTTGATCATATCAGCATTCTATTGAAATTTTGATAAGCAGCCTCGCTTAAACCTTCCAAAACCCCTCCTTTGCCCTAAGAAATCCATTTTCTGCTTATCGTTACCTTCCTACCCCCCCCCCCAAATTACATTAAAAAGGCCGCAAAACCCATATTTGAAATCTGCAAGGCCTAGCCCTTTCAGTCCTAGCCCGCTCTATCTTTTTATCCACGTGACCGGAAGTAAAAACCGAATGCTAGCCGTGAAGGCGCTTATCACATCGAGATGGCGCGTTTTTAACCGTCGATTTGCACAGATCTGACGGCATTCGCAAATCTTCATCGTGTCTGTGGCCCACTCCGTCCATTGCCCAAATCTCCCGTCCACCGTCCTATCAACTACAGATCAACGGTCAGAAACCTATCCGCCCCGGTGGTCCCCGCTCCGTGCACTGTACAAAACCGGTGGTTTATATCGTACCGCTTTTCCGAGGCAGGCGGTATTTCTCATTTCGGAGCGATTCCATACATCATCCGTCGCGTGTCCTCGCGTACGACCCAAAAACCACCGTTCATCGCGCGTTATCATTCGTCTGTAGACATGGCGCGATATGCATGTGAACCATCTGATCTGGGGCGATCCATCCGACAGTAGTCGCTTCACGAAGCTACACGGGTGTTAACCCGAGTCAATAGTGCCCATGGCCCACCATTTCATCGCCCGCCGACGCAATTTCAGTCGTCGATCTCCTCCTGAGATCTGATGGTCCAGATCATTTGCCTCTCCGCCAGTTGACTTCGTACCTCCACGCCACCATTCTGCGTGTCATTTGTCATATTTTCTTCCGCCATCCTTATATTTTATTCAAAAGGTCAAATTAAAAGGTTTTTCATTCGCTGCGCTCCGCCAGCCTTCACCAATGCATTTATCCACCCAGTCCATTCACCATCGTTCCACTGCATTTTTCCACCACCCTGCATTGTTCCACCATTTCGCCATGTTTGCACAGCCATTTTCATTGATCCCGCCATATCCATCATCCTCATTGCACAGTTTTCCTAACAAGTTTGAGGGTTTTGCAGGGTTACAACAGCGGAAAACTGCCATGATTTACAGTCTTGATTGCAGTAGCAGAGCACATCAAAGTGCCATCTTTCAGAGGCTGTAATTATGGAAAAAATCCTAGGGAGGTAGATTGACAAGGCTTCCATTAAAGAAGCAGGGTTAAAATCTATCAAACCCTGCAGAGCCATTCAAAGCACAGATTGCGCAGATGGAGATATTAATGGAGCAGCAGAGAAATATCAGAGAATGATCGAGGAACTCAACGTTCAACATTGAAGATCTTAAACCGTAATTTAGGGTTTTGAAGGCAGAGGGTACCATTCACAGAAATCATACTCTAAAGCTTTCTTTTCAGCACCATTTTTCTTTAGGAAAGGACGGAATGTCTATGTGATTGTATTCCTTTGCCGTGTTCCTGAAGAGTTTTCCACCCAGTGCATTTATTTCAGTAAGCAGGCAGCAGAGTACATACAGCACTTCAAAGTCATTCAGCATATGGACATGCACATTTCCACCATTTTGTTTTAATGAGACAATTAAATGATCATCACCTACTCCCTTTTCGAGCTTTCTTTTTCTCCTATAAAGCTCCAGAAAAACAGATGATTTGGGGTTCCAGATTTTATCAAAAAATTATGCAATGAAAGGCTTTTTGGATACATTTTGTAGAACTCTTGTATGAAGGCTTAGAGCCTATAGGGTTTCAGTGAGGAGGAGTTCCATCTGTTAAAGAGGATTATGGTCTTTGGTATTTCACAGTCTATAACTTTCTCTTATGTGTTATTTTAATATATCATTTCATTTCATCCATCTTTCCTGTATCATTTTTTGGAATGCGAGTGGCTCGCTGATTTTTGGTATGGATTTATCCTAGTTGATACCCATACTCGGATTAGTCAAGCGCTTTAAATATGGATCATGCATGATATTCTGTTCCACTATTCATCTAAACCGTATTTCTGCTATATTAGTTTCTTTGGGAGGGTGTTTTTAAAACGCTATCGTCATGTATGGATTCTTAGATTGGTAAGCCCATGCATGGTGGTATTGTGTATCTGGATATCAGCTCAATGAAAACTAATATTTTCTCAATATTTCTTTCACTACATACACCTTCTGATAATTTATTTCTGTGAGGTATTTCTGAATTGGCCCTCTTTGCAGTAAGCTATCTCTGAATTTTCTGTTGCTTTTGTATTGGACTTCTGCATATTGCCTCTGCAGTACTCCTTTCTATGTGTCAGTTTCTGAAGGTCTTGGTCCCATTCAGATTAATATTCCTTGTTTTACAAGAGATAGCATGAGAGCTTGTTATTGATAACTTCCTCTGTTATACCATATGCTCCTTGCTATATAAGATGCCCTAGGCACTGGTCTTTCACAACTCAAGGCTGTCTCTAGGAGCGACAACACACCACACGATATCCTCGGCTATCGCTATACCACCATGTATCGTCCCGTGTGATGGGCCTCTAAATTAGACATAAAATAAGGCCCATCTAACCTTCCTTATGCACATAAAAGATATATTAAATCGCTCCTTCTACACTTAATAATGTTTTCTTATGCTTTGATATGTTCTTAGGATGTTTTAAAGGTAATTGCATATTTTTTCCTAATATTGGTTATTTTTGTAGAATATTGTGAGAATATTGGGCAGATTATGTAGATTTGGAGAAGGAGATAATTTAGGGACTTGCTCCCTTCCACTGGAAGATCAAGATTGAATAATAAATGAGCACAATGTTAGGAAATTATGGAGAAATATTGGAGAGATTCAAGGGGGTTTTCCACCCTCCTTAACTATCAAAGGCAGCCAAGAAAATTGAAGACAAAGTGCAATAAATCTATGGTTTACTTGGAGTCAAAGTGGACTCAATCACTATTTTCTAGGGAGATGTTGGTAGCTGCCCTTGATGATAAATAAAGCTAATAAAGACCTAATTAGGGTCGTTTCCGGTCCATTCTATGACAGCCCATTCCATTCCATTTGCATTCCATTCCATCCCATGCCATTTGATTCCATTCAGAACTTTTGTTGCAAGCTATTAAGCTTTTTATTATTGTACTCAGTGATTAAACTTTCAAAAATGTAACGAGGCTATTCTCTTCCTGAAATGAGCAGATAGAATCCATTTTACTGATTTAGTTCCAGAGAGTTGGGATTGTGGGTTAGGGCCCAACCCATGTGCCTCATCTTCTCTGTTGTTATGATTATTTTCCTTCTTTCATCTAGCTAGTTTTGTTTCTATCATTTAGTTAGATCTGCTTCTTATAGTTTCATTGCTGTTTAGCTTTTGCTTTTAGTTCTGTTGTTGTAGTTCCTCATTTTCTTATGAGAATAATAGAATAGAAGAAAAACTCCAAAAGTTGTGGTCAAGCCTCCCCCTCTCATCTTTGTTAATAGAGTTCGAGTAGGGTAGACGTTCCTGCAGGCCAAAAATTTCTTTTTGTTTGATTTTAGGGAAGAAATTTCATTACCAAGTCCAAATCTCTCTTTCATTTTTTTTGTCACGTATTTTTTTCTATTTTTCATGCATGAATCTGCAGGTTCGATTATAGGAATTATTGTTAAAACCATAGAGCAGCTCAAGTGGCTCATCCCCGCTTCATTTTCCATATAGGTGTTACACTCTAAATACTATTGTTCCACTCCATTTCCCTCCTTTTTCTCTTCTTATTAGCTACCACACTTTTTTTAGTTTGACCTTTGCTTTTCCTCCTCGAAATTCCCGCAATCACATTTCGCATCTCGCAGGATCCTCCATCTCCTTCCTTTGTTGTTCATCAACATCTCGGTGATTTTCCCTTTCACCTTACCTTTATCGATCATTACGAAATTATTCGAAGAACCCTTTAGAAATTGACCTTTCCCTTTTCCCTTTAATACTTACCGCAAATCGCAATCACATTTCCCATTTGGTCCTTATTAACACCTTCTACTTCCAGAACCCGATTGTGATATTCCTTTACCCTTACCTTCGAACATACCACAATTACTTTTTGCAATCTCCATCCATTCTCCATTAACGTTCCCCCACTCCCAACACATATCTTTCACCTCCTTTCTCTTTCCACTCTTCATTTTTATGATTAAAAACCTTCGAAAGAACCTTACTCCTCCTTATTATTTTAGTGAAAATCCCATCTCTTTATCACAATTCACAATTCCTATTGGCCCGTGTTAATACTTACCGCTCCTTTCCGCTGATTGCGATATGATTAAAGTGCTCTACCACCTATCTGACCGCCACGTCATCTGACTTATCGCATTTCGCATTTCGCAGTTTCTTTCCCATCGCATTTCGCATTTCGCTCCTGCTACCGAACAAAACTTGCGTTACCTCTCAAGCTTTGCGGTCTTGCGATTGCGATATCACATATCGCATCTCGCACTTCCGTCACCCATTGTAATCAGAAATCCTTCCCGTATCACATTTCGCACTTCGCACTTTCCTCTTGACTGCACTATCGCTTCTCCGCCAACCTTGTGATATTGCGATATCGCATATTTCATATCGCACTTCCGTCCCTCCATCATAACTCGGCCATCACACTTTTCATTTGTGATATTATGTGCTTTAATAAATTCCAAGCACCCTTTTCACTCCTCTAAGCCTTGTTTCATGTGTTAAGCCTTCCATTAGCATCTTTAGCCCTTTCCCTCCGAACTGCAATCAACAGTTTTTCATTTAGAATTAATTCATGGATATCTTAGCTACATGGATAGAAGCACGGTAGATAGAGCATAAGATAAGTAGGGTGTGTTTAGCTGATTGGGAAAGTTAAGTGTAATTTAAATTAGTTTATTTTCTTCCATTTCTTTTCAGCAAGTTAAATTAGTTTCCTTTCCGTCATTTCCTTTCTACAATTTAAATTAGTTTCTTTTTCGCCATTTATTTTCAGCAAGTTAAATTAGTTTCCTTTCCTGTCATTTATTTTCAACAATTTAATTTAGTTTCCTTTCTGTCATTTCCTTTCTGCAATTTATTTTAGTTTCATTGAAGTGCGGCAGACTTCACTGAGAAACCCTAGAAGTAGCACCCTTTCGTAGAGTGAAAGAAGATGACATGAGTAGAATGCATCTTCTGTGTATATAGCACTATCACCTCCAAGTTTGTACGAACCGCGGGTTGATAAAGTAAAGTAAGGTAGCCCTTGGGACTTGCAGCACTCTTGGTGCAATACTAGGGGTCACCACCATGCCCTATCTATGTCAAGGCACCCAACACTCCCCGCATGTACTCCATGTGATGTAAGACACTCCTACTCCACAACGCAATTCCAAAAAAAAACGGTATACCATCATGCATCTCCATGTCTATAGTCCACTGCTTAATGCTACATTCTCTCACACATCCCTCAATGTGATGGCCTAGAGTTGTGTCTCTACATGTTGGGCCACCCCCGATTGGTGTCATCACCTCCATCGTCGTATCACTATACCCGCCGATGAATGGATCTTCACTCCAAATCCTCTCTGAGGGATATGAAAAGTGAATCTCTCTATGTGTCAGTAGTGTTTCCACCACTGCACTGCTCCTCTGTGAACTCTATGCCCCACACAAAGGTAAAGAATCCCCAGCTCCATATAAGGCACCGTATGGTGGCCTGCCAATGCGACCTCCTCTGAAAAACTACTTCCAGAGTATGTTGATCACCCTATGATCCCGTGTACAAATGTCCTACCAAGACAATCCAAGAAGTCTATCCATAAATTGGTTAGCCATTGGTGCTGACCGAAATTCCCCTGCTGAATGTGCACACTCAACTTCTAGGTCAACTATACCATCCAGGTTGTAGTCAACCGACATACTTGGGAAGTGATAGGTAGTCCCACCCATATCCCAATGCCAGTCTAGGCTTCCAGTATCCCTAGTGCCTGGAATCTCTTGCTGAGCTACACTCGGGTCCACCACCATCTCCATAGGCGACTCCACAGGGTACCTACTCAGAATATCTCACCATCCAACCCCAGGAGAGGGATTTAATGCATGAACTCCCACACATAAAATAACCTTTCCATGCGGATGTTTCACCCTATGTAGCTCTGATCGTCTCATCCCACTATCTAGTTCAACACATGAGATATGACTAGGTAGCTCTGTCTCCCTCTCTCCAATGGGTAAAGGTGACCCAATAGTGTTGCTAACCTGGTCATCCCCTCTGGTATGTCTAGACAACTTTGCCTCTCTCAATCCAATGCATAAGGGTGGGTTGTAACACTGTTGATCCTGCCAGCATGCCTCTGAAGTGAACTGTGCTAGAATCACAACGTGTGGTCTCTATGATGCCCCTCATCAATGGCTAGCCCAAAGGATGATTGCACATCCTCCTCCATTATCGGCTTGACATGAGCCTCCAACTGCTCCCCCATAGATAACCCAACATGCAAGACATACTCATCAGTCAGTTGTATGTGGTTGTTGTTCTAAAGCTTAGCCATAGACCGAGATGCCTCATTAATGGATACCTCATCAATGGATGTGTGCTCAACTGCCTCCTCCAATCTGTCTACTAGGGATACCAAAGGAAAATCCAACATAGGTAACTCATGTGTCACATTAGGTGTATCCTCGTGCTCCTACTGCATTCCATTAGCCTCGTGCTAAATTTGAAGGAATGTATCTAGATGAACTCCCTCCTCAATGGGTATGTTATCTCTCATCTCATCACTACCTCCACCTCCCATATTTGTCTTTGCATTATTGATACTAGCATTTCATTCAATAATCATGTTCCTCTTATTTTCTTCATATGTAAGTCGAAAACTACCTTTTCTTCTCACTTCCCTTGCTGACACCCACTCTTTAAGCAACCCCTCTAGTTTCTCAAGGCTCCTAGTAACATATTTAAATTTCTCCTGATGAGACATTTTTGGGCACAAGTTCAATCTGGAAAATAATGTGGGACTAGTGTTATAGCCTCTGGAATTCTAGTCCACAATAGTAGTTGAGAATTTGCGTGACTTAAACCCACAACTGGCCAAAATCATGCTCTGATACCACTATAATATTCCTAATGGAAATATACAATGCTAAACAAAAAAACATAGCAAAAACATATACAAAAACTTATAGAACATTTAACAACCATAAATCTCCATGAACTCCGTTGATCTGAGCCATTTTATTAATAAATGAGAGGGTACAATGTGGTGCTGGAAAGAGTGCACCTGGTCTTGCACAAGACAAACTAGAAAAACTCAAATGGAAACTATGAAATCCCTCTCTGATCTGCTGCTCCTCTCTCTTGGCACTGAGCTGAACTGCCTAGAAAATATGCTAATGGCAACAAATAATTTCTACTAGGGTCTCTTCGGATGCTTAGAAAATTCCAGGAAATTAACCCCAAGCTCTCCAACAATTATCCACAAAAACCTACGAAGGAATTGGCCAAATGTTGACCTCGAAATTTCGGCCTAATTTTCCCCTATCTCCTCTAGCTATTGGCTTAGTTGCGATCCTTGTTTGGCCCCTCAAATATGTCCATAAAATTATACCAAATTAATATTATCCTCTCCTCAATAAACCCAGAAAAACCCAGAAAGGGTTTTTCCTAGTTTTGACGCTCCCAAAATGACCCTCAAATGGTTGGCCCTCCTCCACAAGTAGAAGATGAAACTTGTAGAAAATGATGTGTTTTATGCTCCACCAAAATGATGGAAAATCCCCCACAACACTTCCCCAGAATCCACCTCAAGTTTCAGCCCCTAAATCCCTTCACTCCTCAACCTCCAAGCGTGCCTCCTCCAAGAATTGCGCAATCCCTACACTGCTTCTACTAAACCTCTCCATAAACTTGCACTCCCTATTTATGGTACGAACTGGTATAGGTAGGACTCCCTCCTTGGGCCAACACGCAAATTTCACCGAAGCAAGGGTTGAGATTTCTCCTCGGAAACACTCGTGTGCTAAACAACACTTGCAGACTTGGCTTCAGCTTAAGCGTGCTATGTTAAAGGCAATTTTCTCAAATGATAATGAATGCCCCAAATGAGTGTCTCTTTCTCTTTTTATCAATGAGTCTCCAAAATAACCATGTGGGCCTAGCTCGACTTTCCCCACCAACTTCGCTCCAATGAGAGTGTATTCCACATGTGGGTCGTAATTCTCCATGGGATGCCCCCCACACTACACTAGAGCCGCAATATTTCCCTTCCTTTGTAATGTTTTGGGCCCCCAATTAATCCCAGAATTCATGTGGGACCCCTGAACCCATGTCTCCTAAGTGAAAACATGAAATAAGACAAAATTGGGCAAGATTGATATTTCCCTTAGCAATATTGCCAAGTGGGAATATCACATTTCCTCTTATTAGCTTTAACGTCTGTTTGTTTCTCTTCCTCCTTTTCACCTTCACCTTTCTCTTTGTTTCTCACTGTACTTCCCACACACAAAATTGTTGCTTGTGGAAATATTATAAAAGATCAAGGAAACATACTCACCTTGCTAGTAAACACACTATATTCTAGAAAATGTCTTCACCATCCATTTTTACTTAAATTTTACAAATCCTTGTATATTGTTAAAAAACCTAGTGATTTTTTTACTATTTTCACTCTCATCTACCTTGCAACATTCTTCAGTTGTTAGTAATATATGGTTTAAACTCAAATACCAAATATGAAAAAGATATTCCACTTGAAAAGATATTTAATATTTTAATCCACAAAAATACTTTAAAACCCAAGTGATACTTCATACTCAATGTTTTGCCACACTTATTCCAATAAACCAATAATAAATAATAAAAAATATTTATGCACTTTCACCTTTAAGATTGTGCCGGAGTTAAATCCTACACAGTCTTGGCTGCTTTCAAATTTTGAACAAACAATCTCTCATTGAATTAACATTATTTGTATTTGATCTTATTATAATATTTCTCAAAGTTTGAACCAACAATATCTCGTTGAATTAACATTATTTGTATTTGATTTTACTATAATATTTCTCATATCACATTAAGATCTTGTTGTAACAGATAATTTTTTTTATTTTTCAACACATTTTAGTCAATGCCAAAGCTAACTTAACCCAAAAGGCTCCATTTGTGTGAAAAGGGGTTGCAATGTGATCTCTAAAAGAAAAATCTCTAAATTTTTTCCATGAGAAATTTTTTTCATGTGCATATTCTTCTTCACTAAGGAGCATCCACAAGCAATCGAGGTTCAAAAAAAATTTCAGTCAAGAAAAAAACTCCCCACTTGTAGATCTTCGATGGGCATCTTCTTAAATCTTCAATCTCAAATTTACACACGTTGTGATACCAATGTTGGAATCAACTATAATGGAATGAATTAAACTATCATTAAGAATGATGTACAGATAAATACATTATTGAAACAATTGGATTTAACTTCCAATATTTCTTGGACTTCTAGTAACGATTCACTATAACAATAACAGATTAGTTGTCCAACAAGCTCGAATAATGTGCAAGCGCCCACTTGCAATAGGCTATAACCTGATTAAGGCACCAAACTCGAAATGTGCAAGCTTTGATTTGCTATAGGAATCTACTTGATTGAGGCACTAACGTTGGTGGAGTAACCCACCTCATTTTTCCAAAACATTATTTTTCCATGACTAGGGCCAATCACAAAAATTCCATGTCAAAACACATCAGAGCCAAAAAACAAGTTTCATTGCCACGGCCATAACCAATCATGGAGTTTCCATGCCATAACACATTAGAGCCAAAACAAGTTTTATTTCCAATCATAAGAGCCAAAACATTTTATTTCAATGACTAGGACATGTTGTGGCCAAATTTTACAAGGCTAAAATCTTCAAGGTCTCCTCAAACACACTTAAGTAAAGGAGTGAAATTAAAGGCCTCATAGGGTTACAACAGTAACTTTGATGGAAGAGACAGTTTATTGGTAAGACAAGTAACGTATTTGCTATTATTTCCAATGGTGGTTTTTATTATTATTTCCAAGGGTGTTTTTTTTTTTTACTTTGTATTACTACAGTAGGTGCATAGATAGATACAACAACTCCTATTTCATGAAATAATATTAGCCTTTGAAATAAAAATGTGTATTGGTTACCATGGTAATCCAATTGGCGCGGCTTTGAGTTCACTTATGTAATTATTCTGGACACAATGATATTTATCAATTATGGCGGGTGGAAAATGATAAAGGTTTTTCAAACAAAATCTATGAAACATTGAAAGGAGGGCACATTTGGTTTGGTAGCTTTTAATTATACATTAAAAAAAAAAAAAAACCCAATGATGAAAAGGTTGCACGCTACATTGTTTGCTTGAACTATCTTGAAGAACTCACAAGATGTTGCACCTCCAGTAAATCTTTTTCATAGACAAAGCGATGCTTATGTCAGTATTCCTTTAGCATATTATGACAAATGGAGGCTTCAAATATATACTTGTATCAATGAATGTGGTGTTCTGGATAAAGTTGTAATACCCAAATCCAAATCTTTTGTTTTTCTTTCCAAGGAAAATGCTTTATAGGATGTGATGGTTTCTTTTGAGGGTGTTAGACACTTGTCCTAATGGGATCCTACTACTCTTGGTGATGTCCTTTGGGGACCCTTATTTTATGGTCCATGCCCAACTATGAATCCACGTTTCCTCAAAAAGAGAAAATTAATGGATATTCAGAACTTGAAATGAATGCGAACAAAAATCTTCTTTTCCATAAAATATTTTGACTAGAAATCATTCCTAACGTATAAACTCTATTACAACCATCAATCCAATCCTTAAGGAAGTGAAAAGGAAAGCTCTAAGCAATGGAAAATGCAATGGAAAGACATTGCCAAATGGAAATTTATTTTATGGACCTTTTAATCTGGGCATTCATGGTCATTATAGAAGCATTTCACCTCAGATTATAGAATCTGAAATCTCTCTCAGAACTTTAGTGACTTTTCAACGTCAACAAAAACATAAGTATACTATCTTTGGACGAAATAAAAGGACAGATTCATTCGAAAACAATGGAACATAATGATTATCATTTTCTGAGGATGTTTGATGAAGCTCTCCTGAATACGCCGAGAAAATATTTTGGAGATTATTGATAATATAATAAAATTGAAGATCAGAGAATGTGAATCCTTCATGTGGTGAGTAACAAAACATGCATACAAGCATCCCTGGAGCGTATCTTTATACATGGGCCATTCGTCATCGTACAACCAAAAGATATGTCAAATTTTGAGGCATATTTTTATTGGTTCCTTTCGAAACTCTTTTCTCAACCAGGAAATTAGGAGATGGAGTCAACATTTGTTCAATTTTCGTGGGCATCTCTAGGCAGTGAATTTTAGGTTCATTTATTGGGCAAATAGAGGAAAATTTCAAAAATTTAAGATCTCAATGGGATCTATCTTCAGGATAAGAAATGAATTTTCGTTGAGATTCGAAACGTGGACCATTGTTTTATGATACTTTGGATAATCTAAATTGTACAATTAACAACAGTGGATAATCTAGATTGTACAATTAACAACAACCACAAAAGTTTTAGAACCATAATTTAAGATCTAGGTTTTTGCAGAACGTCCTCGATTGACTTCTAAACTCAAATCCAGGGAATTGTGAACGGTTTAGGAAATTTCACCCGTTCTTCCAACACCAGCTTTTGTCATACGCCTTGTATACCAGACTTCCAACCATTATGGTGGAGATACCACAACTAGTGAAGAGAGATTTTTGGGGATGTCATTTGAAGTAGACAAAAGTCGCACTATTACTTTAGTTGCCAATATTGATGTAATGGAGTACTTGATATAAATTATTTGCTGATCAAACAATGCAGTGATTATTTTAAAACTCAAGACAAAACACCATGAGATATGTATGCTGAATTTGATGTAATTTCTAATTTAAAAAATTAATAATTGAGTTAGAAGTTCATTCTACAGTTTAATATGAGGGGATTTGTAAGTTTGTTTGTACAACATTCTTCTTTAAAATAAAAATAAAAGTTAAAAATTATGTTTTAAAAATAAAATAAAAATAACTATAATAAAAAAAATGATATGTTGTAAAGTAATTAGAAATAAAAGAAACGTATGAGTAAGATGTTTAAATTTTATAATTTGGTTATTGATAAAATATTTTAATACCAATTAATATTAGCTTTTTCTTAAAAAGGAAAAAAAATGTTGGTTTTGTTATATTATTTGAGAAACAAAACAATACATTTTGACTATGGCTTACCCTAAAAAATACTCAAATGTCACGAAACATGTTCGAGAACAAACTGGTAGTTGTCCATGTGTTTATAGGAAGCACTTCAAAAATGTTACATACATCACCAATTGAACATCATAAAGAACTATAATAGAGCAAAAGCAAGAACTGGTCCAGATATACAAGTGTGCAATTAAACAAAGTCGGGCAAAAAGGGAGAGGAAAAGAGAAAACCATATATGGAACCCAAAAATATGATGCTTATGGAAGATGGATGGAAAAAGAGTCGAGCAAGTGTCCTTCCGTGAGGTGTTGCACTTGAATGTGCCCAAACTGTTGAGTAAACCATCCTTAGAGAGAGAGTCTGCTCTAGTGTTGCCTTCCCTGAAAATGTGTTGGATTGGAGAAGTCTGAAAACGTTGAAGTAGATATTTGACACGATTGAACCAACTTTGAAGGCCAAGAGGCTGAAAATTGGTGAGGCCATTCACCCCATCAATGATAGTTTTTGCATCGCCATAGATGTATATAGTAGCAAGCTGCAAATTTTAAACCACCCATAACAAAATCCAAAGAGCAGGGAGCTTCGTCTTTGTAATATCCCAAATGGGATATTTTATGAATTTTTCCGGAAATTTATTGAACCATAAATCACCGAAAGATTGCCATTTAAAAATAACTTCAGAAATTTAAGCTGTTAACGTTATAAACAATTTGCATAATATCAACCACAATATTTACAGTAACGGAAATATAATCTGCAACTGAATAATAGACAATGTAAGTATGTAGTAGATCTCAGCCTTATTTTATTAATATAAAACTGCTGGTACAAAAATTGGAAATGGCTGAAATAATGGCCCAAATAGATCTACAATAATACCACAACTGGCCTCCAAAACAAACTGGAAATAAACTGCAACCTATGAATCCTGAATGGATCCACCAAGGGAAGACATGGGTGCTCGCTCACTCTCACTAAATCACCCGAGGGTTTCCATCCTGGATCTACTACTGAAGTAGAGAATCCAAGTTCTCAAACCTCTCACACAAATAATGATCCAATCCAAGATATCTCCAAATGACCTTCGCTTATCATTTTATAAATCCGATGGATAAATCTCCAATCCTCCAGAAGCATCTTATTTTATTATTTTATTATTATTCTAGAAGATTCCATTGACTCTATCAAAGTGACTTTAATTTAATTATATTTCACTGCAGTCACTTTTGGCCCCTTTTCCTCTAAATATTATTTTTCCTTTAATTAAATGACTAATTAAAATCATTTTTAATTAAGGAAAATAGTATATCGCCCATGGTACTATCTCTGGCCACAATAAGTCACTTCTCAACATCCCATCCTAACGATCTCCTCATTCTAGTTCCAAAGGGCTATTACACTAAGGTGTTCTATTATGTATTCCTCCCAGAATGCCACCTTGAGTGTAATTAATTGAGTTAAGCAAAAATAACTCAGTTTTATGAAAGATGTCGGAATGCGCCAGAACGAAAGGCAAACTGTGCGGATGATGGAATATATCAAGCGAATGCCATTGGTCCTCATAGAAACTCCTCAAAACTCCAAAAAACATCTGGGCCTGCTGATGACACCAACCTGTATATGTGATCTGTCTGCTCCCAACTCTAGAAGTCCATCCTAACCCTGTCATAGGTGAAACCAAAACAGGAATATTACAGACCTTCCACCTCAAGATTTCTTGCCCTCAAGTAATCCAAATATGTGGGCCACCATGTTGGCCTGATGCAATTGAGACCCAATGCCTGGATCCCATACAAGCCCCTGAGTGCTGCTATGCACCTGTGTCAAGCCACCCGAAATAGACCCCTCAATGTTGGAATCCCAAACTGATCTCTCATTGTACCTGTCATCAA
This sequence comes from Pinus albicaulis, assembly GCA_034641835.2. NCBI lineage: Eukaryota > Viridiplantae > Streptophyta > Pinopsida > Pinales > Pinaceae > Pinus > Pinus albicaulis. The sequence goes on from CM076574.1 coordinate 375,536,150, forward strand.
ACAATCCTCTTGGATCCTAACACCACCATGGCCAATCATCGCCCAAGTCCCACAACTCAAACTGCGTACTGCATCTGGCCATAGTTGTTGCCCCATGAAACGAAGTCTGCCAGCGAGTATCAATGCTCCATGGCTCCTGTTGTGTTGTACCTCTAACTGTATAAGTTGCCCCACCAACTAGGTACCAACACATCACCTCTCTCCAGTCCAACTCCCGGTCTATGCCGAGGTCAATCCTAATCAGTGGATGTCGAGTTAGTGCTACTAAAATACTGATGGACTATCGGTCCACAATCTATGGCCCAATGGAACAAGTAACATCTCTCCCGTCCAAGTGCTCCTGCCAAAATGTACCCGAGACTAAGAATTATACTATATCAATATAATACCAACTCATCACCTCTCTCCAATCCAACTCCGGACTCGATCTGATGCTAACCCTGCTCTCTTGAAGTTGGGATGGAATGCTGAAGAACTCTCAGCCTATGCCCCATTACCAACAGGAATCTGTAGCATCTGTCATGTCTAAGGGCCCTTACTCGGCTATGCTCCCTACAAAGAATATCGTACCATCAAGAGGGTACCAACTCATGATCTCCCGCCAATCTAACTTGGGAATCCAATGTAGTGACATATGTATACAGAACACGTCTGGAGTGTTGTCACCAGCCCATACTCAACTTACGCTGCTCTGTCCCGTCTGCCGACGAGATCTTCCTGTAGAGGAAGGCCCCTCTCCCTATAAAAGGCCAAAGTGGGTGAGATACGCTGCAAGCCCCATCGATGTACTCTTAGAGAGCGCTACTCCCTGGAAGCATTGTTGCTCTGCTGACTGCACATGCATCTATCTGCACCTCATCTATGTATTGGCCCAACGATGGATGCTCCACCATCTCCAATAGCTCATCCCTCTCCCGATGAGGAATGTCAAGATCCTGTTGTATACTAGCCTCCTGCAGAACTATCACATCAACCTCCAACATCTCATGAGGATAATTATCTACAACTACTGCCTCCCTGCTAGATGGTTGTACATCCGTCTGCTCCTCACCCATGGCTAACCCTAAGGGTAGTCATACATCCATCACAGACTCAATGTGAGCCTTCATCCGGCTCTCCCCCAAAGGACTATCCTGCATGATGTGCATAGCCTCCTCCTCTACTGACTCATGCTCCATCATAAGCTGCTTCGGCTGTATTGTCACAAGTGACTCATCACCCAGAGTATATCCTGTAGAGTCCCCTGACTGCTCACCTTGCACATTGGAATATAGCTCTGGCCTACTCTCATCAACTCCGCATGACTGCTCTCGCTCCCCAAAAGCATCCTCATATGATCCCATGGACTCATCTGATGAAGAGACCTCATCTTTGCATACAGAAGGAATGTCCTTCTGTTCTACCTCTACCACATCATCTGCATCACTCAAGCATGAGTGATCAAGACCCTAAGGTTCTTTGCAGATGAAACAAAGTCCCTTCCTCCTCAGCTCATTTCTACTGCCTGATCCACCAAACTAGAGCAACTCCTCCCTGGTCAATTGTCTCCTGAATAGCCCAATATTCTTCTCAACTAGCCCTTGGGCTAGCTCATAAGCAGTAGGTGAGACCAACTACTCTCTCCTCCAAATGCTCAACACCCTAGTCTGCAACTCTCGGCAAAGGGCCTCACAGTCTCTCATACATGATGACAGGATGGACTACATGTGTGCTATGATTTTGTCAGCATGATGTCTCTTAATGTTGAAGGAGCATTGGAATATCTGCAGAATCAAGCCATCACATTCAAGATAAAACATGATGCAATATGTTCTGAATGTGGCCATACCTCCTAAAACCTCAAGCTTCTTCCCAAAGGTAGATCCTGCACTATTGTCCAAATCCTGAAAGGTCCCTACCATCAGTCTGAAAACTTTCCTCATAATTTCATCATTGTAAGGGGTTGTAGGAGTGGTTAGTCTCATGATGTTGCTGAGACAAGCTGCAACTGGAAGTGTGACCCCTCCACAATTTTCCTCCAAGAACTTGGGTTGTATGAGAGCAAGCATACATGGTTTTAAGGCCCAAATTAATTTTCTCACATCTGTCTATTTTACTTTGGAAAGGAGTTCATCAAGTTCCTCAAGTTTGGAAAGAATTCTCCATGTGATATTCATGTGTTTCAAATCTGTCCCAAGCGCAAGGATTTTGTTCCCTATTTCTGGTTCTTTCTGTAGGCCCCTAGATTGCCCCTTTTGAAGAATGGTATAGAACCCCTCTGAGAAATGTCTATTGCTCTACTTGGTTTCTTGGTCCATAGAAACATTATGGTTCAAGGCTTCAACGGTTGTGCTGCCATGTGGGTTTATGAGGTATTTTAAGAACTCCATGTTTATGGAAACAATACAAAGTTATGATAACAATGAAAGGTACCACAAAAAACACCCCATATACATTAATACATTGTCCAGCCATCAATCAGAAATGAAACTAATGCCAACAACAATGATGCATTATTGGCATGTTGTCACATTGCTCATTTCAATACCCTGTCCCAACAGATAAATCTAGCTCCAGCAAATAATTTAGGCTCTGGAAAAATAAATTGGGCTCTAGTAAAATCATTTTTGCTCAAAAAGATGAATTCATCCTAGCAAAGCAAGATAAAAAAATGTCACCCCAGATGCAAGAAAATGATCTCTCCTCAGCTATGCGTTGACTTTAGAAATTCTGCAACTCTTGGAAATGTTGTTGCTAGTTGACTTCAGACTGCCGGTTGGGCTACTTTTACTGCTCATAAAATTCTAGGAATTTGGGAATGTGATCCTTGCACAAAACCCAGAAAAACCTAGAAAAGCCCAGAAATGGTTTCCTTGAATTCCAACCTTCAAAATCTAATCCTTTTTCTCCTAGCCCCTGTAGCTGCTAGCTGAGTAGGGACTACGTAAATGCATTGATCTACTACTCAGAAAATTCCGGGATTTTAACCATAGACTCTACTAAAAAAACCCACAAAAACCTTGAAAAATATTGGGCAATTTCTAGCTGAATAATTTTTGTCCTGCAATATAAATTTGGTCCAGCAAAATGCTCTCCAACAGCAATTATGCACTAACCGCTGCAATGGATTGGCCAAAACACCCACATCTGGTGCTCAAAAAAATATCAAAAATTACTCTCGGACTCAAACCAATCTAATCAAAACCCGGAAATGGTTTGGCCAAATCACGATCCTCCAAAATTGACCCCAATAAGCTGTACACTCTCCCAATAGTTGCTGAATACATTGTCTACATAATGATCAACAAACTATTCAACAACCCTCCAAATGTGCAGAAATTAATCCCTTCTATACTTCCTCAACAACCAAATCTCAAAATAGTTGAGACCTTCCTCCACAACTAGGCTCAACTCTCCTCCTCCATGCTGGCCTAGAGATTGCCACGTTGCTCCAGAAATAGAATATCAATCTCAGCCCTGGAGGTTCGCCTATAGCTGAAAAGCTAGTGAACCTAGGTTATTCTATAGCTCTAGTAAGCTAATGAACCTCGCAACCAACAACAAACACAAGAAATTAATTGCGTCCCCCAATAATGTCTCAAAATAATAGACCATCGATATTCCTCTAAAATTGAGCTACAATAAAACCCTTGAATTTGGCTTTTCCGCTAAATTGGAAAGTAAACCCCTAGGCTGGAAAGATCACCAACTCTGATACCACTGTAATATCCCAAATGGAAATGGCTGAAATAATAGCCAAAATAGATCTACAATAATGTCGCAACTGGCCTCCAAAACAAACTGGAAATAAACTGAAACCTGTGAATCCTGAATGGATCCACCAAGGGAAGAGATGGGTGCTCGTCCACTCTCACTAAATCACCCGAGGGTTTCCATCATGGGGCTACTATCGAAGTAGAGAATCCAAGTTCTCAAACCTCTCACACAAACAATGATCCAATCCAAGATATCTCCAAATGATTTTCACTTCTCCTTTTATAGATCTGATGGATAGATCTCCAATCCTCTAGAAGCATCTTATTTTATTATTTTATTATTATTCTAGAAGATTCCATTAACTCTATCAAAGTGACTTTAATTTAATTATATTTCACTTAAGTCACTTTTGGCCCATTTTCCTCTAAATATTATTTTCCTTTATTTAAATGACTAATTAAAGTTATTTTTAATTAAGAAAAATAGTTTATCACCCATGGTACTATCTCTAGCCACTATAAGTCACTCTTCAGCAGCCCATCCTAAAGATCTCCTCATTCAGGTTCCAACGAGCTATTACACTAATATGTTCTAACATGTATTCCTCCCAGAATGCCACCTTGAGCGTATTTAATTGATTTAAACCAAAAAATAACTCAGTTTTTTGAAAGTTGTCGGAATGCGCTGGAATGAAAGCCAAACTATGGGGATGATGGAATATATCAAGAGAATGCCATTGGCCCTCACAGAAAATCCTCAAAACTCCTCCAGAAAGCCCCCAGGCCCGCTGATGAGACTAACCTATATCTGTGACATGTTTTCTCTCAATTCTGGAAGTCCATCCTAACCCTGTCATGGGTGATACCAAAAAAAGGAATATTACAACCTTAATGTTCGTACTGGCACCACCATTCCAGAAAATTTGAAATTGTTCCTTGTGTTCAAGTTGGATCCAAGCCCCACACCCACAAGTGCCCTACTGTTCAACCCCATCAAAGTAACCAGTTGGAAAAACCACTAAATGAGGACGAAGGCAGTGTGAAAGATCCTTAGGAGGGGAGGGAGGCACAACTTGTGTATCCAACCAAGACAAAATTGAAAGATAGATTCAGTGAGGGACAATCTTCCATCCTTCAAAGATGTTTATGTTCCTATCCAGCCATATCTCCCATATGAAAAAAAGGGGAGTGAGTTGTATTTTTGATCCAGATGCAGCCATGTGTGAATGCATTGTAAAATACCAAGAGGCTGCTAGTTTTGATTGTGCAAATGATTAGAAAACAATTTCCAAATTTCGAGAACAACAGTACAATCAAGGAAGAAATGTGTAACTGATTCAGAAACATTATTACAAAAGGAACAACACCCATGTCCCTAGAAGTCACGCTTAACCATATTTTCCCAAGTGAGGATCTTGTTCCTCCATGTAAGCTAGATGAATAATATGATCTTTATAGGAATTGTTATCTTCCAGAATTTCTTGAAAAATGATTGTTCCAAAGCTTGTGTCTTGAGTGAAATAAGGCAACCATATATATCAAGCACCAAAATGGAATCCCTAATCATTCTGGCATCCCAAAATATCCTGTCCCCCAAAGGGTGTAAACAAAAACCACCCAATTTCAACATATTTGAGTGAGATTGCCATTCATCCACAACCCTACCCATCCATCCTAGCTGTGTTGCAGAGTTCCAAATCAGGCAACCTTGTTGCCAATGGGAAATAACTTGGTTTAGAAAGAAGATACCTTTTAGTGCAAGTGTGTCTCTGAGATGGATCACCATGATAAAATTAGAGGGGAGACCCCTGATGCTGTCAACTCCCAAAATAATACTTTGACCATTCCCGAAGTCCCATGTGAGCCTGCTTGAGAAGAGGTCTACCACGCAAATGAAACTTTTCCAGATATAAGAACATCTACGCGGGGGGAGAGATTTAAACCTACATATATGCTGCAAATCTTGATTCAAGTTATACTTAGCACGAAAAAGAATAGGCCACAGCCCGGGCCAGTGACCGCCTGCCAGAGAGATTTGATTAAGAGAGCCTGCGAGAAAGAGTGTATGTCCATTAGTCCCCAACCGTCATGCTGTTTAGGCATAGCGATCGAATCGAGCTTGCAAAGGTGAATTTTTTTGTGCCTCGCACCCATGACCATAGGAAGCTTGATATAATGGCACTGATCATGGAGATAATGTGAGAAGGTAAAGAAAAAAGACGTGCCTAATAAACAATGAGCTTTTGGAGGAATGCTTGGATGAGGATATAACGACCTCCCAAAGAGAGCCACTTATGAGTCCAAGTATTCAGCCTTTTCTTGAGTTTATCCACAAGCCAAAACCAATCTTTCTTGTGGTAACTGCAAGGTTTTAGTCTGAAACGCAGATAAATGAGGCCCTCATAGAGCATAACAAGATTTACTTGAAAGAGTCCAGCAATGAGTTCTAAGTCCTCATTATTTTCAGAAGCATATATTAGAAGGGATTTAGTTCCATTGATTTCCAACCTCGATGTAACCCCATATCTGAGGAATATGTAGTGCAGGGCAGACCATTGGGCTCTCGAAATAATTCCAAAAACCAAGATATCATCCATGAAAAAAGAATGAGTGACCGAGACTCCTTGGGAGATATGAATACCTTCAAAAATATCCCTTCTGTGCGCTTCTTTGATGTGAGTGTTGAGGCCATCCATGATCAAAATGAAAAGAAGGGGCGAGAGAGAGCAGCCTTGACAGAGGCCCCTTCCAGCATGGAAGAAGTCAGTAGGCAAATCATTTACAATAACAAAGAACCAAACCGGAGCTATGTAGGCCAAGATCCATTGAACATTATGTTGTGACAGTTCGATCTTATGAAGAACCAACCAAATGTAGGACCAATCCACATTGTCATAAGCTTTGTAGAAGTCGATCTTCATGATAATAGCTTCCAATTTCTTGGAGTGTATATAATGCAATCATTCCTGAGTCGTGGAAATGGCATCATGGATGAGGCGATTCGAGAGAAATTCATAATGTTCATGGGAGATATGAACTGAGAGTGACCCAAAAATTCTCTGTGCAATGACCTTCGAAATCAACTTATAAATCATGTTGCAAAGTGAGATAAGTCTAAAATCCCTGAAAGATTTCAGGAGAGAGGACTTTGGGATAAGAGCAATGACGACCGAATTTATATCCCTGGAATGCGACCCATAATTCGAGACTCTTCAACAACATTAAGAATGTCATCTGCCATAAGATCAAAGAAGTGAAGATATAGTTTCACCAGCCAGTCATCCGGCCCAGGGCTTTTGTCTTGGGCAAAAGATTTTAGAACATAAAGAATCTCATCCTTTGTGACATGCTTTCCCAAAGCTTGGTTTGCAACTGTGATGGATACCCAGCCCACGACCACGTCAGTGCTAATAAAATACAATTCAACAGTCCAAATGCCAAACAACAATTCTATTTCTATACCTACGTGGCTTGTTAATTAAACGTCAAATGCATACATGTCAATGATGATTATGGTTCATAAATTCGTTTTGGGTTTTGGAGCGCTCCGTAGGTGCTGTTACTGTGAACTCATTAACTTCGCAATTAACCACTCTGCGATTTCCTTGGTCCTACTTATCTGCCTGTCAGATCTTCTGGGTCCTCGCGCTGTTGCTTAGCACCTATTCCATTCATTTGGCGGTCATTGTTCTCTGTCTGGTGATTGTAGCGTGAGGTTCACGCTCCCAATGACTCTCCTGGGAGTTTAGCTGTGAACTCCAAGTTCTTGTCTCTCTAACCTCGCTGTAAACGTTATCTGTGAATGTTATCTGAGGGACGATGTTCAACTGTTCGCTTCCTCGACAGGACCGGTCTCCTTCCGGTGTAAATCGTAGTCTTTCTGGGTTGTTTTCTTCAGCCACACCTGTAGGTTGTAAAACAAATTCAATTTCTACGTTTGTGTTTTATGGGCCTTCTTCGACACTAACAGTTTCGTTCTCTGCTTGCACAGGTGACTGGAATTCCTTCTCGATTTCTCAGTTCCCGTCGGCGTTGGAAAAAAAAATGGTAATCTGCAGTTCTATGATTCAGTACTCAGTTCTCTTTTTCCCTGTTCTAACTCAAACGCTCCTTCGTGAGAAGATTTGGGGTTTACTCTACCAGTCTCCGGCGCCACAAAGGTCTGCGTACTCTGTCCTCCTGTCAGGTAACCACTTAAGTTTCTTTTTCTTACTCGTTAAACTTTTGTAAAACTGTCACACAAGGGTTGACTGTTTCATCGTCTTGGCTGTGCAGATGTCCCAGGTTTCCTGGTTCTTCATTCCTCCGGCTTGTTCTACGTCCGGCCCTCACTTTTCAACGGTAGACCTTTCCCCTGCTTTGAGTCCTACTTCAAATCGACTCTATCAATGACTTTGTTTAGGCGTAGTCACTTCCACCTGTTCCAGGTTCTTCCTATAGAAATTTGGGCTTGTTATAAGTCGTTCTGTTGCGCCTTTTTCTTATGCTGAAGTCTGTCTTTCTGTAATGAGTTGGTTATCAAGAACTCCCGGATTTGAAACCCTGTCTGGGCTTTTCCTCTGGTTTTCGCAACTAAAATTTTTAGGGTTTCTGACTGAAAAACCCTACCCGTAATTCTTAATTTCAAATGTAAATTAATAGTTTTGGACTCGAACTTTATTCGACTGGTAATGTTAAGATAGAACGATTTCTTTTGTTACTTTCCAATTCGCTCATGAATTTAGATAGAGGTTTATGTAATGTACCTGTGGGCTGATGCTTCTTGCATTCAAATTCCTGTTGGTTTTCTGTTTGTCAATACGAGGCCTGCCTCGCAACTTTTCTCCAGATGTCCGTTAATTTGCAAAATGCTATGGAGTCGAATTTACGTAGTGGTGATTTTTCCTGCACAATATTAACTGTTCTTTTCTTCGGGGAAAAAAAAAACAAATAAAATTTGTTACTGTGTTTGCATGTTCATTTCTGGATAGTGAGATTGCGTTACTTGAAAACAATTTCAATAATCACAAGACACAGATGGTTTCTTTTTTTTTAATAGGAATCAATACTTGTTATATTCCTTTTTCTATTTCTCTGTTGCAGAACTCCCACAAAATACCCCTCCTCTCCTTTTTGTACCTCAGTGGAGAACCAATTCGTTACCAGTTGGTAACTGCCCCACTGTCAGTTACACTTTTTCTATTATTTCTATTTCCCTTTTTATCACTAACGAAATTAAAATAGCCAAATAACCCTACCACAGTTTCTTAATAAAAATTAAAAACAAAAAGAGTCGGCTATACTAAAACAAACCCCCTACTGGTAACTAATCATCTAAAAAAACAAACAGATTAAACATATACAGGTTCGAGGACCTGTTAAAACATCACATCACCAAAAGACAAGAAAACCTGTTGCCTTTGCCTTCCCTAGTCGGATGCTCCTGCATCAAACTGCATCAAACATGCAAGGATACCTATCAAGAGCCCAATATTGGTCTTGTAGTCCAACCCCTTCCCTGCAACTGTATACATGTGAAAAATATTTAAGGGCATCCCTCTGGATATCCGAAGTCGACTACACAAAAGTACCATCCTCAGCCCCAATTTGCCAAATTGCGATTCTCACTCCAGATATGCAATTGTAGTTGTAGTTTTTCCACCTTCACCTGCAAGCTGATCTGCAGTTATATTTTTTCCTCCTTCACCTGCAAGCTTTGAACGACCTATTTGATCCTGGACAATTTCTTTGCAGGCGCCACATCGACCCCTCCATGGATACCCCGGGCATCTTATTGTATATTGCTCCCACAGCTCGTAGAATTGCTCCTCTTCACTCTTCATCTAGATACCTTGCCTCTTCTCTCTCGCTTTGTGCTTCCAGTAAAGCGTAAAGCGTTTGGAAATATGGCATATAGATTCTGAATATTGAATCAATATTCCAAAAATCAATATGATTTGAAATGTGACACATTGGTATTTTGGAAATTTGGAATGTATTTTGGAAATATGACTTGAAATATGACCATTTTGGAAATACGTTAGATATGAGCGAGTGCCATATTTTAAGATTCCAAAAAATACATTTGAAATATGATAAATATGAGAATTTTGGATATATGATTGGGTTCTAAGATTCTAAACGATTTGGAAATATGACTGGGTTTCAAGATTCTAAAATATTTAAAGATTCGTAGATTTTAAGATATTTTTTAAATATAACTAGGTTCCAAGATTCTAAAATATTTGAAAGATTCATAGATTCTAAGATATTTGAAAAAAATGATGGATAGTTAAGAAATCATATACAGATTTTAAGATTCTAAAAATATGATTTGAAATATCACAAATGTGAGTATGTTTTGAAAATATGACAGGTTCTTGAAATATAATATGATAAATATGAGTATTTTGAAAATTTGGTAGATTCTAACATTCCAAAATTTAATAGATATTTAAGAAACCAGATTGTCCATTTTAAATAGATATTTGAGAAAACATATTGTCCATTCTGAATAATTTTAAAATTTATTGATGGCAGATTTTAAAATATTTCAAAATTGATTAAAACAGATTGTCCATTCTGAATAATTTTAATTTTAAAATTCGTTGATGGCAAATTTTGAAATATTTCAAAATTTATTAATTGCAAAAAAATTAAATTCCCGTGAATATAATGGATATAAAAAAATGATAGATACAATGGATATGAATATCATATGGTCTAACTGTGAAAGGATATTTCTATAAATTCTAAAAGCCTTAGTTTACTCAGCCTTCAAAAGGATATTTTTAATTTTAAAAGCCATAGTTTATCTAGTTTTCAAAGTTGGTTTTGAAAATTATAGAAATTTAAGTAAGATTTTGATAAAATTTGCAGGATTTTTTGTAAATTTACATGTCAGGGGTTTTTTATATTTTTGAGTTTTTGATGGTGTTGAATCCATTTATACCATTAAATTCATTTCTACTGTTAAAAATTAGATTCAAACATTCCAGTTTTTAGGGTTTTGATGTTTTTGAATCTATTTCCACCATAAATTCAAACATTCAGGTTTTTGGGTTTTTAATGTTTGTGTTTATGATAAATTAGATTCAAACATTCAAATTTTTAGATTTCCGATATTTTGTGTTTATAATAGTGCTGAATTTATTTATACCATTAAATCCATTTCCACCATTAAAAATTAAATTCAAACATTCCAATCATTCTTATCATTCCCAGATTCAAACATTCCCATCATTCTTATTGTTAGATTTTTTGAATTTTACTTTTTTCCACATTCCAGCCATTCTTATCTATCAGAGAACACAGCAATTACACTCAACTGATGATTTGCATTCACAACAAACATATATTTATATACAACTGAGAAGCTTCTCAAGCCCTGAATGTCGGTGGAGATGGCTTCTCCGAGAAGCTAAATGAACTCTCGAGAAACTCTGAGACAGTTCCAACATTAAATGAAGTCGGCGGGTTTGGTTGGAATTATTGTTTATCCAACACTCCCCCTTAATTCCAACCATATACAGACATACTATACATAGGACACAAACATACTCTTAATTGACATGCCTGCTGGTCTAAGTCTCAGCGAGGCTTACAACATAATTTGGATTTTCTACAACACATAACTTACTCCTACAAGTCTCAAATTTAGCCTTCCCAAGAGGCTTAGTGAATATGTCAGCTACATTTTCATTTGTATGACAATATATTAAGTCAATTTCCTTTGATTGGACCTTTTCTCTTACAAAATGATATTGTGTGTCTATATGCTTTGTCCTTGCATGACAAACAGGATTGTTTGCCAATTTGATGGTACTTTGATTGTCACATCTGATTACTGTCGGTTCTTCTTGGGCTTCACCAATATCTTCAAGTATTCTTCTTAGCCATATAGCTTCACATGTGGTACTACATAAGGCTTTATATTCTGCTTCAGTTGATGACAATGACACTGTTGGTTGTTTCTTACTGCTCCATGATATTGCTCCTGATCCTATATTGAACACATATCCAGTGGTGGATTTCCTGTCATCTGGATTTCCGGCCCAGTCAGAATCAGAATGACCTGTCAATTCAAAATTACAATCATTAGTATATTCAATACCAAAATTGATAGTTCCCTTTAAATATCGAAGGACCCTTTTTGCAGCCATCCAATGGCTCTCAAGGGGCTTAGCCATAAATTGACTAAGTATGCTTACTGCATATGCAATGTCCGGTCTAGTGGTAGTGAGATAATTAAGACTTCCCATTAATTTTCGATACAATGTTCCATTCACCTCCTTTGTTCCATCATCATTTCTCAATTTGATATTTTGTTCTAAAGGAGTACTCACTGCTTTAAATCCTTTCATATGAAATCTTTTTAGTACCTCGTTTGTATATTTGCTTTGTGTGATTAAAGTTCTTTCATTATCTCTCCATACTTCAAGACCTAGACAATAATGCATTTGTCCAAGATCCTTCATCTCAAATTGCTGTGATAGCTTCATTTTTATATCATTAATCATTTCAGCAGCACTCCCTGTTATTATTAGATCATCAACATATATAGAGATTAATGCTATGTCTCCATTTCTATCTGTCTTGACATATAAATTAGGATCATTCTTGCTTTTGTTAAATCCTTGCTGAAAGAAGAATTTATCTATTTTCTCATACCAAGATCTCGGTGCCTGTTTTAGTCCATATAAAGCCTTTTTTAATTTGCATACAAGATGTTCTTGTCCCTTCTTTTCAAATCCTTCTGGTTGAACAAGATAAATTTCCTCTTTTAACTCCCCATTTAGGAAAGCTGACTTCACATCTAATTGATATAGATTCCAATCATATTTAGTGGCCAATGCTATCAATACTCTGATTGTGTTCATTTTTGCTACTGGAGCAAAGGTATCTTCATAATCTATACCTTCCTTTTGTGAATAACCTTTTGCAACTAATCTTGCCTTATACTTGTCTATGCTACCATCTGCATTAAACTTTGTCTTGTACAACCATTTTGATCCTATAGGGACTTTATTTTTAGGTAATTCTGTTAATTCCCAAGTTTCATTTTTCATTATAGAGTTATATTCTTCTTTCATAGCTTCCATCCATTCTTTATGATTTTTGGCTTCTTCATAATTTGAAGGCTCAAAAACATTCATTACTTGAGTCATTAAAGCATAATCTTTATACCTGATAGGGGTATGAATTTGTCGTGTTGACCTTCTTAAAGATTCATTACACTGTGGAGTACCTTCTCTTCTTCTTCTCTGTGGAGTGCTTTCATCACTTCTTTGGGGGCTTTGGCTTCTTGAATTGTCTTTTGGAATGTCCTTGCTTTCTTGAGATGATTCCACTTCTTCATCTTCTTTAAAGTTATAAGTAGGATGCCATACATTAAATTCATCATCTTTCATTTGATTATCTACATGCTCATGAAATATAACATCTCTGCTTGCAAAGACCTTGTGAGTATTTGGATCATACATTTTATATGCCTTTTGATTAGGACAATATCCAATAAAAATGCATTTGATAGCTTTGGCATCTAATTTTCTCCTATTCTCTTTAGGAATATGAGCAAAGGCCTTGCATCCAAATATCCTTAAATGACTAACTTTAGGTTTAAAACCATAAAATGCTTCAAATGGTGTTTTCTGCTCAAGATATTTTGTAGGACTTCTATTTTTTAGATATACAGCTGTATTAATGGCTTCAGCCCAAAAACTATTAGAAAGTCCTTTACTTTTCAACATACTACGAGCACATTCAACTAATGTTCTATTTTTTCTTTCAGCTACACCATTTTGCTGAGGTGTATGTGGTACTGTAAATTGTTGTATGATTCCATTTTGTTTGCAGTATTTCATAAAAGCTCCTGAAGTGTACTCACCACCTTTATCTGATCGAATAATTTTAATACTCTTTCCTAATTGTTTTTCTACCATATTCTTGAATTCTTTAAAGTATTCAAACACATCACTCTTATATCTTATAAAGTACACCCAGGTGTATCTAGTGCTATCATCAATAAATATAAGAAAGTAATATGCTCCACCAAGTGACTTAGTTTGCATTGGACCACATACATCACTATGCACTAGTTCAAGTATTTCACATTTTCTTCTATTTTCATGCATATGAAATTCTTCCCTATGTTGTTTTCCTAGTGCACAACCTTCACAATCAAAGTGTTCACCATTAATATTTGGAAGGCCTTCTACCATCATTTTCTTTTGAAGTAACATTAAGTCATTATGATTTAAGTGCTCATACCTTTGATGCCAAAGCTCTATGTTTGACATGCTTGTTGATGCCAAAGCTTGATGCCTATTCTTTGTCACATCCAACTTGTATAATCCTCCAACTCTCATTCCTTTTGCAACAACCTTGTAGTTGTCCTGCATATCTTTTACCAAACATTGTGATTTCATAAATTCAACTTTCAAATGTTGATCTGTAATAGTAGAGACAGATATTAAGTTCTTTTTTAATCCTGGAACATACACCACATTTTGAATTTGTTTTTCTTGTCCATTAGGCATAGTAACACTTATATCACCATATCCTTTTATTTCATGGGATCTGTTATCTCCTAAATAAATGTGTGCACCATTATTAACTTCATGATAAGTATCAAACCAATCTCTTTTGCATGACATGTGGATTGATGCACCAGAATCTATAAACCAAGCATTATCATCATCAGTTTCTGCTGACAAAGCAGCATTAGTCACAAATAATTGAAGATTGTTAAATTCATGACTGATTGCCTCATCTCTATCAACATAATTCCCTCTATGTCTTCTTAGTTTAAATAAATCAGATCTTCTTTTCAAACAATTCTTAGCATGATGACCAGGCTTTCCACAATAGTAACATGCACCATCTCTACTTGATTTGACATTTGACCTTGGTGAGGGCATACCTTGAAATGATTTTACCTGTGGTCTTTTACCTTTATTTTTCTCCCATTGTTTTCCTTTGAAGGCTTGCTTTCCTTTAGCCACCAATGCTAAATCTGAATTGGGGGGTTTCTGATTAAGACTTCTTCTGCGCTCTTTTTCCTGCATAAGTATACCTGCCAATTCATCAAACGTTGGAGCCTTCTCTCTAGCTGCAAGACCAGTGATAAACATTTGATACTCATCCAACATTCCATTTAATGTCACAGAAACCAAGTCTGTACTAGATATTGTTTCACCAATGTCACCTAATTTATCTTTCAAGTCCTTAATTCTAGAAATAAAACTAGAAATATTTTCATTTTCTTCCATCTTAATTGAAAGAAGCTTACTCTTTAAATACAATATTCGATTTGTGGTCTTTGTCTCATACAAATTTTTGAGAGTGTCCCATGTCTCTTTAGAGGTCTTGCACTCTCTAATGTGCGGAATAATATTGTCCTTAACGGACATCCGCAACAATACCTTTGTTTTGTTTTCTCGTCGTTGCCAATCTTGAATTGCAGCAGCTGTGGCTTGAGGAAGTTCTAGCTTCACTTCATCTCCAATCACAATCGTCCACATATTAGAGCCTTCCATCACAGTCTGCAATTTAAACTTCCAATTTGCATAATTTTCACCATCTATATTTGCTATAATAATGAGCTTATGAATATTCAAGCAACAATCTAAACTTTAATGGCTCCTCACAAACAATAATAAAACCTTCTTTAACTTATTTTACTTCCCCCTTTTTCCTTTTAATTTGTTAAAAAACTCTTATTACAACCGTCACAACAATTCTTAAAAAAAAAACACCTTCAAAATGCCCGAAAAATGAACACAGTGACAAAAAAACTTACAATTTGCTTTTCACTTGATTGGAAACACCCAGAATTTAGGAGGCCATTCTAATAATGAGCACAAGTTTATTCATCCGATTTACTTTTACTTGACAGCGAAATTTACTCCCCCTATCTTTTACTTAATTTGAACTTGATGTAACAGCATTAAAATTATTTCTCACAGGAATTTAGCATTCGGATTTTTCACAAAATCGAAAGAAGAGCATAAGCAATTTTAAAATATTAATACAGAACATTACGGTATATACTATTATACCCTTCTGGTCTTGCTCTTTTCCAGCAATCACACTTTCAGCAGAATCTTGAAACGCAGGCAGCGACTTCCTTCAACGTTCTCCTGGACACCAAAAAACAGACAAACTCCTCGCCGTGGTTTACTCTACACACATTGCACATTTACAGCGACTCCATTGCAGCGATACTCTCCGAGCGATGTAGTAACATCAATCTTCACTCACGCTCTCCCTCCGGCCAGATACACCCTTCACCAGCAGCTTAATATGCTTAATCTACTCCTCACAGTCTCTCTGCAAACGACTTCACACTCTCTGATGATGCGCAGAAAACACTCATACACAGATCACAGATCACTCAAGAAAACCTCACCTTGCTCTGATACCATATCAGAGAACACAGCAATTACACTCAACTGATGATTTGCATTCACAACAAACATATATTTATATACAACTGAGAAGCTTCTCGAGCCCTGAATGTCGGTGGAGATGGCTTCTCCGAGAAGCTAAATGAACTCTCGAGAAACTCTGAGACAGTTCCAGCATAGCATTAAATGAAGTCGACGGGTTTGGTTGGAATTATTGTTTATCCAACATTATCATTCCGAGATTCAGACATTCCCATATTCTTATCATTCCCAGATTCAAACATTCCCATCATCATTCTTATTGTTAGATTTTTTGAATTTTACTTTTTTCCACATTCCAGCCATTTTTAGCTATCAAAGCAATTTTTTGAAGATTGGGTAGACGACGCCAATCTTTCAAAAATCTGACTGATATAAACGAGTGAAGTTAACTGTAGATTTCAAAGATCTGACTGATATGTTCGTTTCATTTGAAATTAGTTAAGTTAAACGTGCTGGTCAAATTTGCAAAAATATTTTCGCCAAATTTCAAAATCTGCAGTTGAGCTGCACTCAAATGCCAAACAGATTTCCAAAAATATATTCGTCGAATTACACTCAAATCAGCCAAACAGAAGCAAGGAGATCAGGTTTGGGTAAGAGATCTCCGTCAGTTTTTAAAATACAGAGACTTATATAGAGAACTTTTTTAATAGATTTTAATTAAGCAGCTACCATTTTCAAAATTCGTAATTTTTATAACTACCTGGTTCTGGATGCTATGAACATTTTATATAATAAATTTGTAAGCAGCTACAATTTTCAAAATTTGTAATTTTTATAACTACCTGGTTCCGGATGCTATGATCATTTTAAATGATAAATTTGTAGTCAGGAACAAAAACTTTGTCAACTGTGAAAACATCAGTGAACAAAATAATTGATTCGTATATATAGTTTGAAATTTATTAAAATATTTTCATAGAATCAAATAAACTCCATATATATAATCTCCTAGTAGAAAATTTTTAAAAAACCCATGTCAGAACCAGTAGATATCTTTCACTGTATTTGGAACAAACGTAACAATTCTATTCATTATCCTCTAACAAGCGGCAGAGGACAGAAATCCTTCATGAATTGTATTTGTTATGGTTTCCATGCTTCTTCGTTTCTTCTGTGGATTTTTTTTTCGCTGGTTTATATTAAGTACCAGCGCAATATACTTTTGCATTCTCCATCAGCGACCGGCTGCTTTACCTGATGCAAAATTGTCTGATCATGCAGTGCCCACTCTACATCTGCCCTTGTCCATTTGGAGCCATCAACCACCCTTCCCGGCTGTTTCTTGAAAAATAGAAAGCGTTCGCAATATACTTATACCGTTCATTGTACAGTTTTCTTTGAAATTCGATGAACATAATTACAGCTTCTAAGTCCCCAACAGAGTTCTACTTCATATGCCTCTATAACTACTCTACAACTACTGATTCTTTACATCATCCATTATCCTTCTGACATTTGTTCTATAGATTTTTAACCACATGTAAACTTAATCAACAAATGTTCTATAGATTTTTAACCACATGTAAACTTAATCAACAAATACTTGGTCAAAAGTATTCAAAATCAAAACTGTCTTCCATGCATTCAAGTCTAATCGATTCCCGCTTTCATTCCTTGTATCTTATCGAGCTTTGCATCAACAGTTGGAGAATGTGCGCCAAACGGTGAACCATCCATCAGGAAGATCCCGGCCGATCATTCCTTTCCGCGACCTCTCAGCAACCTGCGAAAAACATAAACTGTTAAGAAAAAAGAACCCATCCCGAAGCTCTATTTCTATTTCCAGCGTCTTCAACTTGCTCATAATGCATTTCACCGAATCTTTTCTTTGGTCCCTTTTTTCTTATCCTTTAGTCCCTCTTTTCTTATAACCTGTCAACCTGGCAATTTTTTTCCTAAAGATGTGGCTGAAAGTTATGGTCATGAATTTCTCTCTTAGAATCTTGATCCTTCCCATCCAAGATGACAAGAGGTCTGGATTCTGTGGATAATTTTATTTTGTTAAACATCACTCAATCAACAATTTAGAATTACAATCTCTGGATTAATTTAAAAAAAAAAAAAAACCTTTCTAAATATGTCATGTTCTACAAAAAAAATAATAAAAATAACTTTTGGTCATATTAATCAAGAAAAAAACAAAAATTAAATAACCATATAAATAAATAATTAAAAATCTATTAACAAAACAATTAACTCACTTGTTGATATTTCACTTTTACTCTTCAAGTAATAAAATACAAAGATAAAATATCCAATGTGAGTTATGAATAAAATATTTTAAGATGAATTAATATAAAATTGTTCAATACACATGTTATGTAATCTTTATAACATTCAAAAATGCAATTTAAATAGTAAAAAAATACACAGTATTTTTTGCACTAAAATAAGTTTGTAACAAAAGAAATTTGATCCCTCTCGACTCATGTTAGATCCATGCTTTAGATGGATCTATGCTGGTTGGTACAACAGCTCACGAATGCATGCGACCACGTCGTGTTGGGAGGTTGTGTTTTTAGGTTCACTCAGTTTGGGCGGGTTAGGTTTTCGTTCGCTGTTTGTTGTGAAGGGTTCTCAAACAGCCGTGTTATTCTGCTCAGGTATGGTAGTTAACATTTGGTCTCTATTATTTGGGTGGCCTTGCTACAATGTTGGTTGCAACCATTACCATTTTTTGTGCATCATCATTTTTTGTGTTATAAAGAGTGGGTTATGGGGTGTGATGGTTCTTGGTCCATGCCGGTGTTCAGTTGTTATCTCTCGTCTTGTTAGATTTACTAGGTTGGTTGATCTTCCCTATCACACACTGGCAACTGGAATATTCGTGTGTGTTCGACCCTATGGGGATTTGTTTGGCTAGGTGTTCGATATGGCCATTTCGTGCTCCGAAGGGTTTATTTGCAAGTAAATCAACATTTTTAAAGAAAATTTGGAGGATTTCATTTGTTTTTTTGCTCGTTGTTAACAAGTTTAACCCCACTGCATTTCACTTATTTGTCTTAGAGGCCACTGTGTGCGAGTTGGAGTTACAGTTAAGGGTATTGGAGTTCCTGGGGTTCTTGTGGCATGTAGGCGTGGAGGAAGCACAACAAATGACTCGAAGTTAGGATTTTAATCCTACGTGTTTCTCTGCTTGTGTTTTTAAACACATTCAACTAGATGGATTTTGGTTGCCTTTGAATTTTTTGCTACTTGTCCCTCTGTGTTTATGCAACGATCAACTTCTTTTGCTCGTGTTTTTAAATACATTCAACTTGATGGATTTTGGTTAGCATTGAAATTTTATTGAGTTATGCCTCATTTTTTATTCACATATTCAGGAGTTATATATGGATTCTTGTTGGTTTCAAATTTGTAATGGGAGAAAACATAGCATGTCACAACGAAAGCTTGATTCGAGGCATCAACACGACACACTTGGGCTACTGGGTGATGCTTGGCCAGAATTTGTGTAGGCAACCGATCTATGTTTTGCTGGTTTAGGGTTTTGAATTTTGTAATGGTGGTTTAGAGTTTAGCTAGTTTAGGGTTTTAATATTTTAATGGTGGTTTAGGGTTTTGCTAGAATAAGGTTTCAAATTTTGTAATTTTGGGTTAGAGTTTTGTTGGTTTAGGGTTTCAAATTTGTAATTGTGGTTTAAGGTTTTGCCGGTTTAGGGTTTCAATCTTGTAATTGTGGTTTAGGGTTTTTCTAGTTTAGGAAAGAATAATTTTTTTACTTGTGATTTAGGGTTATATTTAAATTTTTTTGTCTAGATGATCCCATTTCATTTTTTTTTTTGAATGCTAGGCCAAAAGAAGTAACTCTGTAACATTTTTTCCAACAACAACAACAAAATTTCCTCCATAAAATGAAAAATATGCCCCCTTAGATGAAAAATCAAGTTGATCTTTCAAGTTGATCTTACTAAAACATACATGAGACTTGTAAAACATACATCAGACTTGTAAATAATACCATCCTATTTTGTACTCAAGGAATGGGATCCAGTGGGTTATACAGATTCCATAACTAGTCCAAAGCAAAGGTCTTTAGCACATTGGGATTTCCAATTTTCATATGATGCATATCATAGATCTAAGATAGAAAGGGCCTTGGTAAGGGGTCTTCTTATGAGAGCAACCATTTTATCTCACACAATTAACTAGTTTCCTACTCATTTGTCAATGCTTTATTTTTATTAATAATACGAATATTAAATTCTTTATAATGTTTGAGTTGGTTTAAATTTTATTAAGATAAGGGAGGTATGGAATGGAATATTTTAGCTCTACCTTCGAATTTTGTAATTACTTATCTTTCTTCTCGTTTTCCTTTTTCCAATTTATTTATGGGGATTTGTTTTCTTGCTAACTTCTTTCCTTATGTATTTAATATTTTTGATTGATGCTTTCATGGGATTAAATGTTAATATTATTTCACTTCTTTCAATTTTTTTTTTTTTTTTTTGGTCAAAATGATTTATGGTAGATAATGTTATTTTTCACCTTCATATATTTATCTCAAGTATTATATCATTTTTCCTTGTTTGATGTTTTTTGGGATTCTTTGATTGGTCATTTTTTATGTTTTTCATTTTTAGAATTCTTAAGGTATCTTTAAGTTCTTTATCAATTTTTATGGACACATCAATTATATAAATAATAGGTTCATGCTTATCCAACTGATTGAAATTGTTGAATTAAGGGAGTCCATTTTCAAATGTCTTTGCCCCTAAAATTTAGATAGCTGAAACTCATAAACTAAAGGTGATGGTCATTGTGTAAGATAGGTTATTTACGAAGGGTATATTTTTGGCATTACTCAAGTGTTTAGACCACTGCATGAATATCCTTGTCATAGTTGTTGTAGTTGGATCCTGACATGGGAGTGATTCCAGAGTGATGCCTCTAACTAATATGCCATCAGGTTTCCTTTATGCTTAAGAACATCTATGTTGTATTGTAAACCATATGTCTTGATCTCAAAGGTAGTTGCAAGTTAGGAAGAGAAAGCACCAATGCAAAGCATAGAGTGTCATTCAAATTTTGAAATGCTCATTGTCTCTTACAAGTGGTAGGGGGTGGGAGAAGAGGAAACCTGTTTCGTTTCATTGACAAGATTGGTCTTTGGTAGTGTAGTTTCTACTTTGAAACTAATCCGAAAGGTGTGCTCCATGGACGTAACAGAGAAAAGGTTGAATTCCTTCCTTAAATGCAGCAATAGCCTAAAAATCAACTTAATACAAAAAGTGTCTTCAGAATTACTTACCTAGACCATGAACCATGAACTATTATATTAAACATGCAACATAATAACCATGAAATGGACCATGAACCATGAAATATTATATTAACCATACAACAAATTGAATCCTTGCAAACTACACATTGCGATTTGCTTACAAAAATTAAGTCATGCCACCCCTATGATTGATGGCCTCCATTTCCTGCATTTCCCAAACTTGTTGAGTTGCTTGCCCGACCCAAGTATGGTGGCCTATCAAAGATTGGTTGATTAGGATGTGTCTGAATTTTTCCATATGCTTTAGTCCAATTTTATCCTTGTATCCATGGAGGGATTGAGTAGCCCAAGTGTCCACTTGTGCTACTAACCCCATCACTGAGTGGAGGTGTCCTATAAATACACATAGGATTTAAACATGCACTGGTGGAGGTATAAGAGGTGGGCATAACCCCTAGCTGTTAGTGGGGAACTTGGAAGTTAATAAGGTCTTGGTATGATGGTGTATGGTTTGAAATGTAATCCAGAGTGTTGGAAATCATCATGTTTGCCTCAAATTGGCTTAGAACATAGTCTCCCTCGTCTGTCACCCCTCCTCCTTTTTCCAACACTTGTTGAACCTTTCTTGCCTCCCTCTCCGTCCTTGCCAATTATTTTTTATGTTCCTTATATTCCCTTGCTTTTTTTCTTTACAACCATTCCTTTTCTATATATTCTGGCACTGCTACAATCCTTGTAACTCCCTTTCCTTGGTCAACTCATTCTTTCTTTGTTTATATTCCTGAATTTCAATTTTTTTACTTTCAAACTCAAACAATAAATTCATATAGTCTTCATAGGTGACCAACTATGAAATCCTCCCTAAATGAAGACAATCTGATGTTGAGTGTCTTGATGAGGCCTTCACTCTTTGCTGGTGCCTTTAAGAATGCACCAAGTATTCGCTTCTTTGTTTTCACATGCTCCTCAGGACCTAACACTTGCCTTTCAATGTCTAGGACACTTTATTTCCCCTAATTGTTGTCTTCATATGGTACTTCATGTTGAACATGATGTTCTTAGAATGATCCATTGTCCATGAAATAATGAACAAGATCATTTTTCAACTCTGCTGGTTGTGAAGGCATCTTAATGCTTTCCTCATTGGTGGATGACACATTATGTGTGTTTATATTCATCATGGCATCTTCCAACCGTGATGGTGGGATTACTTGTGTTGGAATGCTCGATTTCTCATTATTTAATCTTCAATGCATTATCATTTGATATGAAGTTTGCATTGTCATTCCCATGATCACCTACCTCATATGGAATATCACATGCAGAATTGGCAGGTGGTTTAGTGGGTGTGACAACCTCCATGCTATTGATAATTGGTTCATGATTGAACTATGTGTCACTCACATGTTCACCATCATCACCATAGAAGTTTCCTTCAGAAATGATTATCATAACTTCAACAACAACACCATCTTCCTTCCCATCCACATCTTCTTGGGTATCAACATGGTCTTGTAAATTCTCTGCTTCTTGACCTTCCACATCAAATGCATGGCTACATCCAATTTCATGCATAAGAGCATCAAAATTCAATGGCCATATACCAGTCCTCCTAAATCTAGCCTTGATATTAGAAGATGTGAGAGACTCTTTAAATGCTTTACTTGTAAGCTCAGCTAGCTCAAACCTTTTTACCTCCAACCCTAGAAATTTTCCATCCATGAATCTCACTCAACCCTAAAATAGTTCTTGAAGTTCCCAAACACTCTGAAATCAAGATGTTGCAATCTGTGAGTGGTATGATTCGATAGTCTTAACAGTTCAATGCCAAAATTTTTGGCCTCCTCAATTGTTTGCACAACCATGTGGCTTCCATTACCATCTAAAACCAATAGGTGTATGTTTTCAAGAGAGACACCACCTCGTACAAAAGTATCAAAGTAAAAAATCCAATTCAAGAATAGTTCCTTTATCATCCATGAATGGGGATGTGCAACCATGCAAGCATCTGGTTCAAAATTTTGTATATAGTTTTATAGTTGAGTTTTACCTTTGAATAGACAAAATATTGGGATTGAAGAACCATTTGCATTGACACAAAACAGAATAGTGATCCACTCCCTACACTTAGTCAAAATCATAGGCACATTTATGCTCCCTCTCTTGGTGTAGAAATTATATGCACTAAGCATGCATATGTCCAAGATCCACCTGATCTCACACTATTTAACTTTATGCAAGATACTGAATCTATTCCACTTGTTAATATTTTGCGGAAAAATTAATTGCACACACATGTGAAGCATAAACAAAAAATATTCAATCGCACATAACACAGTTTTTAACCGGGAAAGCCTAAAGCTGAAAACCCCAACTATATATTATGTAACATGGAGATCATATGACAATCTCATACAAACATACAAAGCTTATCACAAGCTCTCAGTAAAGTACAATCGTCATACACTAATCAGGCCCAATCACACCGTCATACCTTTGATCTTTTCCACTGTGCTTTTTGCCTCCTTTAACGCAATCTTTGTTGAAGAATAACTCTAAATGAATTCAAATTACTCTTGGATTGACTGCGCAATCCTCATTAGAATCTCCACTGAGTGTTTGATGCAATCAATGCATCACTATAGTCACAACAGATAGTCTATCTTGCCCTTTCACCTATCTCTCTACTAGTCTCCACTGAAACTGGCATGCACTGTAGTTAACTATTGTATTTTTCAGTTGATTAATGAGTTATTATTTGTGAATTAATTAACTAATTATTTCACTCCACTCTAACTAGTGTATCAATCAGTTAGACTAGATACAACTAGCTCAATTGAGTCTAACTGAGTTAAACTAAATACAACTCCATAACTACTTCTTCCAACTATGTCATAACTCTACCACTTGATTTCTAACTGAGTCCTCCATGCAATAGCTCTATAAAACCACAGAGATAGCATAAACACTTACGCCAAATCTTGTGCCACATACGTACTTGCTTGAGGCTTGCGAGTCTCCGAGAGAATAAGTTGATGTTTATTGTCAGATTATTATTAAGAGCTAATAATAATCGACATGCATCTATTTTTAGATTGATGATCTATAAACAGACTTCGCCCAATATTCTAAAAATAGAATTTCATCTATTTTTACAACTTGATCAACCATCTACAAATAGCATCCTGCAACTTATAGAATATGCTCACCATGTCTAAAAATAGACATACACCTAAAAATAGCCTGCGGGCCCCACTTAGTGAAGGTGCTTACTTTTCACTAAGCTCATCATCTTGTTGAATCTCAACACTTGGCATTTACCCGCATACCAAAATTCCTTTCTACCTGTAAGCTTGTTTCATCACAGCTCCATATATGGTTTAGGGAATATGAGTGTTGGTCATATGCAGCAAAAAGAGTGTTATAGAACTTGGAAACAATTACAGGGCATAGATTTAAAGCCCTCTCTCTGTCAAGGCACTTCGATGTACATAACACAAGGTCTGGATGCCTCTTTTTAAACCCACTCCACCATGATTTACTAGGAAAACCATCTTTAAAGGATTTTGGCCTCCCTTGAAAGATTTGAGATACACTGGATTTAAGTTGTATAAGCTCTAACCCATGTCCCAATTGGGCCATCTCCTTACACCACTTGATTGCCTCATCCTCCTTCTCTTCAGTCATAATTGTAACAAGACATATACGCTTTGTATAAGTCATCCCGTTTATCCAATAATATATGTTTGAGGCAGAAATCCCATGGTTTTTTGTAGAGGCACAAATTCAATATCCCCTAAACTCTATGTTGTCAATTGTAGCTAGCATGTCTTCCTTAGTCCAGCCTCTTATGGAACATTCTTCTTTGTTTAACTTGCACCTTCCACTATGGTTGATAGTGGCTCTATGGTTGATGGTGGGACAACATGATCTACTACCACATTGTCATTCTCAACATTATTTTTGGGATCATTGGGAGCATTCACATTGTTGGGCATGTGTTATATTCTTTCCACGACTAGCCCCACGCACTGTACGTTGCGTCGAGCGCAACAGGAGGGTCACAAGGGGGGAGGCAGCGTTTCCTGCGAAATTTTTTCGTGTGGACCCACTCATAGGCGGACCCACCCATGTTTTGTGCATGATTTTTCACATGGTTTTGGGGTACAATGGTTTTTAGCCCCTGGTATTTTGTAGATCCGGTCAAGGGAACTACGGTTATGTTCTAATCCAGGGTTAATGGATTGGGGTTTATGTATGCTTCGACATGTATATATATGTGTTGTAACACTAAAAGGAATATAATGAAAAATCAAGCTGGTAGTCCTGATTTGGGATCCAGGAAAATCTCTCGTGTTTATCTCTGCTTTATGTTTTATGCTCTCGCTATTGTTTATTTTCATTATAATATCTGTGAGTAGATAATTTTTATTCAGGTGGTTAAAACCTACATTTGGTATCAGAGTTGTTTCGGCTTCAAGGGGACGCCTTTGTTGCTGAGGGTTTTTTGCTCGGGCCTGAGGTAGACCCTGTCCAGTGGGAGATCTGCGGGATCGATTCTTGCGGTGAAAGAAGATGGCGAGCGGTGGAAAGATAGAGATCGAGAAATTTAATGGTCAAAGTTTTGAGTTGTGGAAGCTCAAGATGGAGGATCTGCTCGTGGATAAAGATCAGTGGATCGCGATAGATCCAGGTACTAAACCAACGACAATGTCAGATGAAGACTGGAAGAAACTAGATCGGAAGGCTAAGAGCACAATATGGTTGTGTGTCTCAGATTCAGTATTGTTGAATGTATCTGGGGAAGCTACGATGAAGAATTTGTGGGAAAAACTTGGGACTTTGTACCAATCTAAGTCTCTGGTGAATAAGTTGTTCCTGCGGAAAAAGCTGTATAATCTAAGGATGAGGGATGGAGAATCGGTGACAGAGCATCTGAACGCCTTTAATATTGTGGTAAGTAAGATGTCATTTGTTGATATTAAAATCTTAGATGAAGATAAGTGCATCAGTTTGTTGTGTTCTCTACCAGACTCGTGGGATATTATATTTATTACAATAGGTAGCAATACAGATACCTTGAATTTTGATGACATTGTCTCAGCCTTTCTGTCGTAGGAAATGAGATGGAGAAATATGGAGGGCCAGAATGGGGATGTCTTATCTGTATGATGAAGGTCCCAAAATAGAAACAAGAATAAGGTTTCAAGTGGGAGATCCAAATCTAGAGGGAGATATAAATCTCCTGGAAAGTTTGTAAAGGTATGCTAGAAATGCAGAAAGGAAGGGCACTACAAAAAGGACTGCAGATCTAAAGCTCCTGAGAAAGGAAAGGGATCTGATGATGCTCCTTCTGCAGAGGCAAAAACCACCTCGGATGAAGGTGGGGATGTGTATTTGGCTTCTTCTTCAAATACACATGTAGATCATGAGTCATGGTTGCTTGAATCAGGTGCATCCTTTCACTTCACTCCCCATAGGGAGTGGTTCTGCAAGTATGAAAAATATGATGGTGATGTCTTCCTAGGGGATGATAGGAAGGCCAGAATCGTCAGACGTGGAAAGGTCAAGCTGAAGCTGCAAGGTGGAAGGATTAGAACACTTCCTGGTGTTCTGCATATTCCTGCATTGGCTAGAAATCTAATTTCTGTAAGCAAGATGGATGATGCAGGTGTAAAAATAGTGTTCGAGAAAGATGCCTGCAAGATGGTTCGGGGAGCACTGGTATTAATGCGGGGAGTTCGGACTGGAACTCTGTACAAGCTACAAGGTAGCAATGTTATTGATGGGTGTAACAGTTCTGTGGTTCCTGAAAGTGGGACGGAAAGCCTAGCTGTCTCTGGAGAAAAGACCATGCTATGGCATCAAAGGCTTGGACATATTGGAGAGAAGGGCCTTCGGATACTACATAAAAATGGTATGGTAGAAGGTATCTCTAATTGTTCTCTGGATTTTGATTTCTGTGAACATTGTGTATATGGGAAGCAGAATCGGGTGAGTTTTCCTTCTGGTGCTAAGAGGGCGAACAAGATATTAAAACTTGTGCACAGTGATGTGTTTGGACCTGTGTCAGTTCCATCACTGGGAAATTCTGTGTACTATGTTTCATTCATAGATGACTTCTCAAGGAATACATGGATATATTTCTTGAGGAAGAAATCTGAAGCTTTTGACAGATTTAAAGAATTTAAGGCTTTGGTAGAAAACCAGAAAGAGAAGAAGATAAAGGCGCTGAGGACAGATAATGGTGGGGAGTTCTGCAAGAAGGAATTTGAAGAGTTCTGTAAGAAGTGTGGTATAGAACGACATAAGACTACTCCATACACACCTTAGCAAAATGGAGTTGTAGAAATAATGAATAGAACACTGATGGAAAAGGCAAGAAGCATGCTCAGTGGTACCGAGTTAGGACAAGAATTCTGGGCAGAGGCAGTGGAGACTGCATGCTATCTTGTTAACAGATCACCTTCATCAGTGTTGGAGGATAAGACTCCACATGAGGTATGGACTGGTAAGAAACCCTCTCTTTCAAATCTAAGGGTATCTAGATGTGATGCATATGTACATGTTCCAAAGGAGAAAAGAACCAAGTTGGATAATAAATCTGAAAGGTGCTTCTTTATTGGGTATAAGGATGGTTTAAAAGGTTACAAGCTTTGGAACCTGGAAACAAGGAAGGTTGTGTACAGCCGAGATGTGGTGTTTA
Source organism: Pinus albicaulis (assembly GCA_034641835.2). Lineage (NCBI taxonomy): Eukaryota > Viridiplantae > Streptophyta > Pinopsida > Pinales > Pinaceae > Pinus > Pinus albicaulis. The sequence goes on from CM076574.1 coordinate 375,564,209, forward strand.
GAGAGGTGAAAGATGTTGTTAAACATGAAATAATACCAAAGGAACCTGAGAAGATAGAGTTTGAGCTAAAGGAGTATGAATTAGACTCTACAACAGAAGAAGATTCAGAAGAGGAAGAGCCACAAACTCTAGCTTTGAGAAGATCAGTTCGAGAAAGAAGGAAACCAGAAAGGTATAGTCCATCTGCTCTCTGTTCAGGTTTTGCCTTAACTATAACTGATGATGATCCCAGAACTGTCAGGGAGGCAGTATATTTAGAGGATGGAAAACTCTGGAAGGAGGCCATGGTTGATGAAATGGCATCCTTGCACAAAAATGAGGCATGGGATCTGGTGGAGTTGCCGGCTGGAAGAAAGCCCATCGGGAGCAAATGGGTGTTTAAGAAGAAGATGAATGTAGAAGGAAAGGTGGAGAAATACAAATCTCGGTTGGTAGCAAAAGGTTATTCCCAAGTGCCAGGAATTGATTTTGGTGATATTTTTTCTCCTGTTGCCAAAGTTACTTCTATTAGATTACTTTTATCTGTTGCTACTGCATTTGATTTTGAGATAGAACAGATGGATGTGAAGACAACATTTCTTCACGGGGATCTAGAAGAGGAGATCTACATGAAGCAACCTAAAGGATTTATGGTGAAGGGTAAGAAAGAACTGGTATGCAGGTTGAAGAAGTCTATATATGGGTTAAAACAGTCACCAAGGATGTGGTATCAGAAATTTGATACCTATATACGGGGACTTGGCTTCACCAGAAGCAAGGAGGATCACTGTGTTTATTTTAAATTAATTGGTTACCGTGTTATTTATTTGGTCTTGTATGTGGATGATATGTTGTTGATTGGAAATGACAAAGAAATTATCCAAGATTTGAAGACCCAACTGTTCTCTAAATTCGACATGAAGGATCTTGGTGCTGCAAACTATATTTTGGGCATGGAAATTAAGAGAGATCGGGCAAAGAGGATGCTCTGGTTAAACCAGAGGAATTATGCCGAAACTATATTGAAGAGGTTCAATATGATGGATAGTAAACCAGTGAATGTTCCTATTCCTGTAGGTGTAAAGCTGTCTATTGAACAGTGTCCCAAGACACACGAAGAAGAGGAGTATATGTCCCGTGTTCCATATGCAAGTGCAGTGGGTAGCCTGATGTATGCAATGGTCTGTACTAGACCAGACATTGCACATTCAGTGGGAGTATTGAGCAGGTTTATGTCAAACCCAGGAAAGGAGCACTGGACAACAGTGAAGCGGGTTTTCAGATATTTACGTGGCACTAGTGATTATGGCTTGTGCTACCAAGGAAGACCAGGATTGGAAAGAATGTTGGACATTCGTGGTTTTGTTGATGCAAACTGGGCTGGAGATCTGGACCAAAGAAGATCTACAAGTGGGTATGTGTTTAGCCTATTTGGAGGCGCAGTCAGTTGGATGAGTAAAAGACAGTCTGTAGTGGCTCTTTCAACTACAGAGGCAGAATACATAGCAGACACTCATGCAAGCAAGGAAGCAGTTTGGTTGCAGAGATTGTGTTCAAGTATGGGGTTGGTACAACAAGCTATAAGGATAGACTGTGATAGCCAAAGTGCAATTTTATTGGCTAAGAACCCTGCTTACCATTCAAAGACAAAGCACATTGATGTTCAATATAACTTTGTTAGAGATATGGTTGAGGCTAAAAAGGTGTTGCTGGTAAAGGTAGACACTTTGAAGAATGTTGCAGATGCATTGACAAATTCGGTGAGCACTTAGAAGTTCTCTTGGTGTAGAGAAACAATGGGTGTTGAAGAATTGGCCCAATGAATAAGCTCTCCTGTGACCCCCTGTGGAAAGAAAACAAGTGGGAGAATGTTGGGCATGTGTTATATTCTTTCCGCGACTAGCCCCATGCATTGTACGTTGCGCCGAGTGCAACAAGGGGGTCACAAGGGGGGAGGCAGCCCCCACTGTTGGGGTCCGGGGCAGCGCCCTAGCGAAATTTTTTTTTGGTGTGTGGACCCACTCATAGGTGGATCCACCCATGTTTTGTGCATGAGTTTGCACATGGTTTTGGGGTACGATGGTTTTCGGCCCCTGGTATTTTGTAGATCCGGTCAAGGGAACTACGGTTATGTTCTAATCCAGGGTTAATGGATTGGGGTTTATGTATGCTTTGACATGTATATATGTGTTGTAACACTAAAAGGAATATAATGAAAAATCAAGCTGGTCGTCTCGATTTGGGATCCAGGGGAAAATCTCTGTGTTTTTCTGTTTTATGTTTTATGCTCTCGCTATTGTTTCTTTTCTATTATAATATTCATGAGTAGATAATTTTTGTTCAGGGTTAAAACCTACACACATCGTCCCCCCTGTCCTCATCTAATGAATTGGATCACAATTGGCCCCCCCAGTCCCTTGAATCCTCATGTTCCCTGTATGAGCTACAATAGAAACTATTGTCGTGGCTGTAAAAACTTGTTACCATGACTTTTTTATTAAAAAATGGTTGATTTTTCTTAGTAGATCACCAAACATTCATGCATTAACAATTTCTCAGTGAAAATAAGGCTTATTTCATGGAATTTGATGTATATTTTCAAGGTATACAAGTATGATATACCCGATCAAAACATGGAACATAAAATTTTTTGATCTTTCCATTAACCCAACTAGACCTATGAATCTAACCAAAGAAAAATTCCAATTCACTACTCATTATACCCTAGTTTCTATAAGATGGAAGAACCAAACCAAGGCTCTAGTTAATTATAGGTACACAACTCTTGCAAATAAGTATATAAACAATAATACCTTGTGAATGTAGTATTAGAAGACAAGGTAACTTATTGGGTGTTGTAATCAATAGGAAACAAAAATCAGCGCTTTAGCTATGTGTTGTAAATTCAATCAAACATGTCCTTTTGTTGAATTCTAGTACTATGTGTGGGGTAAGCCACGTTTCTCTAAAAAATTATGGGTTGAAAATAATTGGAATTTTTTATCTATGTGGTTAGATGATCAGAGGATAATATAAAAAAAAAATCCTAGTTTGCAACTTGATCGCAGTTACATCTTTGATAGCTTAAATTATGTGTGTGGCTTATAAATTCAGAGGTGTATAGACAATAACATATCTTATACTAGAGAACATACATCACCAGAATTGAATTTAAAAAAAATTAAAAAATTGATTTTTCTCAGCCTTCTTTTTGTATCATTGCATATTGTCTGCAATAGTAATTGGTGAACAATCTATGTGGAATTGGGCATATAATTACACAATTATTGTTTTTTCTTCCTATAGTTAGTTTGTATTCTTTATCTTAATCCCTCTTCTACATGATGATAGGAATTCCTCAATATCATAATGAGGGTAGGAAGTGTGGCAGAGTAATAAGGGTTATTGGGTTCTCTGGCTTGAGGGGTCCATCGATCAATCTATGGATCTATATATAGTTATATATTTTCTTTAATTATGTCACTACATAGAAGTGACATCTACGATGGATGAATCTATATTTTTTTTAACCGTACAAAAATTTTGGAAATTTTTTATGGAATTTCTATGGTTCACCTTAGGTTTTAATTTTTCATGGAGGTTGATCTCAGTGACACTGCCACATCAGGGCTGCAGATCTTGATGCACTAATGAGCTCTACTTTGGCGGTGTCCTTTTTTCATTTGTTGTTATGTCATGAGGATGTACTTTCCGTAATGTCTATCACATGATCTCAATAATGTTTGTGTCTCATGATGTCCATCGATGGGCTAACCTCTGCTCAACCACCGAGGCTAGTGTCAGATGATGATTTCTATGAGCTTGGTTGGCTGTTATTGTCGCTAACACCATTACAATGCATCAGTAGTATCAGAGCCTCCTTGTAGTTGCATTTTAGGAGATCTTATGATGCCTCAAGGAAAGGTATGTAGTTCAAATTTCTAGTCCTCCTTAGAACCTTTCTTGAAGGACGAAGATAAGATGCACTTGGTAGGGGCTGAAGATGAGAAGTCTCTACACAGAGAATGCATTAAGCTCTCCAACATGCTTTTTTCCATGGTATTTTCCTTAGATGTCATCCTAGTCCTTGAAGCTCTGGTTGTTCTTATTTCATCTCTTCACATATATTTTCTCCTCTTGTCCACCAAGCTCTCTGTTTACACTCTTAGGGTATTGGAAGACTTCCAAGGAATTTGGAAAAAGTTTCAAATCTTAGGAAGTGAAATTCACTTGGCTTTATATGTTGGAACTATAATTTTCCTTGTCATCTTGGCCCTAAGGTTACTTAGTCTTTTCATTTGGAGGAACCCAATGATCCCAAATAAGGAAATTGTTTCAACTACTATAGAAGTTATTCAGGATGTCAAATCCCAAACCCCAAGTGGGTCAAGAAGAAGTGAACGTATTTAAACATGGAAGACCCCCTATTCTGAAAAAAAGGACCCTCCTTCGAGCCCTATAGAAGATAGTCCCATGCCTTGGAAGCCTATCTCCAAGCCTGAAGTTAGCCTCATTTTTTAATATTCTCTAGCATAGATGATTACTTTAGAGAACAAAGTGACACATGTGTAGTCATTTTTAATAAGAGATGATACTATGCAGAGGCCTGAGAGAATATCTTGAAGAAGAAGCATGGTGTCCACTTTGATACATAATGCAATTTCCCAAGAGATTTGTATTGGTTCTTATCCATCTTGAAATTTTATGAAAGATGAAAGAGAGGCTTCTACAACAGGTCAAATTTTCATTTCATCAAGGGGATAATCATGTCACCATTATATATTTGTCTACCATTTAATTTTCTCTTCATCATTTGTGCACACATTTTCTTCCTAATGAATATATGTATAAAAAAGTTAGAGAATCAGATTTCTCATCTCTTGGATAGAAATTTCGTACTCTTTTAAACTAGTAATTAATTTTGGGTGTTTGCAACTAAGCAACAACAAGGAAGAGGGATGTATGCTCTATTTTTTTTAACTTGCAATTTCATTTTCTCATCATTCAATTTTGTGTTCTTGTAGGTTGAGAAATTCTTACCCAATGGATTTTACAATATTTGCACCTTTATATTTGAGAGTTCCAGAAGCCCTACATCTACAGTTTATCTCTTTCATATTTTTTCTATAAATATTCGTTTATAGCATTAAAACATTCATTATTGATGAATCCCTAGACCTTTTGTTGCAGATTTTATATGATTGAATTGTTGGAGATCTTAACTTTGAGGAGGGTTTACAAATTCCCTCTGATGTTGTACTTTAAGAATTCCTTTTGATCTTGCTTCCATGAACAACTATATATCTGCAAAAAGCAAACCTCAAGGTCTTAGAAGAGGGTAGACTTCAAATTTTCTGCTTTGAATAGGGCTAGAGATGGAAGTGGTTTTACTAAGGATGGTAATGAGTTCAAGTCATTTTTTCACACTCTCGCGCGTCTTCTGTTGCATTTTTATGGTTTCAGAGCATTTTTTACAATGGTAGAATTTGTGTTTTCAAAGTAATCTTAGTACTACCTACAATAAGGACAACTCTTACTAATATGCAAAATTTTGGCATTGATGCGAATATCATGATTTTCTAATTGTAAAATTTGTTATGGGCTAATTTTTTATGAGCTACTCTATTTTGCATATATTCAAGTTTAATCTGAAATTCCTCAAGTGAAAATCTCTCTAAAAGGTAAAAATCTTAGATCCTTCACATTTCAATTTGGATGGTTTGTTTTTGGGAGTTTATGTAGAAGATTGAATGCATGAATGTTTGATTTGAACTTATCTCAGTAAAACGTGAAATAAATAAATCACTAAATTATGCATATTCCTATATTGGGTTGTGTGATATTTCACAGATGGATTGGGTTGTGGTGGCACCAAATATTTACTTGTTGGGTTGATTAGATTGAATATTTATGGAGTGATTTGTTATTAACATGTATTGGTTACCATATGGGTGTATCATAGAATCTATCAACATTTGTTGGAAATACTGAGAGGGGGGGTAAATAAATATTTCTTTTCAATTGTTATTTTTACCAGTTAGATCACTTATATTTAGAACAAAAAATGAACAATGATAGAATAAATACTTTTATTAATTTCTTCTTTACAATAAATCAAGTACGATATGCGTAGGGCTCCAACCCTAGTTGAAGACACCAATCTTCAATCTCCTAGACTCCAACCTGTATTTTTCCAAGCACCAACTTGGACTTCCTAAGGCTCCAACCTTGTCAATTTGAGGCACCAACCTTTAGGGCTCCAACCCTAGCTTTGGTACATGCTCCGACCTGGTTTCTTGAGGGATCCTATCGTCTAGGGCTCCAACCCTATCATCCAAGGCACCAAAATTATCTCTACGAGGCTCCAAACCTTAGATTCATTTCGTCAAAATCTCTTTGGATATTCTTCATGGCTCCCAGTGTCTTCTTCAACGTGCCCTGTTAGCCTTAGTATCCACATCATATCATCAATGAAAACCTTTTCTTCTTATAAGGTGTCACCACTACTCTTCATCGTACCCAAACAATTTACCCAAGTCACCTTATGATGTCATCAACAATGCATCATGATAACAATATATCCAATTTCAGTTTCAAAGTTTCTTCACAAGAAGCTCCAAGATGTCGTCAAAGTGCTCCAAACAAATCTTCAAAACAATGTTCTTTCAAGAGTACTTCAAACCCAAAGCCCAATCAAGAAATGCACAATGTATTTAATTGATCCAAGTACAACCTTCAGGTATTCAATTTGTTGTCCCAAGAATTCTTCAAGGGTGTCTTCAATCACCCTTGCCCAAGTAATATATATCTTCAAAATTATTTCAAGAAATGGCCTTGAATGTTTCCAAAGTATCTCCACAGTCACCGAGATATCACAGGTTAATAAGCTCAGACCTAAGATTCAATCTACCCATGAGAAATGATACCTCACAAACTATTTGGAGTTTGGTGGCAAATAAGGGCTCATTAGAAAGAGGAAAAAATCCTCTTTAAGATGGTCTAGGATTCATTTTGAAAGGATGCCTCCAAGGTGTCCAAATTTACTTTTCTTTGTGACTGCTCCTGAAATATTTAGTGCAGGAGATTATTAGGACAAAAAGAGGTCATTAGGGCTTGATGATTAGGACAACAAGAGGTTATTTGTGTGTCTCCAAGTTATTCATCATAGTGTCATAATGTAAATTATCCATGTCATCATGACATCGTGTAATAGTGTAGTGATATTTCATCAACCATAGTGCAACATTTATTAATTTTTTATCAAAAGAGCTTCAAGGTAGTCTTCCAACCACCATACATATCATTAAATGATATATTCCAATAATGTCATCATATTCCATCAAGTGATCTCCAAGTCCTTCATGTCATGTCTCCAAACATTGTCCATGTCATCAAATGGCCGTCCATGTCATTATGTAGTCTCCAACCATGTCATTAATATCTTCATCAAGTGCCATTACGTATGACGCCATCAAGTGTGGTCATTCATGTATAGTCCTTCAATAGTGCAGTATCCATAAAGGGTAAGGACATCATCTGGGTTCTTGGCTTCTTCATCAAGAGCAAGGATACATGAGGTTATGACATCACAAGAATGTTTTCCATCCCAATAATGCTATATTGACATCAATGATAACCTTGATTAACAATTAACATGTATTGGTTACCATATGGGTGTATCATAAAATATATCAACATTTTGATTTTTCTATTTTTCAAAATTTTCACATTAATTTTTATGTTGACTTTACATTCTTGCACATTTTCTTGTGCTTGGTTAATATTTTCTGCGTGGATTTTTGTGAAGTCTAGTTTTTTTTTAATAACAAGAGGTTTGTAGAGAGATTTTATGTTTGGAAAGTTTGCAGTTTCATCTACTACTTAAGACTACAGACTCCTCTTTTCATCTGGGATAGGTTTATAAAATTAGGTATACGAGTGCTATGAATTTGAAATAAAGTACTCTCGTATTTGGCTAGGATTAAATTTTTCTTTGCTTTCTATGGATTTTTTTGTTGGGTTTTAGTGAATTTCATAGCACGATTTTTTTAAATTGACAAGTTTATAAATTGAATCGAGATTCATTTTTAAACATCCATCAACCACCCACATATACCAACGACTTCGAATTCCATTAATGAAAGTTTCATTTCATTTACTTCCAAATTTTCGTTGATGCTTGTGCTAATGATTCTATAACAACTTTCAACATGGTGAACTCATGGGAGAACCAACTCCATTTTAGTTGGGTTACTTGCTTGTATTTTTTCTTTCATAAGAACTATACTGAATAAAAAGTGGGAGTAGGATACATGGGTCCATCATGCAATAAAACAACATTGATACAAATACTAACTATAGCTAAGATATGGAAAGATTAAGCTTCTTTGTTTAACGTACTCTCAACCTCTATTATCTATGCAATGAAATTCATGATGAAAATATCATATTTGATTGTTTTTCTGGAGATGACCTATCATTTTACTGTAGAAGAAACATTAAAGTTATAGTCATTTGTATGTGTAACTGATGGTTAAATGTTAGAAAAGTATACTTGATTTAGATACATCTCATCTATTATGTGGGGATGGCATAGTGTTCTTTGTAGTTATTTTTCTTTAAATTAAAACATAAAAGCATGCATGGTTGGAAATGTACAAGTCAAATAAAATTTAGTACCTACAACTTTTGAACTCAAGACTTATCCCTATTCCATTGCAACATTTTCACTACATCAACATTGGGTGTGTTTAGTTGTTATTAAAAAATGAATTGTTCACTTATTTTTTATTGTTAAAAAATTCCTCTGGCTGGCTTCAATTTATTTATTAAATTCTTGGGTACTGCATTTTCCATATCAAAAGGAATTTGGCTAAGGCATGTGTTATATTATATGGAAGAAAAATTGGTATCTTTGGTGAAAACTCATTTAGGTATCATGTGTAAAAATAAATGAAGAAAAATTGCTATACTTTTTGATGTTATGCATTTTCTTGTAAATGGAAGTAATATGCTTCACAAGAAACCAACTTCCCATATTATTTTGTCTCCAAGGCCAGGGATTTTGTACGTATCTCATTTCATGCTATTGCAGGAAATTTAGTGCAGGGAGTAGAAGTAGTTTGAGTAAGAGAAATTTAGACCTTGAAATAAGGAACATGCTTTTTGAAAAGTGATGTAGATCCTGTAGGGCCCATGTTCTCTTTACTTCACTTATTTACTCATTCACTTATTTTTATGTTCGTTTGGACCAAAATTAATTTCAATCATACTATGGTTATAAATAACGAGCTGATAAATTTTATTGCCTTTGTGAAGGACACCCCACAAGGCCACACTATAGTGAGCACTATGTTTCTTATTTTTAGGGGATCTTTGGCGTGGGCTTGAATATTGTGTTTTTTTGTCTATTGAATTTGCTTGTATGTTGGTGGATATTTAAAAAAAATTAGTTCTTGGAACACCTTGAGGATTGCATCATTCTTTTGTTTCATATCATACTATTGTAATGGTGCAATTATTTTTCAATTGTCTAGAAAATATATATTTTTCAATTTTCTATAAAATATATATTCTCTTTTAGTAAAAAAAATACTTTAGTTAAACATTAATTATTTAATTATTTTGGATTTCCATTGGATCACATCATTTGACATCAATTTTCTTTTCTTTTCTTCCAATATTTCTAGATTTTTATTAAAGGCATATAAAATGCAATAGATATGGATTGAGTTGATATTTTACAAATATTTAATTAAATTTTTATGTAACTGTTAGAAATTAGATTGTATTGTTCAATCACTACTATTATCAATAGAATAGTGGATTATCAACTAAAAATGCATTTATAACTTACCAAGATATTATTTAAAGGCGTCACTAAGTGCAATGGTGTGGGAGCATCCATGGCATTGTAGTTATTTTGCAAATTTTCTTACATTTGCAGTGAAATATTTGTATCCTTATTGAATTTTTGTTAACATTTGGAGATTAAGCTTTGTATTTGGGATTTGAACAATTAGGATATTTGTAAGGTCAAAAGGAAAGGGGCATAAACATATTTATGAAAATTGTAAATGAGCAAAGGTCCCATGGATCTCTTTTGATGTCATGTGTATAGTGTGGATGTTATGGATTCTAGAGACCTATGGTATCCATGTTTGTTCCTCTCAATGAGAAAACATATCTCAAATCATGATATTTTGTAGTTATTTCAAGTATATTTAAGTGAATATCAGTCACTAGTCTTCATTAAATAGTAAACATAGTTGAAATTAAAAGGGAAAATGTTTAAATCACGCCAATTTCTATAGAAATTGCAAGAATTTTTCTACTACTAAAGAAATCAAACTGAAATCAAGAGATATAAATTTCTTCTACTATTCCGCAGAAAGGAAAAAACACGATAGAAACACATGCAATGAAATGCAACCATCAAAACACAAGGAACACAATAATTTTACAGGGGAACCCAACTGGGAAAAACCCATATTGTATTTTTCATTAATGCATATGAGAAAGAGAAACAATTACAATGTCTTGCTTCAAATCTGAAGCACACCCTACACTATAAAACTATTCTCCTACTTCCTGACCCACTCTAGATAATACTTAGCTAATTCAAGCCTCATTAAACCTCCTATTTCCTTGCGCAATCCTAAAGGAATTAAGCTCCTAAATAATAGGGAAATTCCCTATTTCCTTACATAAATCCAAGGGGAATTGATCACCTCCTCAGTGAAAAAGAATTATACACTCAACAATATACAATTATAAATACAAATGTACCTTTTCCATCCACTCAACTAGGAAAATCGAATTCCATGCATGTTTGGGTCTATTTTGAGCTAGTTGACTAGTTAACTGAGATATTAGTGAGTTAACAACAATCATACCTACTTAACTTACCTTCAATTGACTCAATTAATGACTAGAGCTTAGTTAATTGAGTTCAACTAACAATAAATCAACTAGATTTCTAGATCTTAGCAATTAACTCATGCACAACTCTAATTTTGGCCTACAAACTGTCAAGATCGCAACAAGATGATGAGCTTAGTGGAAAGAAGTTGCCTTCACTAAGTGGGCCCACAGGCTATTTTTGGCGCAAAGTCTATTTTTAGACTATGTCTATTTTTAGACATATGGATCATGTTCTATGAGTTGCAGGATGCTATTTGTGGATGGTTGGTCAAGTCAGAAAAAAAAGATGGACTTTTATTTTTAGACATATCGCTTAATCATTTTGATCATTACCTAAAAATAGATATGCCTATATTATTAGCTCTTAATAATATTTGGACTATAAACATTATCTTATTCTCTTGGAGCACTTTAGTTAAGTGCACAGATGTGGCACAGGAGCTGACAGAAGGAATTACGCTATTCCTAAGGGTTAAGTGGAGCTATTGCATGGATACTTTAGTTAGAACTCATGTGAGAGACTTTGGTGGAGTTGATTGAGGACGTTAATGGAGTTGTGTTTAGTTTAACTAATCTAAACATAGTTGAGCTAGTTGTATCTAGTATAATTGATTGATACACTAGTGAGAGTGGTATGAATTAATTAATAATTAATTCAATAATTATAAATTCATTAATCAACTAAAGAATACATCAGTTAACTTCAGTGCATGGATAGTGTCAGAGGAGACCAGTGAAGAGATAGGTGAAAGAGTAGTGTGACTATCAGTTGTGACTATACTGTTGCATGATTTGCAACAACCAGTGATTGGAGAAGCCAATTAGGATTGCGCAGTACAAGCCAGGTGGTTCGAAGTTATTTATGAGCCATTCTACAGCATTGATTACGCAATAGAGGCAGGCTATTAGGTGGTAGATATTGGAGCATGTGTTTTGCTAGATCTAGCTTGATTAGTGTGTAGCAATTGGAGATTGTACTGAGAGCTTGTGAGGAGCTTTGTCTAATGATTGTTACATGATCGCTATGACACATAATATACAGATAGTTGGGGTTTTCAGCTTTAAGCTTTCCCATGAAATACTGTGTTCATATGTGTGATTGTTTATGGTTTTAATGTGCGCATGCGATTGTTTTTATTTCCCCAATTAATGATCAATGGTAGAAGAGATTTTGTATTGTGCATGAAGATAAAATAGTGTGCGATCAGGAGAATCTCGGTGAATAATATATTAGTTATTCAAATTTCTACATGGTATCAGAGCGATATTGATCATTGGAGAAATTGCAAAACATTGAAGCGGTTGAGTTTTGAGCTGGTGGAATTCGAATTTGCAGTAGTCTTTTCTTCGTGTCGAAGTTGAGATGTCTTTCAATGGATTGAGATTGGAGTATGCCCTTGAGGGCAGCTCGAATTATATTGCATGGAAGGACAAGATGGAGGCGGTGCTGGATGACAATGGGTTGAAGGAGTTCATAGATGCAGAAATTCCAAAACCTACTTCTAGCGATGTTGCCGTACTTGACGCATGGCAAAAGAAGACAGCAAAGTGTCGAAGAATTCTATTGGAAGGTGTGAAGGATCACATAGTGTCTAGCCTTCATGGTAAGGCTTCTCCATTCTTCATGTGGAAAGCTTTGAAAGATTTATTTCAAAGCAAGAGCGACCAGAGGAAGTTGGCTCTCAAGGATAAACTCATAAACATAAAAATGGAGAAAGGCGATGGTATGCCCAAGTACCTCACAAAGTTCATCCAATGTAGGGATGAGCTGGGAAGTGTGGGGGTTACTATTGATGATGAGGACTTGGTGAGCTTGGATCTCCTTGGGCTTCCAAAGAGTTGGCATTCCTATCAGGACTTTGTCAATGGTTGGGAGAAATTGCCAGGATGGGAGCGACTTTGGTCGAATCTTGTGCAAGAGGAGATAAGGCAAAGTACCAGGGACGGATCTTCATCAAAGAACTCTGATGAAGAAAATTGTGCTTTGGCTGCCAAAGCAAAGAAGGGGAAGAGAAAGAAGCATGCTTCTCAATCCGGTGCGAAAGGCAAGAAGCAGGACATGTCCAAGGTGAAGTGCTTTCACCGTCACCAACACAGACATTACGCCACTAATTGTCCACAGAAGAAGAAAAATAAGCAGGCTGCTAGATCTGCAGCTGGAGAGGCCTTAGCCTCACAGTTTGAGCTGGATTTTTCACTGATCGCATGCTTGGTCTCAAGTGTGATGGGTTCAGTGTGGTTTCTTGACAGTGGTGCGTCTTTTCACATGACAGGAGATCGAGATTTGTTTACTGATCTGGATGAGAAAGATCTTGGAGTGCACATCGAGATGGGCGATGATGGTAGATACAGTGCGACCGGTATCGGTACCATTTCCTTTGAGAGGGAGTCTGATAAACCCTTCATATTGAAGGAAGTGATTCATGTTCCAGGATTGAAGAAGAATCTGATCTCTATGGTGGTGTTAGAAGACAAGGGATATGATGTTTTCTTTAGCGATGGAAAGGCTTTCTTGCACAGTAAGGCAACTGGTGAGACCCGGAGGATAGGGTTTCGAGTTAAGAACCTTTATCAATTGTAGGTAGATGGCTGCGCAGCAATGGTAGGCAAGGAAGAAGGAGTGGTGATCTGGGATGATGGCGAGCTGTGGCACTGGAGATTGGGCCACCTTCAGCATGGAGCTTTGAAGATACTGCACCAGATTTCTATTGGGCTTCCTAAGGGTACTCTTGCACATTCAGATCATTGCAAGGGATGTACTTTGGGAAAATTTGTGAAAGCCACCTTTCACGAGAAGGATAGTCGCGCCACGACGATCCTTGAGAGAATTCAAACAGATGTGTGTGGACCTTTCTCAGTAGCTTCGACAGCAAAGCATAGGTACTATGTGATATTTGTTGATGATTTTTCTCGTAAGAGTTGGATCTTCTTCATGCAGAAGAAGAGCGAGACATACTCAAAGTTCTCTGAGTTCAAGGCACTGGTTGAGAAAGAATCGGGGAAGTAGGTGAAGGCTCTTAGGAGCGACAATGGTGGTGAATTCATCTCTAGAAAATTCAAGGACTTTTGCAGCACAAAAGGAATTCGAAGAGAGCTCATAGCACCTCATAACCCACAATAGAATAGGGTTGCTGAGCGGAAGAACAGAACGATCGTGGGTGCTGCACGGGCGATGTTGCATGATCAGGGCCTTCCCATACACTTGTGGGATGAGGCATGCAATACTGCAGTATATGTGCAGAACCGTTGTCCTCACAAGATACTTGGCATGAGTACACCTGAGGAGGCGTTTTATGGTAAGAGGCCTGATATTTCCCATTTGAGGATTTTTGGTTCACCTATCTACATGCATGTGACGAAGGATGCTAGGAAGAAGCTGGAGCCAACCGCAGAGGTTGGGATATTTGTGGGGCACACTGATACGCCCCACAACTATCGTGTGTATTTTCCAGACAGTCGCAAGACTGTTGTGCGACGGGATATCAAATTTCAGGAGGAGAAAGCCATGAAGTGTTCGCTTGAGAGGGAGCCACACTTGCATGCAGATGAGGAGCTACTAGTTCCTAAGGATGAGCTTCCGGATGTGGATCAGCCACAAGAGGAAGTTCATGGAGTGGAAGAGACCACTCATGCAGCGCCAACCATCAGAGGGCGCAAGCGCACTACAGAAGCTGAGCGACTGGCTCAAGATGCAGAGAAGGTTGTAGGACCACCTACAGCACAGCGCAGACAGAGACAAATACCGACCTGTATACCGGATAAGAATTTGAGGAGTAAGTGTGTCATGACAGAGGCATCCTCTTTCGAGGAAGCTGTGGAGGATCCCGCATGGGTAGATGCCATGGTGGAAGAGTATGATTCGATTGTCACAAACAGTGCATGGGAGATTGTCCCAAGGCCGGAAGGGAAATCAGTGGTGGGTTCGAGATGGATCTACAAAGTGAAGAAAGCAGCTAACAGGAGTGTGGAGAAGTACAAGGCAATATTTCTTGCCCGAGGCTTCTCACAGATTGAGGGGATCGATTATGAGGAAACTTTTGCACCTGTCGCAAGGTATTCTTCCATATGGATGATTCTTGCTCTCTCAGCGTAGATGGGGTGGCACATTCATCAGATGGATGTGAAGACTGAGTTACTCAATGGGGTTATTGAGGAGGAGGTGTACATAGAGCAGCCCGAAGGTTTCGAGATCTTCAGCAGCGAGTCGCATGTGTGCAAGCTCAAGAGAGCGCTGTATGGGTTGAAACAAGCACCTCATGCTTGGTACACACGAATAGACAATTATTTCACCGGACTTGGATTCTCCAAGAGTGAGGCGGAACTGAACCTATACCAGATTGTGGTGGAGGGTAAGTTTCTGACCATTGTACTTTATGTAGATGATTTGATTTTGACAGGTGATGAACTGTTGATACACTCATGCAAGGCTGATCTTGTAAAGGAGTTTGAGATGAAGGACTTGGGCCTCCTTCATTATTTCCTGGGATTGGAAATTTGGCAATGCAGTGATGGACTGTTTGTTTCTCAAGGCAAGTATGCCAGGGAGATACTGGAGAAGTTCAACATGCATGGCTGCAAGCCTGTTGATACTCCTCTTCCTGGTGGATGGAGGAAGGAGGATGCTACTTTGGCGGAGGTAGTGGATGCCACTATTTATCGACAGTTGGTGGGGTCACTTATGTATCTGGTCAATACATGACCCGACATATGCTATGTTGTTAACCAGCTTTCACAAGCTATGGTTAAGCCTACCAAGCTCTAGTGGAAGGCAGACAAGCATGTATTGCGATATCTCAGAGGCACATCGGGATATGGATTGCAGGCGATGGGGCCGGATGAGTAGAAGCTATGTGGCTTCACTGATGCAAGGCAGGGAGACCAATCTTACGAACAAAAGAGAAAATCTCGGGTGCATCTCAGACGGCCGATGCCAGCCTTCTTGGTACAGCAGGAAGCAGAGATCCGTGGCACTCAGTTCAGTAGAGGCCGAGTATATGGCAGCGAGTTTGGCTGCATGTGAGGCTATATGGATGAGGAAGATCCTGGTCGGGTTGTTCGGTTCACACTTAGATCCTACCGTGATTTATTGTGATAATCAGAGTTGCATTAAACTCTCGGTTAATCCAGTATTTCATGATAGATATAAAAACATTGACATCCGGTATCATCATATCAGAGATTGTGTGTAGCGGAAGATCATGTTACTTTCATACATTCGCACAGAGGATCAGGATGCTAATATCTTGACGAAGGCGCTCACCAGGAGCAAATTCGAATACCACAGAGGCAGGATAGGGGTGGATTATAATCCTTATCTTGTTGAAAGGGAGTGTTGAGATTTCAACAAGATGATGAGCTTAGTGGGAAGAAGTCGCCTTCACTAAGTGGGCCCACAGGCTATTTTGGCACAAAGTCTATTTTTAGACTATGTCTATTTTTAGACATATGGATCATATTCTATGAGTTGCAGGATGCTATTTGTGGATGGTTGGTCAAGTTGGAAAAATAGATGGAATTCTATTTTTAGACATATTGGGCGGAATCTATTTTTGGATTTGCTAGTCTAAAAATAGATATGTCGAATATTATTAGCTCTTAATAATATTTGGACTATAAACATTATCTTATTCTCTTGGAGCACTTCAGTTAAGTGCACAGATGTGGCACGGGAGCTGACAGAAGGAATTATGCTATTCCTAAGTGTTAATTGGAGCTATTGCATGGATACTTCAGTTAGAACTCATGTGAGAGAGTTTGGTAGAGTTGATTGAGGAAGTTAATGGAGTTGTGTTCAGTTTAAATAATCTAAAAATAGTTGAGCTAGTTGTATCTAGTCTAACTGATTGATACACTAGTGAGAGTGGTGTGAATTAATTAATAATTAATTCACTAATTATAAAATCCTTAATCAACTAAAGAATACATCAGTTAAATTCAGTGCATGGACAGTTTCAGTGGAGACCAGCGAAGAGATAGGTGAAAGAGCAGTGTGACTATCAGTTGTGACTATACTGTTGCATGATTTGCAACAACCAGTGATTGGAGAAGCCAATGAGGATTGTGAAGTACAAGCCAGGTGGTTCGAAGTTATTTATGAGCAATTCTACAGAATTGATTACGCAATAGAGGCAGGCTATCAGGTGGTAGATATTGGAGCATGTGTTTTGCTAGATCTAGCTTGATTAGTGTGTAGCAATTGGAGATTGTACTAAGAGCTTGTGAGGAGATTTGTATAATGATTGTTACATGATCACTATGACACATAATATACAGATAGTTGGGGTTTTCAGCTTTAAGCTTTCCCATGAAATATTGTGTTCATATGTGTGATTGTTTATGGTTTTAATGTGCGCATGCGATTGTTTTTATTTCCGCAATTAATGATCAATGGTAGAAGAGATTATGTATTGTGCATGAAGATAAAATAGTGTGTGATCAGGAGAATCTCGGTGAATAATATATCAGTTATTCAAAATTTCTACATGGTATCAGAGCGATATTGATCATTGGAGCAATTGCAAAACATTGAAGCGGTTGAGTTTTGAGCTGGTGGAATTCGAATTTGCAGCAGTGTTTTCTTGGTGTCGAAGTTGAGATGTCTTTCAACAAATTACGATTGGAGTATGCCCTTGAGGGCACCTCGAATTATATTTCATGGAAGGACAAGATGGAGGCGGTGTTAGATGACAATGGGTTGAAGGAGTTCATAGATGCAGAAATTCCAAAACCTGCTTCTGGCGATGCTGCCGCACTTGACGCATGGCAAAAGAATACAGCAAAGTGTCGAAGAATTCTGTTGGAAGGTGTAAAGGATCACATAGTGTCCAGCCTTCATGGTAAGGCTTCTCCATTCTTGATGTGGAAAGCGTTGACAGACCTATTCCAAAGCAAGAGCGACCAGAGGAAGTTGGCGCTCAAGGATAAACTCAGGAACATAAAAATGGAGAAAGACGACAGTATGCCCAAGTACCTCACGAAGTTCATCCAATGCAGGGATGAGCTGGGAAGTGTGGGGGTGACTGTAGATGATGAGGACTTGGTGAGCTTGGCTCTCCTTGGGCTTCCGAAGAGTTGGCATTCCTATCAGGACTCTGTCAATGGTCGGGAGAAATTGCTAGGATGGGAGCGACTTTGGTCAGATCTTGTGCAAGAGGAGATAAGGCGAAGTACCAGGGATGGATCTTCATCAAAGAACTCAGATGAAGAAAATTGCGCTTTGGCTGCCAAAGCAAAGAAGGGGAAGAGAAAGAAGCATGCTTCTCAATCCGGTGCGAAAGGCAAGAAGCAGGACATGTCCAAGGTGAAGTGCTTTCACTGTCACCAACACGGACATTACGCCACTAATTGTCCACAGAAGAAGAAAAATAAGCAGGCTGCTGGATCTACAGCTGGAGAGGCCTTAGCCTCGCAGTTTGAGCTGTATTTTTCGCTCGATCGCATGCTTGGTCTCTCATGTGATGGGTTCAAAGTGTGGTTTCTGGACAGTGGTGCGTCTTTTCACATGACATGAGATCGAGATTTGTTTACTGATCTGGATGACAAAGATCTTGGAGTGCACATCGAGATGGGCGATGATGGTAGATACAGTGCGACCGGTATTGGTACTATTTCCTTTGAGAGGGAGTCTGGTAAACCCTTCATATTGAAGGAAGTGATGCATGTTCCAAGATTGAAGAAGAATATGGGTCTCGTGGTAGAGATGCTTATGGTGGACAAGTGGATACATGTTTTCTTTTAACGATGGAAAGGCTTTCGCAGCATAACTAGTGAGACCCGAGGATAGGGGTTCGAGTTAAGAACCTTTATCAATTGGTGGTAGGTGTAGATGGATGTGCAACAATGGCGGGCCAAGGCAGAAGATGGGAGTCGATGATGGCGAATGGGTGGCACCGGAGATTGGGCCACCTTCAAGATGGGAGATTTGAAGATACTCGTAGGCATATTTCTAGATACCGGGCTTCCTAAGGTACACTCGCACAAATGATCGCTGCAAGGGATGTACTTTAAAAAATGTGAAAGCCACCTTTCACGAGAAGGATAGTTGCGCCACGACAATCCTTGAGAGAATTCACACAGGCGTGTGTGGACCTTTCTCAGTAGCTTCGACAACAAAGCACAAGTATTATGTGATATTTGTTGATGATTTTTCTCATAAGTGTTGGATCTTCTTGATGCAGAAGAAGAGCGAGACATACTCAAAGTTCTATGAGTTCAAGGCGCTGGTTGAGAAAGAATCGGGGAAGTAGGTGAAGGCTCTTAGGAGCGACAATGGTGGTGAATTCATCTCTGGAAAATTCAAGGACTTTTGCAGCGCAGAAGGAATTCGAAGAGAGCTCATAACACCTCATAACCCACAACAGAATGGGGTTGTTGAGCGGAAGAACAGAACGATCGTGGGTGCTGCACAAGCAATGTTGCATGATCAGGGCCTTCCCATACACTTGTGGGCTGAGGCATGCAATACTGCAGTATATGTGCAGAACCGTTGTCCTCACTGGATACTTGGCATGAGTACACCCGAGGAGGCGTTTTCTAGCAAGAGGCCTGATATTTCCCATTTGAGGATTTTTGGTTCACCTGTCTACATTCATGTGACGAAGGATGCCAGGAAGAAGCTGCAGCCAAGTGCAGAGGTTGGGATATTTGTGGGGTACACTAATACACCCCACAACTATCGTGTGTATTTTCCGGACAGTCGCAAGACTGTTGTGCGACGGGATATCAAATTTTAGGAGGAGAAAGCCATGAAGTGTTCGCTTGAGAGGGAGCCATACTTGCATGCAGATGAGGAGCTATTAGTTCCTAAGGATGAGCTTCAGGATGTGGATCAGCCACAAGAGGAAGTTCATGGAGGTGAAGAGACCACTCATGCAACTAACCTTCGCAGGGCTAAGCGCACTACAGAAGCTGAGAGACTGGCTCAAGATGCAGAGAAGGTTGTAGGAGCACCTACATCACAGCGCAGACAGAGACAGTCACCTGACCGGTATACTGGATACATGGCTCTTATGAGCAAGTGTATCGTGACGGTGCCATCCTCTTTCGAGGAAGTTGTCGAGGATCCTGCATGGGTAGATGCCATGGTGGAAGAGTATGATTCGATTGTCAGAAACAGTGCATGGGAGATTGTCCCAAGGCCAGAAGGGAAATCAGTGGTGGGTTCGAAATGGATCTACAAAGTGAAGCAGGCAGCTGACGGGAGTGTGGAGAAGTACAAGGCAAGATTTGTTGCCTGAGGCTTCTCACAGATTGAGGGGATCGATTATGAGGAAACCTTTGCACCTGTCGCAAGGTATTCTTCCATACGGACGATTCTTGCTCTCTCAGTCTAGATGGGGTGGCACATTCATCAGATGGATGTGAAGACTGCGTTGCTCAACAGGGTGATTGAGGAGGAGGTGTACATAGAGCAGCCCGAAGGTGTCGAGATCTTCAGCAGCGAGTCGCATGTGTGCAGGCTCAAGAGAGCGCTGTATGGGTTGAAACAAGCACCTCGTGCTTGGTACACAGGAATAGACAATTATTTCACTGGAATTGGATTCTCCAAGAGTGAGGCGGATCCGAACCTATACCAGATTGTGGTGGAGGGTAAGTTGCTGACCATTTTACTTTATGTAGATGATTTGATTTTTATAGGTGATGAACTGTTGATACGCTCATGCAAGGCTGATCTTTCAAAGGAGTTTGAGATGAAGGACTTGGGCCTCCTTCATTATTTCCTGGGATTGGAAATTTGGCAACGCAGTGATGGACTGTTTGTTTCTCAAGGCAAGTATGCCAGGGAGATACTGGAGAAGTTCAAAATGCATGGCTGCAAGCCTGTTGATACTCCTCTTCCTGGTGGATGGAGGAAGGAGGATGCTACTTCGGCGGAGGTAGTGGATGCCACTCTTTATCGACAGTTGGTGGGGTCGCTTATGTATCTGGTCAATACACGACCCGACATATGCTATGCTGTTAACCAGCTTTCACAAGCTATGGTTAAGCCTACCAAGCTCTTCTGGAAGGAAGGCAAGCATGTATTGAGATATCTTAGACGCACATTGGGATATGGATTATGGTACAGACAGTCGGATGAGGTGAAGCTATGTGGCTTCACGGATGCAGATTGGGTAGGGAGCCCAACGAACAGAAAGAGCACATCTGGAGGGATTTTTAGTATCGGGTCGACAGCAGTTTCTTGGTACAACAAGAAGCAGAGATCCATGGCACTCAGTTCAGCAGAGGCCGAGTATATGGTAGCGAGTTTGGCTGCATGCGAGGCTATATGGATGAGGAAGATCCTGGTCGGGTTGTTCGGTTCACACTTAGATCCTACTGTGATTTATTGTGATAATCAGAGTTACATTAAACTCTTTGTTAATCCAGTATTTCATGATAGATCTAAACACATTGACATTCGGTATCATCATATCAGAGATTGTGTGCAGCGGAAGATCATGTTACTTTCATATATACCCACGGAGGATCAGGATGCTGATATCTTGACGAAGGCGCTCACCAGGAGCAAATTCGAATACCACAGAGGCAGGATAGGGGTGGAAGATAATCCTTATCTTGTTGATAGGGAGTGTTTAGATTGCAACAAGATGATGAGCTTAGTGGAAAGAAGTCACCTTCACTAAGTGGGCCCGCAGGCTATTTTTGGCGCAAAGTCTATTTTTAGACTATGTCTATTTTTAGACATATGGATCATGTTCTATGAGTTACAGGATGCTATTTGTGGATGGTTGGTCAAGTTGGAAAAAATAGATGGACTTCTATTTTTAGAGATGTTGGGCAGAATCTATTTTTAGATTTCCAGTCTAAAAATAGATATGTCGAATATTATTAGCTCTTAATAATATTTGGACTATAAACATTATCTTATTCTCTTGGAGCACTTCAGTTAAGTGCACAGATGTGGCACAGGAGCTGACATAAGGAATTACACTATTCCTAAGGGTTAAGTGGAGCTATTGCATGGATACTTCAGTTAGAACTCATGTGAGAGAGTTTGGTGGAGTTGATTGAGGAAGTTAATGGAGTTGTGTTCAGTTTAACTAATCTAAACATAGTTGAGCTATTTGTATCTAGTTTAACTAATTGATACAACTAGTGAGAGTGGTGTGAATTAATTATTAATTAATTCACTAATTATAAACTCATTAATCAACTAAATAATACATCAGTTAACTTCAGTGCATGGATAGTTTCAGTGGAGACCAGTGAAGAGATAGGTGAAAGAGCAGTGTGACTATACTGTTACATGATTTGCAACAACCAGTGATAGGAGATGCCAATGAGGATTGTGCAGTACAAGCTAGGTGGTTCAAAGTTATTTATGAGCCATTCTTTAGCATTGATTGTGCAGTAGAGGCAGGCTATCAGGTGGTAGATATTGGAGCATGTGTTTTGCTAGATCTAGCTTGATTAGTGTGTAGCAATTGAAGATTGTACTGAGAGCTTGTGAGGAGCTTTGTATGATGATTGTTACATGATCTCTATGACATATAATATACAGATAGTTGGGGGTTTTCAGCTTTAAGCTTTCCCATAAAATATTGTGTTCATATGTGTGAATGTTTATGGTTTTAATGTGCGCATGTGATTGTTTTTATTTCCGCAATTAATGTTCAATGGTAGAAGAGATTCTGTATTGTGCATGAAGATAAAATAGTGTGTGATCAGGAGGATCTCAGTAAATAATATATTAGTTATTCAAATTTCTACATGGTATCAGAGCGATATTGATCATTGGAGCAATTGCAAAACATTGAAGTGGTTGAGTTTTGAGCTGGTGGAATTCGAATTTGCAGTAGTGTTTTCTTCGTGTTGAAGTTGAGACGTCTTTCAACAGATTGAGATTGGAGTATGCCCTTTAGGGTAGCTCGAATTATATTGCATGGAAGGACAAGATGGAGGCAGTGCTGGATTACAATGGGTTGAAGGAGTTCATAGATGCAGAAATTCCAAAACCTACTTCTAGCGATGCTGCCGTACTTGACGCATGGCAAAAGAAGATAGAAAAGTGTCGAAGAATTCTGTTGGAAGGTGTGAAGGATCACATAGTGTCTAGCCTTCATGGTAAGGCTTCTCCATTCTTGACGTGGAAAGCTTTAATAGATTTAATTCAAAGCAAGAGCGACCAGAGGAAGTTGGCGCTCAAGGATAAACTCAGAAACATAAAAATGGAGAAAGGCGACAGTATGCCCAAGTACCTCATGAAGTTCATCCAATGTAGGGATGAGCTAGGAAGTGTGGGGGTTATTTTTGATGACAAGGACTTGGTGAGCTTGGCTCTCCTTGGGCTTCCGAAGAGTTGGCATTCCTATCAGGACTCTGTCAATGGTCGGGAGAAATTGCCAGGATGGGAGTGACTTTGGTCGGATCTTATGCAAGAGGAGATAAGGCAAAGTACCAGGGACGGATCTTCATCAAAGAACTCTGATGAAGAAAATTGTGCTTTGGCTGCCAAAGAAAATAAGGGGAAGATAAAGAAGCTTGCTTCTCAATCCGTTGCGAAAGGCAAGAAGCAGGACATGTCCAAGGTGAAGTGCTGTCACTGTCACCAACACAGACATTACGCCACTAATTGTCCACAAAAGAAGAAAAATAAGCAGGCTGCTAGATCTGCAGCTGGAGAGGCCTTAGCCTCATAGTTTGAGTTGGATTTTTCGCTAATCGCACGCTAGGTCTCAAGTGTGATGGGTTCAGTGTGGTTTCTTGACAGTGGTGTGTCTTTTCACATGACAAGAGATCGAGATTTGTTTACTGATCTGGATGAGAAAGATCTTGGAGTGCACATCGAGATGGGCGATGATGGTAGATACAGTGTGACCGATATCGGTACCATTTCCTTGAGAGGGAGTCTGGTAAACCCTTCGTATTGAAGGAAGTGATGCATGTTCCAGGATTGAAGAAGAATCTGATCTCTGTGGTGATGTTAGCAGACAAGGGATATGAATTTTTCTTTAGGGAGGGAAATGATTTCCTGCGCAGTAAGGCAACTGGTGAGACCCGGAGGATAGGGGTTCGAGTTAAGAACCTTTATCAATTGCAGGTAGATGGCTGCGTAGCAATGGTAGGCAAGGCAGAAGGAGTGGTGAGCCGAGATGATGGCGAGTTGTGGCACCGGATATTGGGCCACCTTCAGCATGGAGCTTTGAAGATACTGCAACATATTTCTACTGGGCTTCCTAAGGGTACTCTTGCACAGTTAGATCAGTGCAAGGGATGTACTTTGAGAAAATTTGTGAAAGCCACCTTTCACGAGAAGGAGAGTCACGCCACGACAATCCTTGAGAGAATTCACACAGACGTGTGTGGACCTTTCTCAGTAGCTTCGACAGAAAATCATAGGTACTATGTGATATTTGTTGATGATTTTTCTCGTAAGTGCTGGATCTTCTTCATGCAGAAGAAGAGCGAGACATACTCAAAGTTCTGTGAGTTCAAGGCACTGGTTGAGAAAGAATCGGGGAAGCAGGTGAAGGCTCTTAGGAGCGAAAATGGTGGTGAATTCATCTCTAGCGAATTCAAGGACTTTTGCAGCGCAGAAGGAATTCGAAGAGAGCTCATAGCACCTCATAACCCACAATAGAATGGGGTTGCTGAGCGGAAGAACAGAACGATCGTGGGTGCTACATGGGCGATGTTGCATGATTAGGGCCTTCCCATACACTTGTGGGCTAAGGCATGCAATACTGCAGTATATGTGCAGAACCATTGTCCTTACAAGATACTTGGCATGAGTACACTCGAGGAGGCGTTTTCTGGTAAGAAGCCTGATATTTCCCATTTGAGGATTTTTGGTTCACTTGTTTACATTCATGAGACGAAGGATGCCAGGAAGAAGCTGGAGCTGACTGTAGAGGTTGGGATATTTGTGGGGTACACTGATACACCCCACAACTATCGTGTGTATTTTCTAGACAGTCGCAAGACTGTTGTGCAACGGGATATCAAATTTCATGAGGAGAAAGCCATGAAGTGTTCGCTTGAGAGGGAGCCACCCTTGCATGCAGACGAGGAGCTATTAGTTCCTAAGGATGAGTCTCTGAATGTGGATCAGCCACAAGAGGAGGTTCATGGAGTGGAAGAGACCACTCATGTAGCGCCAACCTTCATAGGGCGGAAGTGCACTACAGAAGCTGAGTGACTGGCTCAAGATGCAGAGAAGGTTGTAGGAGCACCTACATCACAGTGCAGACAGAGACAGTCACCTGACCGGTATACTGGATACATGGCTCTTATGAGAAAGTGTATCGTGACAGAGCCATCCTCTTTCGAGGAAGCTGTGGAGGATCCCGCATAGGTAGATGCCATGGTGGAAGAGTATGATTCGATTGTCAAAAACAATGCATGGGAGATTGTCCCAAGGCCAGAAGGGAAATCAGTGGTGGGTTCGAGATGGATCTAAAAAGTGAGGCAGGCAGCTGACGGGAGTGTGGAGAATTACAAGGAAAGATTTGTTGCCCGAGGCTTCTCACAGATTGAGGGGATCGATTATGAGGAAACCTTTGCACCTGTCACAAGGTATTCTTCCATACAGACAATTCTTGCTCTCTCAGTGCAGATGGGGTGGCACATTCATTAGATGGGTGTGAAGACTGCATTCCCCGATGGGGTGATTGAGGAGGAGGCGTACATAGAGCAGCGCGAAGGTTTCAAGATCTTCAGCAGCGAGTTGCATGTGTGCAGGCTCAAGAGAGTGCTGTATGGGTTGAAACAAGAACCTCATGCTTGGTACACACGAATAGACAATTATTTCACCAGACTTGGATTCTCCAAGAGTGCGGCGGATCCGAACCTATACCAGATTTTGGTGGAGGGTAAGTTGCTGACCATTGTACTTTATGTAGATGATTTGATTTTGACAGGTGATGAACTGTTGATACACTCATGCAAGGCTGATCTTGCAAAGGAGTTTGAGATGAAGGACTTGGGCCTCCTTCATTATTTCCTGGGATTGGAAATTTGGCAACGTAGTGATGGACTGTTTGTTTCTCAAGGCAAGTATGCTAGGGAGATACTGGAGAAGTTCAACATGCATGGCTGCAAGCCTGTTGATACTCCTCTTCCTGGTGGATGGAGGAAGGAGGATGCTACTTCGGCGGAGGTAGTGGATGCAACTGTTTATCGACAGTTGGTGGGGTCGCTTATGTATCTGGTCAATACACGACCCGACATATGCTATGCTGTTAACCAGCTTTCACAAGCTATGGTTAAGCCTACTGAGCTCTTCTGGAAGGCAGACAAGCATGTATTTAGATATCTCAGAGGCACATCGGGATATGGATTATGGTACAGACAATCGGATGAGGTGAAGCTATGTGGCTTCACGGATGCAGATTGGGTAGGGAGCCCAATGGGCAGAAAGAGCACATCTGGAGGGATTTTCAGTATCGAGTCGACAAAAGTTTCTTAGTACAACAAGAATCAGAGATCCGTGGCACTCAGTTTAGCAGAGGCCGAGTATATGGCAGCGAGTTTGGTTGCATGCGAGGCTATATGGATGAGGAAGATCCTGGTCGGGTTGTTTGGTTCACACTTAGATCCTACTGTGATTTATTGTGATAATCAGAGTTGCATTAAACTCTCGGTTAATCCAGTATTTCATGATAGATCTAAACACATTGACATCTGGTATCATCATATTAGAGATTGTGTGCAGCGGAAGATCATGTTACTTTCATACATTCCCACGGAGGATCAGGATGCTGATATCTTGACGAAGGCGCTCACCAGGAGCAAATTCGAATACCACAGAGGCATGATAGGGGTGGCAGATAATCCTTATCTTGTTGAGAGGGAGTGTTGAGATTGCAACAAGATGATGAGCTTAGTGGAAAGGAGTCGCCTTCACTAAGTGGGCCCGCAGGCTATTTTTTGGCGCAAAGTCTATTTTTAGACTATGTCTATTTTTAGACATATGGATCATGTTCTATGAGTTGCAGGATGCTATTTGTGGATGGTTGGTCAAGTTGGAAAAAATAGATGGACTTCTATTTTTAGACATATTGGGCAGAATCTATTTTTAGATTGCCAGCCTAAAAATAGATATGTCGAATATTATTAGCTCTTAATAATATTTGGACTCTAAACATTATCTTATTCTCTTGGAGCACTTCAGTTAAGTGCACAGATGTGGCACAAGAGCCGACATAAGGAATTACGCTATTCCTGAGGGTTAAGTGGAGCTATTGCATGGAGACTTCAGTTAGAACTCATGTGAGAGAGTTTGGTGGAGTTGATTGAGGAAGTTAATGGAGTTGTGTTCAGTTTAACTAATCTAAACATAGTTGAGCTACTTGTATCTAGTTTAACTGATTGATACAATTAGTGAGAGTGGTGTGAATTAATTATTAATTAATTCACTAATTATAAACTCATTAATCAACTAAAGAATACATCAGTTAACTTCAGTGCATGGACAGTTTCAGTGGAGACCAGTGCAGAGATAGGTGAAAGAGCAGGTTAACTATTAGTTGTGACTGTACTGTTGCATATTTGCAACAACCAGTGATTGGAGAAGCCAATGAGGATTGCACAGTACAAGCCAGGTGGTTCGAAGTTATTTATGAGCCATTCTACAACATTTATTACGCAATAGAGGTTGGCTATCAGGTGGCAGATATTGGAGCATGTGTTTTGCTAGATCTAGCTTGATTAGTGTGTAGCAATTGGAGGTTGTGCTGAGAGCTTGTGAGGAGCTTTGTACAATGATTGTTACATGATCTCCATGACATATAATATACAGATAGTTGGGGTTTTCAGCTTTAAGCTTTCCCATGAAATACTATGTTCATATGTGTGATTGTTTGTGGTTTTAATGTGTGCATGCAATTGATTTTATTTCCGCAACTAATGATCAATGGTAGAAGAGATTCTGTATTGTGCATGAAGATAAAATAGTGTGTGATCAGGATAATCTCGGTGAATAATATATTAGTTATTCAAATTTCTACACAAACTTGAATTTAATGACTTAACTAGAAGACAAGACCATATTACTCTATCTAACTACAATCCAAGTCATCCTGCTGATGTGGAAAATCAAATTTTCTCCATTTTACTAAGGAACTAGTCAAATGAATACTTTTCTTGCTTCAATTTCAACACTCCCTCTTAGAAATAAAAGGGTTATGCACAACGCTAAACTTGATCCTTTGTAGGAATTTACTGTAACAAAATTAACACTCCCTCTCACTATTGTTGTTTCTACTGTAACAACTGCAACTAAGAATCAACCAAAATAATGAATCAATTGTGTCTCTAAGATACAACTGTCTCTTGAGTCTATGTCTGGCACTAGCCTGCAACTGTCACCTAAGATATAATTGCAAAAACTGACATTGATACCTCTAGTAATGAATATTTTGGGTCCTTGTAGCAAGGTTAATGATCCATGAGAAGAGTATATTGTAATTTCTACTACTCTCATATGGGCCCTTCCTAATTCTTTGCAACTTTGGGACTAATGCTATACATCACCCCACCTCACTCTTGGAGGTATGGTGACATGCATAGTGAAATCAAAATTTTCTTCAGTCCAGGCACATATATTAGATTTTTCAAGTGAAGATGGGAGCTTGAAACCCTCTTGAAGGTGACAATACCAATTCTTTTGGTACTATACCTCACATAATTTTCAAATTCTATGTGAAATTTGAGATCCTTCTCCTCTAAGCTACTAAAGAATTCCTTGTTTTTTGTCATATAATATGAGGCACCAGAATCTAGGTACCACTTACTCGCTCTTACTGTGCTTGTCATGAAATCAAAAGGTGTGAAATCTAACTCAAATTGAGATGCCAAAGCATCTCCTCTTGATCCTGTTGTAGGCTTCTTACTCAATTTCTTGTGCAAACACTTGGTTGCATAGTGTCCATACTCATGGCAGCGGAACATTTTATTTTGTTGAGGTCCTTCTTCTTTCCATTGTTATGGTTGGAATCTGTCTCACCTTGGGCCTTCTTTCCCTTGGCCTTATTTTCTTTACTAACTAGATCATAGTCTCCTTCATCATATGCAATGTATGTGACACCATCTTTAGTGTTTCTTTTGATATCGTCCTGCACCAAATCATACCAAAGTCTCTCCCAATATGGTAGCTTGTCTCTTCCATTAACTGAATCTTGATAGCTCTACTAGGATTTTGGAAGGCCAAGGAGTGATAAGCTCACAAGTTCAGGCGATGGCACTTTTTCTCCTACTCCTCCAAGTTCATCTCGAACCTGAGTGAATCTGGAGAAGTATTATGGAATGGTTTCATTTTTCTACATTTGAATGCTCCTGAATTTATCTCTCAACTCTAATTTCCTTTCATCACTGCTACTCTAGAATAGATCTATGAGATTTTTCCACATTGCAAAAGAATTCTCATTTTCATGCAAGTTCGAAACCACATGATCTTTGACACCCTCCAAAATAATTCTCTTGTCTCTTGTTGTGCCTTTCTTCCACTGAGAAAGTGCCTGTGCATATGATGTTGTTGGTTTTGGAATGTCAATTTTTTTATATTCCCATACTCCATTATCATCAAAAAAACTTTCATCTTTTCTTTCCATGCACAAAAATTTGAGTTACTATCCAATGCATACTCCAACATCAATCGGTTGAAATACATTTTTCCTACACTGAAGAGAATCTGCACTAAAAAATCTATAAATCAAACTTTCTTTGAGAGAATATATGTAAAAAGGTTTCTATGTAGTCTTATGAGGCTCTAACACCTTGTAGAAATTGCACGAAATTTTCTACTGCTAATGAAATCGCATTGAAATCAAGAGACACAAACTTATTTTAATATTATCGTCAAGGAAAACACATGATAGAAAATCATGCAATGACATGCAACCATCAAAATAAAAGGAACAAAATGTTTTTATAGGGCAACCCAATTGGGAAAATCTCGTTTAATAATTTTCATTAATCCAGATGAGAAAGAGAAAAGATTACAATGTCTTGCTTCAACTCTAAAGCATACCCTGCATCGTAAAACTCATCTCCTGCTTCTTGAACTTATTTGGCCAACACTTATCCAATTCAATCCTCAACCAACCTCTTATTTCCTTGTGCAATCCTAGAGGAATTAAGCTCCTAAATAATAGGAAAATTCCCTATTTCCTTGCACAAATCCAAGGAGAATTTATCACCTGCTTAGTGAAAAATCACTATACACTCAACAATATACAATTATAAATACAAATGTTCCTCTTCCATCCACTCAACTAGGCAATTCAAATTCCATGCATGACTGGGTCTATTTTTAACTTATTGACTAGCTAACTGAGAGGTCAATGAGTTAACAATAGTCATAATTACTCAGTGTTGGCGAGAAGTCAGGTCTCGCGGACAAGACCCAGGTTCAGGAGTTGTGGCCAACAAAGGGGTCCGGTGTAGTCTAGGAACACGCCGGCATTTTCACCCTGCTCTGGAGAGCAGTGCGTCTCACCCGAGGCGTGCCGCAACCACATGCAGAAGGGGATGAGATCAATGACAAGGAACAAACCCGCAACTCATGAAGGACAGTGCATCGATTACATATACAGAGTTATATACGCGAGATCACTTAATAAGCATTCAGAAAATTGCAAATAAAATTTTAAACCAGCATCAACACATTACAAGCACATAAACATATTATTGAGACAGCAACCTTCCATTGTATTAATCCCTTGGCCAAACACATGATTACATGGAATTCTCACTGATAGCTTACAAATCTGATACAGATGGATTTCGGAACAGAAAGGTAGAATAGAGAAGATAAGGAGCCACAGGAAGGACATGCATGATTCTTCCGCAGCTGCTCTGTGCATCTTTCCCTGTCTCGAGCCTCGTAACCTCTTCAACCTCCTCCTGATTTCAGTCGGGTGACTGTTATTTATTCACCCGCTCTTCGCGACTATCATTTCCTCTATGTCTTTACTTTGGCTTCTCCCAGCTTCTCTTCTGATGTCTGCGTGTTCCCCTTTATGTCTTCTGCTGTGTGTTTTCTTCATCTGTACTTGTCCCTGTTCTTTCTCCAGCTATCGCATGCTTCCGCACCACCTTGATAGCTCCGCGACTTCTGGTAGTTGCGGCGCGGTCGCGGTTGCCATGTGTCTTCATGCCGCAACTCAAAAAGGTCAAAATTCAAAATGTCTTAGCCAAGATTTCAAAAACTAAACAAAAACAAGGGCCCCAACAGGCCCCGACCACAATTCTTTGACTCGTCCCCGAGTCAATCACAAATAACAGTCCCCACTTCCATTGCCCCACTGGCTCCCGTGCTCTGTTCTGATGTGCCTTCACCCTGCGCCCTTTCCTGCTGTGCTCCGCCATGTGGTTGTTCAAACAAGGGCCCCAACTCCGGGACCCTGCAGAGCGCTCTATCTCTAAGCCCGGTGAAGTCCGCCACCGCTTGCTGCCATTCCTGCATAAGCAAGTCGGCTTCTTCAGAGATCCTGGTGGCGGCGGCCTCATCTATAGTCGTTGGGACAGCCCCGAACAGCGTGGCAAGCTGGGCCTCGGCCTGGGCATCCAGCTGTTGTATGGATTCGGCACGGGCTCGGATGGGCGGGCGGATTTCCCGAATGACGTGTTTGGCCACTGCCGAGTCGGCCTCAGTATGTTGCATTTGAATTTCAAGCTCGTCCGCCTGGGCATAGAGCTGATCTAACCGTGTTGGGTCCATGGTCGCCTGAATGTCACGGGAAATTTGTTGCATCTGGGCAGAGATAGGCTGCGTCTTGACAGTGAGAGCGAGTGAGCACTCCTGCAGACTTCGTAGAAGGGCATAAGCCTCGCCCGCAGTGGAATGGAGAGTCACCTGCATACTAACTGCCTGAGTCTTCTTGGCAGTCACCTGTTCTGAGTGAACATTCTGTGGATCCGGAAGGGTAGGCTGTGCGGCTAACGCCGCTTGTAGTTCCTAGTTCTCCCTGCAGAGATCAGTGAAAACAGTCCGGAGGTGGTTAGCCTGGATTGCGACACTGTCCTCCACTATATTGGCAGGAAGTGGGGCATAATGAGCCCTTGCAGCGGGCCATAAGTCAGAGAATGCCTGAGCAGCAATGGTGACCTGCTCCTGTAGGTAGGTCTTCTCCCTGTTCAGCTGATCGCGTTGTTCAGTAAGCGCTGTGATCTGTTGGTGCTGCTCGGTACACCGCTGCTGCAGCTCTGAATGAATCTGTTCAGCCCGTAGGGCCGCCCGCTGAATGAGTAGGTACAGATGCCCTGTACCCCATGGTTCTGCATTGGTCATGCTAGGAGCGCCCTGCGCCGGCATCTGGTCCTGCGAAGGTTGGCCACTGGCCACTGATCGATTTGAGGTCTCAGGAGGATGGACCGGCATCTGCTGCTGCATTGAGGTGGCCATATCGGACTCCGGCCGGTCTTGCTGCGTGGTCTGCTCTGGGGGAGGGTCAGCCGAATCAATCCCAACAGTGGCCAGCCGGGTAGATATCGTGGAGACAGGATCCTGGGGTGTGGCCACGGGGTCAACCAACGGTACTACGGCTTCAGTACTGGAGGTGACCTCCAGCCAGTGGTCACCTCCGAAAAGTTCCCGGATGAGAGGATCTGATACAATGGCTGATGAGTTGGAGGGATTGGAGGAGTTGGCAGGTGGACGACCGGTGGAGGGGGCAGTGGATGGGGTGAAAGAAGTATGGGGGAGGCGAATGTTGAGGAACTCTGACGGATCGATCAGAGGTTCCTCCGGAATCAACGCCCCTGGAGGTGGAGTGGATGGGGGATCATCATCGGTAAGATCCACCACTGGATCTGTGACAGCCATGCGGGCCCTCTTGGATGGAGGGGGGTCGAATGGATCAGGTTCGGGGCCCGTTTCGCCCATCGGTGTGATGATAGGAGTAGTAGAGGTGAATAGGTTGGTGGGTATGGGGGAAGTGAGAGGGGCGGTATTGGAGGGAGCAAGAGACCGACCGATCTGAAATTCAGAAAATGAGGGAAATAAAGGGGCACCACTTGAAGCAACTTGGGTTACCACGTTAAGGTGTCGTACCTGGGCATTAAGGTGTTGTACGATAGGGACCAGTGATTCGGGCAGGTCCGGTGCGGTCTCAGCTGCATCCTGTGGAGGTCCCGCCACAACCTGTGAGGACCCCGTTGCCCCTGTCTCAGCAGGCCGCTGCGCCGGCATCATCCGCTCAAAGTTGTATCGGGTGATCCCGTCGCGGATGTGCTTGATGACCCCCGGCCACGCAGAGACCTCACAGTGAAAGGTGTCATCATTCAACTGGAATCTGAGGGGTGCCATGTGGAAGGTGGTGTCCGACACGCAAGTTGGGCGGAGGTAAGTGTGCCTATGGCTTACCCCGAACCATACTTGCTCACTATACTCATCTAACAGGTGCCTGGGCACCCGTTGCTGGTTCGCCACCACGTTTGTCATCAACCCGTACCATGCCTGAAACGCTTCCGTGTTCACCTGTTTGGTGCTGGGGTCCGAGGGCACCTGCCAGGGGGTGTATTTCATCGCGAGAGGCTAGCTCGCGGTAGTCTCCGCTGGCATCCAGACAGGAGGAAGGTGCCATTTCCACATGGCGAAAGCTAAAATCAAGTACCCGTAAATGAAACTGGTGGTACGCTTGTAGTTCTCTTCGTAGGCCGCGAAGAGTTATTTTAGCACAAAAGAGCACCAATTCAACCTGACGCCCTGGATACAGTGCTCCGCAATGGAGATTGTATCTAGGGTGCACTCTCCCTTCGTACAGTGCCGCATCGTCTTGCTAGCGATAAGGTAGCAAGCGAACCGAATTTCTGGTTTATTGATCAAATCAATTTTGGCACCTTTGCCCCCCCGGCGAGTGCCATACTTGGTGTACAGGTCTGTGTCACCCGAATTTCGGGCGCGCTTAGAAGATGTCTGGCCAGCAGCGGAGACATCTGCACCATTCTGAGATAGCCCTGTAAGCCGATGAATGTCTTCGGCATGAATTGGGATTTCCTCATTGAGCCACAGGGACCCGTTCTGTATCCGACTGAGGAGGAACCAGGTGCATTGCAGGGCCGGTCCCCTAGTTCCAAAAACCGGAAGAGTCCTTAAATTCATTAAGGACGACTGCTGGAGGCCCCTGAATTCTGGTCGCATTCGGCCATTGGAGCTACTGCCTGGCGTGTAGTGGTGCTCCATGTAGGTCTGCCAATGGAGGTGGGGGAATTCAGCTGGGTCGTACAGGTTGGCGTCCATACACGCTGCATTGTCATACTTGCCAACCAGCGACTCTACGCGGTGGATTCGGCTGTCCAACACTGGTTCAGGGACGGATAAGAGAGCCCTCGACATCTTGGCGCGGCGCTGGTAAACTTGGAGAATTCTTCGGGAGCTTCCTTCGGGGTGCGGAGTGCTTGGAGGCTTCAACTGCTCTGGAGTCCCTGCACTTGCCAAACTGAACTGGTCCGTCATTCTCGAGTGATTAGTCTCCCTGCAAGTTATGGCATTCCCTGGCACGAGCGGAGTTGATGAGACTCCATAACGGCAATTAATTCTTGCTATCCTTCTTGCCTGCGATAATCGTGCGATCAATCGCATGCCTGTATGTAATCTGACAATTGATGACGGCGTCATGGGAAGATGGGTGGACGTGATGGTGGAGGGGACTGCGGGTGATGGCAAATGATTACGGTACGATTACTGTCTACTTATGGTAATTTATGACGCGAATTTGAGCGATCCTAAGGACTGACAAAAGGACTGACAGAAATGACCTGGACTAACACTGGCACGGGGATGGATCCTACACAGACGACACGCTGGACTGGCGTTGTGACACGCTGGACTGGCGCTGTGACACGCTGGACTGGTCAGCCCCGACCACAATCGGTTGCGGTGAGGTACCCGCAACTGACCGGTTATTGGACGGATTACCTATGAACGGAAAAGACTTCCTATGCTCATCCCGGTTGCGGGAGAGTTATTCAACTAAGCTACTCTACGGGTTCTCTCGGTTGCGAGAGTTATTGATGAGAAGTGAAAGGTACCTACTCCTGGTAGGGTTTCAGGCGTGCGCCATTCACCCACCCAGGGAGAATTGTACCGTCCAGCTGTGCCAACCGAACGGCTCCTGAGTCGTGGATCTCGATGACAAAGTAGGGTCCCAACCAGTGCATCTGGAGCTTGCCTGGAAACTTTTGGAACTGGCTATCATATAAGAGAACTTTGCCGCCAACTTGGAAAGCTTTGGTTTTGATGTGGCGGTCGTGCCACACTTTCTACCTGGCCTTCTAAACCTTCTGGTGGAATTCCGCCAGGAATCAGGTCTCGTCCAGCTCCTGTAGCTCCTGGAGGCGTTCCCGAAGTGACTCCTCTTCTGAGAATTGAAGAGACGTTGCGATCAAAAGACTGGGTACAGTGAAATCGGCGGGAATCACAGCTTCCCGGCCATACACCAACTGGAATGGTGTCTGGTTGGGCAAACGATTCACTGTGGTCCGGTAGGCCCATAATGCCGCTGGGAGACGCTCGTCCCAATCGTCGCGCTGAGCATTGAAAATTTTAGTCAAGCCTTTTTCGAGAATCTTGTTGAATGCTTCCACAGTACCATTGGCCTGCGGGTGGTATGGGCTGCTTTTATGATGCTGAATCATAAATGTGTCCAGTAGTGACTTGACCGTGGCATTGATGAAATGCGTACCCTGATCGCTGGTCAAGCTCCGCAGGCAGCAAAACCGGCTGATGATGTGTTCAAAAATGAACCGGGCAGCGGTCTCTGCCGAGCAGTCGCGTACCGCTGCTGCCTTAGCCCACCGGGTGAGGTAATCCGTGGCGGTAATGATGTACCAGGCCTTGGAGTGTCTGGCGACCGGGGCGATGGGACCTACGAAATCAACAGCCCACTTCTCAAATGGCTGCAACACGTGCACTGGGTGTAGCGGAAGCTCGTCCCGGTGCGAAGGTCTTCCCATCCGCTGGCAAACATCGCAGCGCTTCACATAGGCCTTACAGTCAGTATGTACCGTCGGCCACCACAGGCCAGCGTGGAGCACCTTCCTTGCGGTGGGTTTCGCACCCACATGTCCTCCCGCAACACCACTGTGACATTCCCACATCACCGCTTCCCGTTCGTGGTCAATAACGCATCTGCACAACACCTCATCAAGGCCCAGTTTGTACAGCTGCCCCGCGATCAATTGGTAATCGGCCGCCCGGAAAACCAGGTGGCGTTTCTGAAGCGGGGTGTAATCTTGAGGGCATTGTCCCGTGGTCAGATAAGTGGCAATATCAGCCAGGTAATCTGGTACTAATTCTACCCGGAAAAGGTCAGCATCCGGCAGCTGATCGTCCAACGAGCCTTCATTCTCTCCTGTCTCTAACCTGGATAAATGATCGGGACCAACATTCAACCTGCCAGGCTTGACAATCACCTCAAACGTGAATTCCTGGAAAAGTAGAAGCCAGCGACAGATCCGGCCTTCCAACACAGGCTTATTCACCAGATACTTCAATGCAGAATGGTCCGTGAAGAATGTGAATTTTCCACCCAGAAGATAGTGGTGGAACTTCTGGAGAGAGTACACCATCGCCAACGCCTCCCGCTCGGTCGTGGTGTAATTCTTCTCTGCATTCGATAACCGACGGCTAGCGAAGTACACGGGGTGGTCAACTGTCGTCTCCCCGGGTTGCGCCAATACAGCTCCAAGTGCAATACCGGACGCATCAATATGCACATGGAACTGCTTATCCTAGTCGGGGTGAACAAGTATGGGTGTCGTCGCCAACTTTTCCTTCAAGGTGTCAAGTGCCTTCCTACATTCCGCCGTCCAGTGGAACACCTCTGACTTCCGCAACAGTTTCTCCAGTGGGGCTGTAATCTTTGCGTAGTTGCGAATAAACCACCTGTAATATCCTGTGTACCCGAGCAGTGCCCGCAACTGCTTCACGGTCTCGGGGGCCTCCATGTGGACGATGACCGCAACCTTGGCAGGATCAACGCAGACCCCTTTCTTACACACCACGTGGCCCAAAAGTGTGCCGAATGGAACTGCAAAAATACATTTCTTCAAGTTCAAGGAAATCTGTAGCTGACGACACCGATCAAACATAATACGCAATAGGGAGGCATGTTTCTTCAGCAGGCTGTAGACAGTGCAGTCGTCCATGTAGACCTCCAGGAACTTGTGAATGTACTCCCAGAAAGCAGCAATGACAATTTGGGAAAACACAGCCGGTGCGTTCTTCAGACCAAACGGCATAACGTGGTATGCGAATGATCCCCACTCAGTGGTGAATTTCGTCTTTGATTTGTCTTCCTCGGCGATGCGCACCTGATGGTAGCCCGAGAACCCATCAGTGAAGGAATAAGCTTCGTTTCCCGCGACATGATCTAGAACTTCATCGCTGAAAGGAGTGGGAAACGGGTCGTGGATGCAGGCATTGTTCAGGCTCCGGTATTCTACGCAGACCCAGATCTCTGCTTTGTCCTTCTTGTTCTGGATGACAATGGGACTCACCCACTCTGCTTCCTCTACTGGGAAGATAAGACCTGCAGTGAGCATCTTGTCGATCTCCATCTTGACCTTCTCTTTGATGCGTGGGTTCAGCCGGTAGGGTCTGTGCTTCACCGGCCTGGCCCTCGGTTTCAGCGCGATGCGCATTTCGCCTAGGTCCCCCTTGATCCCCTTCAGGTCAGCAACCGAGGACGGGAACAAGTCTTCGTATTCCCGAAGGAGGCTGAAAATTTCTTTTGTCGTTTCCTCGTCCCAGTAGTCTCCCACCGTTGCGAGCTTAGGTTTCTCATCTGTTCCAATGTTTAGCTTCTTTGTCTTTAGCGGCTGTAAATGGACTCCTTCAGTCGTCGGCTCTTCACTGATGCTCTGCTCGCCTTCCTTTTCGTCAAAATAGAGATGCCTGAGGTCCTCCAGACTATCGTCCTCCGGATCGCCGTCAATCCGGTGACAAACCCATTCGCGCCTGACCTCAGGTCGTGACACAACCGGGCCCTCGTCGGGCTCGGGATGGCGGAAAAACAAGACCTCCTTGATTGCCTGTAGGGCCTGAGAATCCTGCGCCGTCTCCCCTTCAAACGAGAAGCACCGAACGAACTTGTCCGCAACTGCCTGCCAAGAGTGGGTTCCCCGTTTCCGCTCTTCCTCCAGGTACCAGGCCTGGGGGATTGTGCCCAGGGAGTGGATAAACCTGTGGACCCACAGCTCCTCAGGGTACCGGGTGCTACACCACTGTTCCTCGCAGGCCCGCAAATGGTGTCGCGGGTCGGAAGTTCCATGATACTTAAGCGTACTGCAGGGTCCTTCATCCTCTTTAAAGCGTGCCTGCAGAGCATCCGCCACGCACTCCCATCGCAACAGAGTGTTGCGGTGATTTTTCCACCATTGGGCCGACGTGAATTGCAAGGCCACATCCAAAAGTGGTATCCGGCTTTCAGCTGGGACCAGGTCTTCCACCTTGGCAATAAAAGTATTGACTGCTTGCATGTTCGACAGGGTGGGATATCCGCGAATCTCAGTCCCTACCCACCGGACTTGGGCAATGGAAGCACATCTCCGCGTGGTGGTCTCATACCCCCCTTGCTGCTAGTCTTCCCAAGCGAGTTCGGATCCGAGCTCCGAGCTCTGCACACTCCGCCAACTGACAGACCCAGTTGCGGTCGGGTTAATATAATCGTCCCGCTTTCCTGCGGTCATATGATAAAGGTGGTCCATCATCTGAGCATCCTCTCGATTGTCCACTGTTTTCGTATATCGCGGCCCCTGATACGGGTCGAGGGGCTGGGTGACCCGTATCTCCCCATCCTCAAAGATCATCAGCTCCTTCTTAAGGTCGATGATGGCGTAATTCTCAAAGGCCCAATCAATGCCGAGTAAGGCAGGATAGGGATCCTTGTCGCCCATGATATCAATAACCTCAAAATCAGTGTATGTCTTCACCCCCGCAACGTCGACCTCGACACCCTCGAGCCGGCCGATTGGCAGAATGCAGTACTGGTTTTCCATCCTGAGTTGGATTGGGGAGTAGGCTAGCTGTGGCCTTCCAAGAGCCTCCCATGTCTTCCGTGGCAGGATGTTGACGTCAGACCCCAAGTCCAACATGGTGTCGCTGATTTGGAATCCCGCGACCTGCGTGTTAAGTCAGAATTCTTTGCCTGTTCGTTGCTTGTTCCGCTTGACGCGCTGCACGTATTGAGGGCTAGCGTCCGCCGGATCTCTAAGGTCTGTGCGCCCCTGCAGTGCTCCTTCCAAAGCATGCTTGAGTTGCTGCCGCAGCGCAGCGTTGTCAACAATCCTGAGGAATAGCCGGAGCCAATCCTCGACCACCGTACCTGCAACGTTCTGCGTACCAGATTCCGACAGCATGGGCTCCTCCAAGCCTCCCTCGTTCCGCAACTGGGCGAATGCCTCAACTGCCTCCTGGAAATACTTCTTCTGGACTTTGGGCCTGATCAACTTCTTTGGGGATGCCGACCAAACCACTCGGGCTGGCTCCTTCCCGTGGGCATCTTCTCCAGTCTTCTTTCCGCCCCGTGTCACTATCGCGACGTTCTGCATGTCGGGGGTTGCGGCCCCTCGCGGCTCTGAGTTTATCAGATTCGCTCCCCTCTGCCTTGCCCGTTCTTCCCACTTCTTGATGAGCTCCGGACAGTCCTCTGTGGCGTGTGCGTTCACTCGGCACTGGGAACACCAGGGTCATCGCGGAAGGGGAAATTCTCGAGCCACGTGACCCTCCTGGTCATAGTTGTAACATTTTACCGGACCGCGTCTGCCTGTGCGGCCTCCCCGCATTCCGCCGCCTCTTCCTCTTGGAGCCTCGTTCACCCTGTAGGAGGGACGGTCCAGTCGATCCGCAAGTGTGTCGAGCGCCCTGCACTGCTCAGTGTTATGAGTTGTGGAAACACAAAATTCGCAGTACACATTGTTCGGGACCGTGGAGTACTTCTGTAATATCGGGCACATCCGCGGAGGATGCCCCAGCGTCCGGCAAATCTCGCAGTACTCTGTGGTTGAGGAACCCGGTTGCGGTGGGAACCCCGCGTAAGTCTATTGCGGCTGGTAGACTCCCTGCGGGTTCATCGCCGCGCCACCCCCTGGTGGTGGACCCCCCTGGATTGCTGCGACCGAGGGTCCTGCTCCTGCGCCGCGCAACCGAGGACACTCGGTTGCTACGTGGCCCTCGACCAGGCAATGAGTACACCAAACATTCGGTCACGTTGGTCTCACTGGCTGAAGCTCCTTGAGCTTCTCAGTCAAGCTGGCAATCTGGTGTTGCAAACCTATCAAAGAAGGATCTTGCGGGGCCGCCCCCCCCCCCCGATATTCCTGGGGATAGCCCGCCATGGCTTCAATCTTCATGGCCTGCTCCAAAGCGTCCTGCAGATTATCAATCTTCTGCTGAGTGAGGGGGGTTCGTGTCAAGGGGAGCAGAGCCTTGATGAACCAATCCCTCTGGTGGTTTGGATCGATCAGATAGCTAAGCTTCCCGATCACGTCCTTGAATCGCCGCATTAACTCCCACGCGGTCTCACCTTCCTTCTGCTTAATTTCCCACAGCTCTGACATGCCCTGCTGGTCTGTCTGGGGAAGCTTGAGTTCGCGGACAAAATCCCGCTTCACGTCCGCAATTACGGGGTTAGGATGAGCCTCGGACCACATGATAAACCATCGCAGAGCCCTCTCTCTGAGCATGGTTTGGAATTCTATTAACTTCCCTGCATCTGGCGTCTGGCGAGCCCTCTAGAAGGCCTCGCACAGATACCAGTGTTGCTCTACGTCGTCATTGCCCCGGCCAGAGAACTCTGGATACCAGGTGAAAGATCCAGCCATGTGTACTTGCGGAGAATTGACCAGGATAAATCCTCCAGGTCCTGGTTGCGTAACGGTCCCCGAAGGAAAACTACCACTACTAGGAACGCTGCTGTTCCCAGACGTTACTGACGCTGATGAACTATTGTATGACTGACTCAATGCTTGTAACTGAATAAAAATATTACTTAAAGGTTGATACAGTACCAGGGGAAGGTCGGGATCCTAGCCATGCAGAAGGTGAGAAGTAGGGCTGCCTGGAGGGGTGGGTGCCGTCTGATCTTGAAACATCCGCTGCATCACGCCGTGCCATTCATCATCGGAGCTCTCTCCGGGCCGCATCTTTCCATTATCTTCGCTAGTCACTATCTCTCTTTCTCGCGTCGCTGGGCTCCCATGCACCCACTGCACTTCCACCGCTGTCCCATCTTCTTCCCAGGTATCCAAACCCATAGTTCCTGTCCTCTGAGGCACCTCCTTCTGATTTTTCCTCTCGATCTCTCTTCTCTTCAAATCTCGCATTACCCTTCTTCGCCACCTATCGGCGATCTGTGCCCGCCGATGCGCACGTCGCTCCCGCAACTTGCATGCGGCTTCAACGTCCATTCCCCACTCCCCACTCTCACATTCTACACAGCATCAGTTCCCTCAACCCTTCCCCCAATACGGGAGGGTTTACGCTTCCATACTCGTTTTGTGGAATTCAATCAACCCTTCATCCACCATCAGAGCTTTGATCCACAACGAAATCTCCTTTAGCAACTTCCCTCGTAGCCCTGAGTGGAAAACAGCCTCAACTTTCGAGAAGGATTGGTAGCACTGAACAGAAAACTCCACAGTGTATCCTTCCAACGTGGTCCTTACCCAAAAATCCACCGCGCGAGTTAGTTCAGTGTCTACCCGATGCAGTGCCACCAGGTCTTCGTGCGCCCACCTGCGGTTTATCTTCCGCAAGCCTTCTTGGGGCAGCGTCGCTTGTAACCTCCGCAACCAGTTGTAAAGGTCCGTAGGGAACCTTCCCCAGAAAATTTTGTACGTATCACTGGCTGAGTCAGAGAAAAGAACAAGCTCCTTGATCGCCGCCTCCTTTTTCTTGGTCAGCTCTGCTTGCTGAGCAATGAACTGGTCAAGATGATCATCCCACCATCGCCGTATCGCTCCTTCAAAAATCCTCGATACCATGATCTAGATCCCCTCAGAACATGCAGGTCCCGGCAACGGAACCATTTGTTGGTGAGGAGTCAGGTCTCGCGGACAAGACCCAGGTTCAGGAGTTGTGGCCAACAAAGGGGTCCGGTGTAGTCTAGGAACACACCGACATTTTCACCCTGCTCTGCAGAGTAGTGCGTCTCACCCGAGGCGTGCTGCAACCACATGTAGAAGGGGATGAGATCAATGACAAGGAACAAACCCGAAACTCATGAAGGACAGTGCATCGATTACATATACAGAGTTATATACGCGAGATCACTTAATAAGCATTCAGACAATTGCAAATAAAATTTTAAACCAGCATCAACACATTACAAGCACATAAACATCTTATTGAGACAGCAACCTTCCATTGTATTAATCCCTTGGCCAAACACATGATTACATGGCATTCTCACTGATAGCTTACAAATCTGATACAGATGGATTTCGGAACAAAAAGGTAGAATAGAGAAGATAAGGAGCCATAGGAAGGACATGCATGATTCTTCCGCAGCTGCTCTGTGCGTCTTTCCCTGTCTCGAGCCTCGCAACCTCTTCAGCCTCCTCCTGATTTCAGCCGGGTGACTGTTATTTATTCACCCGATCTTCGCGACTATCAGTTCCTCTATGTCTTTACTTCGGCTTCTCCCAGCTTCTCTTCTGATGTCTGCGTGTTCCCCTTTCTGTCTTCTGCTGTGTGTTTTCTTCATCTGTACTTGTCCCTGTTCTTTCTCCAGCTATCGCATGCTTCCGCACCACCTTGATAGCTCCGCGACTTCTGGTAGTTGCGGCGTGGTCGCGGTTGCCATGTGTCTTCATGCCGCAACTCAAAAAGGTCAAAATTCAAAATGTCTTAGCCAAGATTTCAAAAACTAAACAAAAACAAGGGCCCCAACACTCAGCTGGCCTTCAACTAATGACTAGAGCTTATTTAACTAAGTTCAACTAACAATAACTCAACTAGATTGCTAGATCTTAGCAATAAATTCATGAACAACTCTATTTATAGCCTAAAAATTTGAATTTACTAACTTAACTAGTAGACAAGGCCATGTCACTCGAGCTAACTGCAATCCAAGTCATCCCACTAATGTGGAAAATCAAATTTTCTCCATTGGACTAAGGTACTAGTCAAATGAAGCATTTTATTGCTACAATTTCAACACTTCCTCTGATCCAGATTTATGCAGGAATGCAACAGAATACACATGTAACCATAAATACAAATATGCAGCAAAAATAACACTTCATTTCATTAATATCAAAGAACTGAAATTTGATTACAGACAGAATAGAAATAAACTAGCTAGGGCACTGGTAGCTTATCTCTGAGAAGAGATGTGGTGGTTACAGGCCTCTGAACTAAGTTACAATGAGGCTCGAGGGCCTATTTATTATTTAGAAACAATGGAAAACCCTAAACATTGTTTTGAAACCAGCTCCAAAAAATAGAAGAAAAGAGAGATCAACGCCTTAGAAATCAACCACTTCGAGGGGGCAACCTCTAATACATTACATAAATGAACAATTCTTGGATGATACAATGACAAAACCTCCTTTCTATATATAGGAGTCCATGGGGCCACAATGTAATCCTAGTGGGGCTACAATGTAATCCTAGCCGACCTAACAATAATAATTCAAGGGCACAATAATAACAATATGGGGTTTACAGGGGTACAACAATAACAATAAGGGGGTTACACTAACAACAATAAGGGACTATACTAGTAATATAGTGACCTAAAATGCTCCTCTCCTTCAAAAAAGTGTTGTCCTCAATGCTTGAGTAGCCTCAAGTGCTTTTTTATAAAATTCTCATCCTCCCATGTAGAATCTTCAGTGGGTAAGTTCTTCCATTTGATGAGATACTCTGAATTGATCGATTTCGTAGTTGTCAAGTTCTTGTTTCCGTGACTGCTTCAGGTTCCAATATGGTTTTTCCTTCCTCATAAAGTTCTAGCAATATTGTTTGAACTGGAAGTTTGTCCCCTATAACCTTTTTTAAGCATGAAACATGGAAAATTGGATGCACTCGCGAAGAAGTAGGAAGCTCCAATTTGTATGCCATAGCACTAATCTTTTGCAAAACCTTGTAAGGACCATAGTACTTTGGCGATAA
Source organism: Pinus albicaulis (assembly GCA_034641835.2). Lineage (NCBI taxonomy): Eukaryota > Viridiplantae > Streptophyta > Pinopsida > Pinales > Pinaceae > Pinus > Pinus albicaulis. Next base: position 375,608,172 of record CM076574.1, read on the forward strand.
TTTATTATCCTTCTTAGCTTTCTTGAGGGACATTTTTTTGTATGGTTGTAGCCATAAAAATACCCAATCTCTCACATCAAAACTTCTCTCACTGCGATGTTGATCTGCTTCTTGTTTCATTCAATTTTGTGCCAAATTTAGGTTATCCTTTAAGAGTTGGAGAACTTCTTGTTGATGCTCGATGTGATCCTCCACTGCTTGAACCCTAGAATTTTCCCTTAAAGAACATGTGATGGATGGTGGATGATATCCATAAAGTGCCATAAATGGGGTCATTTTTTCTGCAGTATGGAAGGAAGTGTTATACCACCATTCAGCGAGAGGTAACCACTTGACCCATTGTGCTTGCTTATCAGATACAAAACAACGAAGATATCCTTCCAAATATTTATTCAATCTCTGTTTGACCATCGTATTGAGGATGATAAGATGAGCTATGAGCTAATTGAGTACCCAAACAAGAAAATAATTCTATCCAAAAATTTCCTGTTAAAAGGGGATCTTTGTCACTTACAATAATCTTCGGCTTTCCATGTAGCTTTTGAATTGTTTCCATAAATTCAGTAGCAACTGTACTCACTTTAAATGGATGAGATAATGCACAAAAGTGTGCATACTTGGTAAGTCTATCAACTACCACCATGATGACACTCCTTCCTCTGGACTTAGGTAAACCTGTGATAAAATCCATTGAAATCTCCTCCCAACATTGACTTGGAATGGATAAAGGTTGTAGAAGACCCGGGGTCTTAATTGTCTCAACTTTATTTTGCTGGCAAACCAAACATTCCACCACAAACTTTTGAATATTAGATTTAAGGCCATCCCCAAAAAAAATCTTTCTTCACCCTGTGGTAAGTTTTTAAAAATCCAAAGTGTCCTAAAGAATAAGTGTGCAATTCCAAAAGAATATTTTGTTTTAGTTGGGAATTATTGCAAATATATAAGCGGTATTTGTACCATAACGAATAATTTTTCCAACTAAATGTATCAGATGTACTAGGATTTTGCTGCAACTTTTGAATGAGATTTCACACTTCTTCATCCTTCTTCCATTCATCCCTTGCTTCTATTATCCAATTTGGTTGGATAATTGAAATGGCACAAAGCAATGCTTCCACCTCTTCATCCTTTCTTGAGAGTGCATTTGCAACAACTTTTAGCTTCCCATTTTTGTAGATGATTTCAAATTCATAACCTAACATCTTTGTGACCCATTTTTTCTTCTTTTCTGAAGATAGTATTTGTTCCAAAAAGTGTTTAATACTATCATGATCAGTTTTTACCTTGAAGTGCCTTCCCATTAGGTAAGGTCTCCATTTCTTCAGTGCATGTAGTATCATGCAATTATATCCTCTTCTCATAAATAGCCTTTTGTAAATACTTTCCTTTGATTGAACGACTTTCAAAAGCAATGGGTCTTCCTTCTTGCATTAAAACAACACCAATTCCATTTCTTGAGGCATCACATTCCACAATAAATGCTTTTGTGAAGTCTAGCATAGCTAAGACTGGTGCTGGGCACATTTCCTCTTTAAGATGTTCAAAGGCCTTAGTTGATTCAGAAGTCCATGAAAATGCATCTTTCTTCAATAATGTTGTTAGAGATACAATATGACCCAAATATTCCACTTCTTGTACTCCAAACAAAAATTTGGATGTTTTTGCATATAATTATTTCTCCTCCAATAGTTTGAGCACCCTGTCAACATGTTGAACATGATCCTTCCAAGACCTGCTGTACATTAGTATATCATCAAAAGATACTGGCTCAAATTTTCTAAGGAAGGGTTTGAAAATGGAATTCATTAACCCTTGAAATGTAGAAGGTGCACTGGTAAGGCCAAAAGGCATGACCAAAAATTCATAATGACCCTCATGAGTTCGAAATGCTGTTTTCAGAATATCTTTAGTCTTCATTCTAATTTGATGATATCCTGAATGAAGATCCAACGTGGTAAAATAAATTGCTCCATGTAATTCATCCAATAATTCATCAATCATAGGAATGGAAAATTTATCTTTAATAGTGAGCTTATTGAGCTCCCTATAATTCGGACACATGTGCCATGATCCATCTTTCTTGTGCACCAATGCTATTGGAGCAAAGAAAGAACTTTGACTAGGTTGAATTACACCAGCCTCTAACATTTCTGCAATCATATGTTCAACTTTTCTCTTTTGGACATAAGGATATCTGTAAGGCCTGATGTTTGGAGGAAAACTTATTGGAATCAAATGAATAGCATGATCATGATCACGAATAGGTCGGAGTCCTTTGGGAGTATCAAACACCTTGGAATGATTGTCCTAGGCTTTTTGGAGATCTGGAGAAATAGATGATTTTGATGTTGGAACTTCTAGTGAGCATAATTGTGCAATTACGCCCCGTTGTTCTTTATTAAGAAGATTTTTCATGGCATTAGAGCTTATTATCTTTCCTGGCTTCCCTAAGATACCCCGTAATTCGATTTCCTTTCCTTCCGAAAAAAAATTCAAGAAAAGTTCTTGAAAATTAAAAGCTACCGTCCCTAAAGATTGTAACCATTGTACTCCTAGTACAACATCAACACCTCCCATTGGGATGGAAATCATTGGACTATCCAATACATATTCCCCCATGGCTAGCTTGATATTATGGAATTTTCTAGAGCAATTTATATTTCCTCCATTTGCAACAATCACTTGACATTCTGGTGCTGGGTATAGGAAACAATTCAATTCCTTGGCTACCTTACAATGAATAAAATTATGGGTACTACCCGAATCAATCAACACTACATTTTTTTTTCTTTCTTGATATGTCTACTGTCTTGAGAGAGTTTTGATGAGTATAATTCTTACAAATCTCATTTGACATGATGGTTATGCTTCTGTATCCATTTCTCCTTCCAGGGTTTCTATGTATAGTCTCACTTTAAGTTTCTGCTTTCTTCCTCTTCATAATATATGTAAAATAATTTCTTCTCAGCACAGTTATGACCTTTAGTGTATTTTCTATCACAATTGTAGCAAAGCCCTTTTTCTCTTTTTTTCTTCCAATTGTTGTGGTGTCAACCTTGTAGGTTGTGGAAATCTAGGCGTAGCAACACTTCCTTCTTTATAGAATTGAGTGGTAGGCTTCCTTGTCGCCATAATTTTACATTCAACTTTTCTTGCCAACCTGAATGCCTTCTCCAATGAATCAGGTTCCAAAACGCGAACTTCATGTTGGATGTTATCTTTTAGAGTGCCTATGAAGAGATCAATCCTGTGTTCCTCTGGAATATCAGTTACCCTTATATTCAATTTTTGGAAGTCCTCAATGTGCTGCCCCACTAAACCCTTTTGTTCGAGATTTATCAATTGGCTAAAGAAGGTGTTGCTCTTTGTATCCTCATAATGTGCTATCATTTCCTCCGTAAAAATTGACCAAGTGACAATTTTTTTATGGGAGAAAATCCATCGATACCATACAAATGTATTTTTTTCTAAATGTAAAGTTGCAATGCGTACCTTTTTTGTGTTTTGCACATTATTGAGATCAAAATATTGCTCCATCTGTAGTATCCATGTTACGGGATCCTTGCCATCAAACTTCCTCATATCCATCTTTGGAATATGGTGGTTCTTCAATCCAACATTAGAGTTTATGAAATCACGATTAACATTTATTTTATTCTCATCATGAGTTTCCTCTACTATCTTTTCATCATTAGGAATAATTTCTTGTATCAACTTTGTCAAACCTTGATGTTTTCTTTTAGATCATTCTTCATGTTTTCCATGTTGTCTTTCATTTTTTCTTCCATGTCCTCCATCTTAGCTTCCACGCCATCCATCTTAGTTTCCACGCCATCCATCTTAGCTTCCATGCCTTTCTTCAAACCATCCATATTCGCTTCCACACCTTTCTTCAAAACTTCCATTTCATTTTTTGCTGCTCTTTGTGAGAGCGAAATTTGGTGCACACGCTCTTGTAATTTTGATATATCATGTTTCAATTCTTCATCTTCATGATTCATAGTAGAGTATTCTAAGGGATTAATGCGTGTTTAATTATTTTTAGGAGGTATTTCAGAACCCAATACTGAAATATATGCTCAATAGGCCCTTGGAATCACTTCAAACTGAGATTTTACACAAAAATTATGCAATTCAGAAACAAATACACACCTTTTTCTTGCTTTTGAGGAGCTCGATATTGAAACTGAATTATCTCTATAATTTCGGATCTTAAATATCTAAAATTTGGCTCTGAGATAACCCTTTGAATCCTCTTTCAAGTGCCATAGGTATGACCTGATTTAGATTCTTCAAGACAAAGTTATGTCCAATCTCCCACAATGACCTAATTATGGACTGGTTCAGTAGAGAAAAATTGTACGACTTGCCACGTGTCACTGTTTCCTCCTTCGGCTTTGAAATTGATAGAAATGAAACTAAAATCCGTGTAATTGTAGACACTTTTTACATAATTCCAATCCTATTCTCAGAGAGAGAGTTATGAATATTTTCCTACGATCACCTCTTTGAGATGAAATTCAAGGGCCTGAAAAAGCCCTAACTTCCACAGATCATATCTTCAAAAATGTTGCGAACCAAGCTCTAAAATGTTGCAGCGATGTTCCTCAAGATTTCAACTTCGTGCTCTAAATATTTCATCTTCTGAACCTTCGTATAAAAGAAGTTATAGCGAAAATTCCACGATGACTTGTTTGGAGTAGCGAAACCCTAGAATCCAAAGCTTTGATACCAAATGTTGTGAAACCGGCTCCAAAAAATAAAAGAAAATAGAGATCAACACCTTATAAATTAGCTACTTCGAGGGGGTAACCTCAAATAAATTACATAAATGAACAATTCTTGGCTGATATAAATGACAAAACCTCCTTTCTATATATAGGGGTCCATGGGGCCACAATGTAATCCTAGCCGACCTAACAATAATAATTTAAGGGCACAATAATAACAATATGGGGGTTACAGGGGTACAACAATAACAATAAGGGGGTTACACTAACAAGAATAAGGGATTATACTAGTAATATAGGGACCTAACAAACATCCAAAACCCTAACCCTAGGAGATGAAGCACCAAAACTATGGGCCCCGTTTGGGTAAATTAGTGTTTCAACTTCCTAGGGATGTAAATTTGGCATACTATCTCCATTTTACGTGCACCATACCTCGTTAGAAAGATAGGATTTTCCACTCTCGGGTTTCCCAAAAAATTTCATTTAGGGCCTCAAAACAGCTCCGGAAGTTCAGGACCTGAAAAACTATAAAAAATAGTAAGATGTGTCGAAACTGAAAAATTGAAAGAGATAATGGTGGGTCCCCAAGTGGAATAGGTGGGTGGCCACCAATGTCCACCTAGATCATCCTCTTAGCAAGAAAGGGTTCTGCACAACCCTAATCCCACTCTATAACACAATTAACAATTTGAAAACAATAGTACTTTGAAAATGCAAATAAAAGTTGAAATTGAGTAAAATCTATCACTTTGATCACATAATTCACATGGAGAAATGGAAACATAAATGTGGCATCCATTGTACAATAAACAAGAGCCACGTGGTGGCAATGTGCAAAAAAATAAAAAACAATGACATTGCCACCACATGGATCTTGTTTTTGTTAAGGAAAAAATAACTTATCTTGTTAGGATAAAAATATGTAGCCTTTTGATGTCCATAATCATAGTTGTAAATGATATTTTGGAGATCTTTACTATGTATGTGGTATGAAGATTTTTTTCAACATTTTGGGTGGACATTCCACTCATCTTAAAGGATCAAATGAAGTAGAATTAGTAGAAAATAGTGTAACTAGGTTTATATAGATGCAAGGAAAGGCAAGAGGAACACTAAGTTTCCAAGCTCAATGGTCAACCAAATTACTAAAATTGACTAAAAAATTGGAGAAAATATATTGTTACCAAATAAATTAAAAATAATTAATTAATAAATAAGAATTATTTGGTTAAGTTTAATCATTAATACAATTAATAAAGAAAGAAATTAAGGTGACGAATTAAAAATGGATAGTTCATAAAAATGAGGGGGGGGGGGATTTTACTAATAAAAAATTTATTCCAATTAATTTGATATATCAATTATTTTGATAGGGAAAGTATGGCTAAAGCGGAAATTAATTCAAGAATAGGTAATAGATAGAATGCTAATATATCATATGACAATTTAGAGATAAATAAAGGAAAAAATGGGGATTATGAGAAGAGATAAGGGGGTTGGAAATAAAATTTAAGGGCGAAGATATTGGTGGGGGTAAATAATTATAAAAGGAAATACACGAAAACCAAATGAAAGGAAAGAAAGGTTAAAAAAACATCAGATATGGAAGAGGCAGCGGGAGAAATAAATTTGAAAATGAAGGGGAATAGGAAGGGGAGATTAGTGATTAAGGATTTGAATGAGAGGATTCTATTAATGGATTAACTTGTAGCGATCTTCACGATTAAAGTTATTTAGGTGGTTTTTGATTTGGAGGGTTTCAAAAATGATGGGGGGGAATAAAAGGGAGAAGGGACATGGATTTTCACTTGATCAAAGCATATAAAGTGCTTATATTTATAGTAGGGCAGATTTTGAAAAATGATTATGAGTAGTGTCGATTATGTTTTCCTTCAAATAAGCTTTAATGGATCTACCATTTTGACCTATATAAAAATTTCCACACAAGCATGATATTTTATAAACCAAAAGGCTCAACAATGATCCCATTGATATTTAGGAGTCTTGAATAATTGCTTTAAAGTCTCATGGTATTTTGAAAGAGTTTTAATGTTTTCTTGGCTAAAATTTTAAATATGTTATTAGTAGTCTCTTTTATATAGGGAAGCGAAACCATAGCTCAAGGGGGGATGGTTGTAGGTTGCTTAGAGGAGAGAATCAAGCTACTTGGAATGCCTTGTTGATTTGGATAGAGGAATATATATTGTTTTTAAGGGCTTTCATTAGATGTGATTTTTCCTCAGAGAGAAACTGAGGATTAGAAATACAAATAGCTCTAGTAAAGAGAGTCCTTAAGATGTCATATTTTTTATCCACATGGTAAATTTATATAAAATAATAAATTTAAAAATCCTTTCCCTTTAAATTTAGATAAAGTGTTTTATAATTTTAATAAAAAATAGATAATTAAAATAATTTGAAAAATAAATTATTTTAATAGGAATATTTTTAGCATACTTAACTATAAAGTGTTCTAACCATAATATAATATGATAACATACAAAATATTCCTAATTCGATCCTTTGAGGATAAAGAAACCTTTTGAATCTTTCTTTCATGTCTCACATAGTTGTAATGATATTTCATTAAAGAAGGTATGTGTCACCTACACATTATACACTTTCCATAAAATTATTAAACATAAAAAAAAAAAATTATTATAACTTCATTGATATGCTAATGATATGCCAATCTTCCCTTTTTCTTGGTCGGATTGAATTACAATATATATAAACAAATATTGTTTCATCCATTTTGACATTAGACTCCGACATAATATTAACAACATGATTACAATGGGTATAGATAGAGTTATATTATTCGCATCTGCATATATTTAATAGCATTGTACTTAGCAATTTTTTTTTCGATATTGGAGTGACCTCGGGATCAGGTCATCTATGCACTTGACGCTTGCATTAATCATCCTCCGGTGTCTATTCATATGGTGATGTTTAATACCATACATGTGTTAATTCAATGTTATAAGACTAGCCACCGAATACCGCCTGCAGAGGTTAGATATTTTATGCCTTCGACCCTACCCTTAATTATTGGCAGCTCTTAAAAACTCCACGTTGCATTCTTATCGATAGTTGCTCGTCCCTTTGGCCGGTAGGTGGCATCTTCGTGGCCCTTGAATATGGCAGGGTTTATCTGACGATTGTGTTTATTCAGGTGGAATTTAGGGTAATGGTAACCCACCCTTTGCCTGGCACTATCTGTCATTCTGCTCTCGCAAGGCACCGAGCAGCTCTGCAAATCTTGAACTAGGGTGTCAATGGTGGTCACAAGTTATAGTGTTGGTGGATTCACATCATTAAGGTAAGGTTGATACTCTGGTTTTTGAGTTGTTTTTACAGTGTAATACTCTTTGGCAAACCCGGACAACAATTTTATTTTTAAAGGTTTTTAGTTGGTCGTCATACTTTTGCAGAGTCATGGCCCTTCACCCATTACTGGAGAGTGTCTGTTTCTCAGCCCTCACTGTCAGTGGAGGTATCCCTTCTAACCAACACAAGTATAGTGACAAAAATATGAATATGTTGTATGACTTTCTTTCTATTGATGAATTTTTGGATTTTCTCAATTTATCCTATCCTTTAATTTCTTCTTCGTTGTATTGTGAATGGAGGGTAAATACCCCATTATGAACCCCACTAGAGCATCCCTCGTACTTGACGGTTCGTTCCAGTTATCAGGTAGGGTTCATGGAAAAGTTGGTGTTATTTATTTCCTTTACATTGTAGTTTCCTTGTTGCAGCCTGAGGGTCACCCCTTTTTGCCCATAGGCATCTCCAAATGAATTCCATGACGATTATAATTTATGTTCTTTTTTTATTTTTTGGAAGCCGTGAGGCTCTACTCAAACCCGCGAGTCTGGAATTTTGTACCCTATTGAGACCTTGGAATGTAATTTTTATTACCATGTAATTGTATATGAACTCACCAAGAATAGTGATTGTACCATTTGAAATTTTACAGAGAGTTTCTAACTTTTGTAATATTGTATACATTTTCTGCTATGGTAATGCATGCACAGTCTATCATTTTGGTTTCGCAGCATGGCATATCTTTAGTGTAATATTGATTCCAGAAATACTATTTCTACTTGTTCATGGGGTTTTCATCCTGCTAAATCTTATTATGCGGTTAGGCTATATAATTAACTTGTATGCTTCCTGTATCACACTTTTTGTAGTTATATGCATATTGAGAATGATATAATTTATCTATTAATTTTTAATGCTAGGACAACGACTCTACTCCATAAATAATTTGCAGTTTGTCTAGTTGTTTTTCTTTTCACTGTATTATTATCTATATGTCGTGTCGGTTCTACGTTTTTTTGTTTTAAGGTTGGAAATTATCAACCCTATCCCGAGGGATGAAGGTCGATCCTAGGTTGGGTCCAACGCCAAACCCTTAGGGTCCTCCCAAACGCAATTGTGTCGGTCGTAAGGGTTATGTTTCACACTTGTCCTCGTTACAACTATAGTCCTTCCTCAAGTTTACTATTATAAGAATAAATTTATGGTATGTCTGGTTTCTATCGTTAGCCAATCTCTGGAGTCTTACCTGTGATGGCTATTGTGGCACATGAACCAACAAGACTTGACCCTATCTAGACTACAAATTTTCCTACTTTTTCTGCTCTATGACACAGGGGTTCGTAGTTTCATAATGACAAGTCTCAAGTCATTTTCCAATAGAAATAAATAATTATTCATATTTCCTTCACTGTAACTAAATTCCAGATTTTATACGAGAAAATATATATAATAATGATACTTAAAGCTCCTGTTATTCAAACACCAGTTTCAGGATACCATATGCTCAACATTTTAAATCATAAAATCATTCATAATCACAACATAAAAGTACTTATCTCAGAAAATATAATTTAGCTGTTGTTCCACCCAATCGTGAGTGAGATGATCACGTCCTCAGCTCCCCCTTGCTTCCTTCTAGAGTCTTAGGTAGCAGTTTTTCTTTAAAATATGTAGCAGCTGCCTCGGGACTCCAGTCGAGCCCTCACTACAATGGGTTATAGAGTTCCACTAGTTCAAGACTAGCTCTGGACATTATCCTCCTTCAACACTATTCAATTGTGAACCCTTTTTTTCCACTATTTTTAGAACCCCCTTTCCTCACTTAGATCCTATATTTATCTCTAGAGAAAAGGTAACTGTTACTGTTAAAACTACTCCTCCAACTGTTCTGGCTTTTCTTGGAATTATTTACTAAAAAACTATAGTAATTTGTGAGCATGTAATTTTATTCATGAATCATAAATAAAATATGTTACTTAGTCTTAACACATTTGTAATATTCCCAAATGGGGAACCAACAATATATGAACACAATAGTGGAAATAACAGTGAATTAATAAACACACCATGATATGAGACAAATGTATAGCCATCTTATTAAACATATCAGCAAATAATAGGCACAATATCTTGAGGATCTAATCTCTCAAGCAATAGAAAACAAACCTCCTCTAAGAAAATATGTCAATACATGTAAAAACATTGCCATACAAGTGCCATGAGCCACAACAACGCAGTTTTAGGGCATAAAATGTTGCATAAAGATACATCAATGTAGATCTGCTATTGTATAGCTCAAATAATGCTAGGAGTGAAGATCTAGACTCCTAAACACCTTTCCAAGAGAACTCGGGAAGAATTTCCGGAAATACACAAAGTATGAATGGTGGATCTAAAGCCCTAGGGCTAAAGATTCACTAAAATTGAAGCACATAGAAGGAGGTGGATGAATTTGATGTAGATCTGAAAGAAATCCTCCAAAAAATACTCTCTCAATGAAGGGATGATCCCTTCAACAGAAAGCAAACCACTGCTGCTGCTGGAAACTAGTACTTTTGAGGCAAAGAATCATGTGCAGAATGCTGTTAGCTTGCTCATAATGATTCGGGATTTTAACCACGGATTATACTTACAAAACCCAGAAAAACCTAGAAATGGTTTAGCCAGATTTTAATTTTGGATTTTCGGCCATTTTTGGGTTGCCACTACAACAACTCACTAAACTAACGCAATTACCAACTGAACCTGCGCTGTAAATGATGGGGATAGGTGGGCATGATGCCAAATATCTGAAATATGCCCAGGAACCCTCCTTGCTGATCTCCCAAGAGAAGTAATCCTTCCTCCTATGGAAAGCTAGCTTAGAAAGTGGGTTTCTCAACCCTCCACTGCAACACCCTGCAACACAACACAAATATGAACAGAAACTGCACTGTAGATGAAGATTGAAGCTTGGAAAGAATGCAAAAATTTGGAAATGATAGTACTCGACTCCTTCAAGAGCTCCTCAATGGAAGAGGTGGGATTCCCGATCAAGAACACCCGGTGTTAAACAACACAACAATCTCAACTAAACAACGAAAGAATGCCAATAGTCATGCAGACCACAAAATCAATAATCCATAACATAGGCTCCTACGGCTACCATCCTCTTCCTTATAAAAAATGTGAGGCTTCTCACCCTGGGTCCCACTCATTAGGGTTTCCACCATCATGCAATCAATCTCCCTCCAAAACTGCGCTGTTGAATTGGTCAAACTTGACCTTGTCCATATGCATTAGCCCCTGTTCACACATGAGGGTGCTTTATCCAGCTATGAAGATGATCCCTTTTCACATTTAAGAGGGATTTTATTCCTACAAAAGAGGTTTATGGGTCTCCCTACCCATTTATTCATCTAACTAAATGATAAGAGCAAAATTAATATTCCAATTAGCTGCATGCTAATTTAGGAATATTACAACATTATCATTCTATTACATAATTGTCCAATTGAAAATTACGAAAGTAAAAGTAAAATTATCAGAATCTAGGGATGTTACATCTTCCCCCATTGAGGCAAAAAATTGTCCTCGGTGTTTTCAATCTACTCTATAAACTATTCTGGGTATGCTTCCCGTATAAACTCCTGATCTTCTGAGGTAGCTTCCTCTGGGGTGAATTGCTTCCATTTTACTTTAACTTAGAAGATGGTTAATCTCTGCAGCGTTACTTCTCTCTGTATGAGAATAAGCTGGGGTTCTACTAGGAATTCGTCGTCCAGTTCGACCTGAAACAACCATATTCAATCCATTAGGCTTATACACATTTCATTGTCTAAGGCATATTAGCAATTATAATGTACCTCGACATTCTACTAATGAATTACATGCTTGGGATCATGCACATATCGTTTTAGTAAGGATACATGGAAGAAGTTGTGCACCCTTATATGACTGGGTAAGGCTAGTCAATAAATCACCGGCCCTATTCATTCCAAAACTTGGAAAGGCCCACAAAATCAAGGAGCCAACTCAGTGCATGTAGTCCATCTCAATGTGCTTTTCTTTGGTTTAATTCTGACATAAACATGATCTCCCACGGTAAAATCCCAATATGCTCCTTTCTAGTCTGCATAAACCTTTTTCCTGTCCTAGGAAGATTTTAAATTCTGTCGGATTATTTTGACTTCTCATTCCATTTCCTCCAACATTTCAGGTCTAAGCATTAACTTAGTTTCAGGGCTACTCCAATTGATGGGATTCCGATATCTTCTTCCATACAATGCCTCAAAATGGCTCATCTTGAGGGAATCCTGGCACCCGTTATTTTATGCAAAATATACCAAATTAATGTAATCTTCCCATTTCGTGGGATGTTGCATCACATACATTCTTAGCATTTCTTATAATACCTGATTCACCTTCTCAGTCTACCCATACATTTGTGGATGATAGGTAGTGATGAACTGAATTTGTGTGCCCAGACCAGTTAAGAGTGCCTTCCAAAAGGTTGAGGTAAACTTCATATCTCAATCTGAGATGAATCTCTTTGGAATCCCATGTAACCTAAACACTTCCCTCATGAAAATGTTTGTAATTTTCACTGTTTTGTAGTTAGATGGAACTAGTATTAGATGAGCTGCCTTACTCAGTCTATCCACAACCACCACTATCAAGTCATTATGTCTCTTAGTTCTCGAAAATCATGTAATAAGTTCAAGTGAAATGAATTCCCATTTCCACGCGGGTACAAGTATACGCTATAATAAACCAGCTGGGTGCCAGTGTTCCACCTTTACTTACAAACATTCCAAACACCTAGTGAGGTATTCAGCGATGTCCTTGCACATTCCGGGCTAGAAGTAATCTTTCCTTATTGTTGTCAACATCTTCTGGTATCCAGGATGAGCATCATATTGACTTCGATGATATTCATCTAAAATCAACTCTCTCAATTCCAGTTGATTTGGAATATATATGTTTCCCCAGAATGTCAGTAACTTCTCATCATTCATAATATACTCTGACCTTTCCTCATGGTTGTCCCCTTGTTGTGCTTGCTACCATAAAGAATGATATTCGGGGTTCCTTTGTGCTGCCTCTTTAATTCGTTCTTGAAATTTAAATTCCACTTGGTTAAAATTGAGTTCATAAACACAATTTATCTGTCTAGTTAAGGCATCCACCACCCAGTTTTCCTTAACCTTCACATGTAGAATTTCAAAGTCAAATTCACTAAGGAATGCGTTCCACCTTGCTTGGCGAGAATTCAAGTCAAACTGCATAAAATAGTTATTCAGGCTACTGTGGTCTATTTTCAATGGAAACTTTTCCCCTAATAGGTAGTGCCTCCATATTTTGAGCACGTGAACTACTGCAGTCAGCTCCAAATCATAAGCAGAATATCGTTGCTCATGGTCCTTCAGCTTCCTGGACTCATATGCAATTACTTTTCCGTCTTGTGACAACACTGCCCCCACCCCTTCTTGACAGGCATCGGTGCAGAATTTTTTGGGAAAGATATTGAGAGGGGGGGGGGTGAATCAGTATCTTGATTTGTCAATCAAATTTTTATTTTTCTTTTCTTAAAAACCCATACGCTACTTTACAAAACAAAACTAGCATATATACGCGGATATCCTTAAGGAAACTCGCGTATGCTCAGATCTCTTATTATGCAGATAATTCTTATCTTAAATTATTGCATCATTCATTCATTAGATGTTCAGTAAGCAGTAGACATGTGCAGTAAGAACAGAATAAATCAATACACTTAAGCATCACATATGAACACCAGGATTTTAGGTAGAAACCCAATTCGGGAGAAAACCACCGTTGCCGTTGTCTCAGCCTTCAATATTTTATTATAAAGAAAACATCTTACAACCATGTACTGGCACAGACTCATACCAGCACGCAGGCACCCACCTGCAGAAGGCTACAACCTTCTCTCGTTTACCAGCCTCTTATGGAAGGGAGCAACTACTCCCTGCTCTCGTTTACCAGCTATCACTGGAAGGGAGCTACTACCCCCTTACTGAAGGCTTCGACCCTCAGCACCACTGTAGACTACGTTTCATCAATTTTCAAATTGGATCAAACAGCTTCAACACAACCCTTCACTTATCAACAAACATACTTTGACCATTGCTTCCAACAGAACAGTGAAACCACTGTAACCAGAATATCAGAGATAACCCAGACTTCAGAATAGATATGCAGAACCACATTCAACCTTGAGCAACTATAAGTTCAGATACCATACACGCCTTTGTTTAAACAGATCCGCGTATACACGCGCTTTTCAAGAAACTAACCCACGTATACATCTGTGCATTTTCAGAACAACCCTAACTGCCCATACGCGCCTTTGTTTAAATAGATCCGCATATACACGTGCTTTTTATGAAATGAACCTGCATATAGATCTATAAAAGATAAACTTTGCAGAACATACCAGATCTATGAACTTACCCAGATTTCTTCAATTTCTTCAACAGATTTGCGCTAGGTCTTCAATACTTCTTTTCAGATCATCCTAGAGATTCATCATTTCTAGATCTAGAGATTTTGAACCTTCATCATATTCATAGGTGCATCATAGATTCAGATCTATCGATTAAGAACATAGTTCAACCATACAGATAAACTTTAGAGTGAAGTATTCATTTAAAGCCCAGACACATGCACACCTTTGCACAATGATCTTCTTCTCCTTATATAGGTTTAGCCTTTATCAATACCATGAGTCAAAACCACACCACTTCCGATGGTATTCCTGGACGGGACCAAATAGATAATCAAGCGCTCAATACAATGGGTCAATACCATGGTAGTAACCCCTAGTTTTACACATTTAGAGCGCAATTAGGCATACGCGACTTAGCACGTACTTTTCTGCGTACATACGCTACTTTGCCTAAACAAACCCACGTATGCATAGTGACATGTCTTATTCATCATTGCTCTGGCCCTTTCTGAAGTTTCTTCAGACTTTTAGTTAATCAGAGATACATCATCCGTACATAATTGGACACATAGGTCAGAACTCATCAAGTCGGGCTTCTTCAAGAACAACTTTATCAAACAAAGTTATCCAAAGACAAATGCCTATCACATCATATAACCAATTCTCATCTCATCAAGTAGATTACCATCAAAGACAACACATGCCAACAATCTTCACATCAGATTTACATCATTAATAAACTCATCAAGCATCAAGAACAACTTCATTAAGTAGGTTGCCATCATATTCATCAAGTGGGTTGCCATCAAGGACAACACTCTGCATCATATTGCCAACAATCTCCCCCTTTGGACTTGATGGCAACCACGATGGTGTTTGATCACCACAACAGATAGATACATTAAGCATAATGATATTCTCCCCTATTCAAACACAATGTCACTCTCCCCCTTTGACATCAAGGGCAAAGGGTGGATCAAAACCAACACAAGGTTGTTTTCTCCTCATGTAGATAGAAGAGCACTGTAGATCTGATGTGCACTGAAGTTACCATGCTCCCCCTGAGTTCATGCTGAAGTTCAAACATATTTTTCAATGAAGTACATGACTCTATGACCTTCCTATCAAGGACTCATACTTACATCAAAGATACAACCAAGTGGATTTACATATGAGACTCAAGTACCCAACCAAGTGGGTTTACACATTTGAACAAGACCTTACATGTCTGAATATTACAATTTTACATCATAGGTCTCATAATGACCTTTTCATCAAATTACAAATATGGCTTTTTATGACCACTACCAAAAATACCTCAAGAAAGAGATTACATTTCAGAATCATCATAATGCCAACAATGCATTACACTCAGCAAGGCTCATGCTCCCCCTGAACCTGTGCTCTTGTTCTTGAGCCATCTCACTATTTTCTTTAACAGAAAATCATACGCTTATGTCTCCATTGGAACTCGCGTGTATACGCGACTTTTGCTTCATAAAACCAGCGTATGGAAAGTGAAAAACTGAAAATTTCACATTCCTTCTTCTCCCCCTGAAACTGTACCACCTGTACCTGTCTTCTTTTGTCAAATCAGATGCACTGTCAGAAATAAACATAACCAGAATTACCAAAACCAACCATGGGAATCATCATACTTTGCTCCCCCTAAATAATTTCAACAACCAATCATCAAGGTATCTTTACCCAATATCAGAGAATGAAACAGAAATATAAGAGCTGAAGCATCATCAGAGATACCATATAGCATCACAGTACTGCAGCTTGTGCTAAAAAATCTGACCCAAAACAAAATTTGTCAGCAACTAACCATACACGATTTTCTGTGTATAAACCCGCGTTTATACGCGACTGTCTTTCAGGAAACCCGCGTATCCAATTTAATCTTCTGAATTTAAGCAGTTCTGATTTTCTGCAAGGCAGAGACTACTCCCAGCTTCTGTCTGAGATATTCGAACGCTTCCCTGGGCAGAGGTTTGGTAAATATATGCTGAACTTGTTCTTTGGAGGGAACATACCCAACTTCACCTTTTGTTCAAGCACTTGTTCACGTAAGAAGATACTTGATGGGAATATGCTTGGTCTTCGAATGCATAACAGGATTCTTTGAGATACTGATGGCACTTGTATTATCACACAAAATGGAAATAGGAAGTGAGCATTTGATTTGAAAATCTTGTAGGGTTTGCATCATCCAAAGAAGTTGAGTGCAACAGGATGCGGCAACCACATATTCTACTTCTGTTGTAGATAGTGCAATAGAACTTTGCTTCTTGCTGAACCAAGATACTAATCGGGGCCCTATATAGAATGCACCACCACTAGTGCTCTTCCGATCATCAACGTTTCCAGCCCAATCTGCATCAGTGTAAGCATGAAGAGTAAGATCAACATTCTTTGGATACCAGATTCCAAAGTATTGAGTTCCTTGTAGATATTTGAATATTCTTTTGACAAATTTCAAGGTGAGTCTTTGGATTAGCTTGGAATCGCCCAACAACCCCAACCGCATGCATAATGTCCGTCTAGTCCCGAAAGTGAGATACGTATGACTTCCTATCATAGACCGTATTCTCGTTGATTCACCGTGGGAGAATCATCATGAGAAAACTGAGATTACATCCTGCTATCATTGGTGTACTTGCTGTGTTTGCATTCTCTCCATCCCATATTTCTTCTAATTTGCTTAAGTTATTTCACAGTGACAAGAATATACCATCCGTAGTTTGGATGCACTTGCAAGCCAAGAAAGAACAAAGAGTTCCCAAGTAACTTACATTTCAAATTCTGCCGTATTTATCGTGTAAGCAAATTTCTCCGACTCATAGATTCTTCTATTACTTCCAAAAATGATATCATCAACATATACAACCACAATCAATAGTTTATCATTTTCAATTTTTGTGTATAAGTTGCTATCAGCAGACCCCTTTGAAAATCCTTGTTGATGAAGATATTTGTCAAGACGATAATACCGTGCTCTTGGAGCTTGTTTGAGACCATATAGAGCCTTTTTAAGTCTACAAACAAGATTTTCATCATTTCCTAAAATGAATCCTTCTGGTTGTTCTATATAAACTTCTTCTTCTAGATCACCATTGAGAAATGCAGATTTAACATCCATTTGATAAACTTTGAATTGTTGAAAACTCGAAAAAGCAAGAAACATTCTTATGGCTTCAAGTTTGACTACAGGTGAAAATGTTTCTTCAAAGTGTATACCTTCTTGTTGAGCATACCCTTTGCAAACAATTCTAGCTTTGTTTCTAATAACATCTCCATTTTCATTTAACTTGTTTTTGAATATCCATTTTGTTCCAATAACATTTTTATCATGAGGTCTTGGAACCAATTCCCAAGTATGATTCTTTTCAATCTGATCAATTTCTTCATTCATGGCTTGAATCCAACATTCATCTTTTCTAGCTTGATTGAAATTTTGTTGTTCAATAGTGGATAGAAATTCCAGATAGCTAGAAGATCCCACAAGAGTCCTTCTTGTTTGTACAGCTGATCCCTTTTCTCCCAAAATTTGAGATTCTGGATGATTCTTTTGAACATATCTGGATGGAGCTTTTTCAGATAAATCATCTTCAGGTTCTTCATTGGATTCACTTTCTATATCATTGCTATTTGATGTAGAAGGACATATGTCACCATCGTCTTCATGTGTTGTTTGTTTTTCTTCTTGGAGTCATAGGACATCAATTTGGTCACAACATCTATACATTCAACAATCTTTCGAAGTCTTTTATTGTAACATTTATATGCCCTACTCCTAAAGAAGTAACCAAGAAATATTCCTTCATCTGCTCTGGGTTCAAACTTGCCAAGTTTTTCATCATTATTCTTAATGAAACATTTGCTTCCAAAAATTCTAAAATGCTTTATAGTGGGAGGATTATCATACCAGAGTTCATATGGAGTTTTATCACTATTTACACGAACATGTGCCTTGTTGAGAATGTTTACTGTTGTATGTGTTGCTTCTCCCCAAAATGTGTCAGGTGTTCTGGAATCATCCAGCATAGCTCTAGCCATTTGTTGAACTGTTCTATTCATTCTTTCTGCAACACCATTTTGTTGTGGAGTGCCAGCTACAGAGAATTGTCTTTTTATGCCATGTTGTTCAAAAAATTCAAAGAATTCATTTGATGTATATTCTCCTCCTCGATCGCATCTAAGACACTTGATTTTTAGATCTAATTCATTTTTAACTAATGCTTTGAAGATCTGAAATTTTTCAAATGCTTCATCTTTGTGTTTAATGAGCCCGATCCAACACATTCTAGAGTAATCATCAATAAATAAGATATAGTATTCTTCCCCACGTGGTGACTTTTTCCTCATAGGTCCACATATGTCAATATGAATGAGTTCAAGAGGCTTACTTGATGATCCTTCTTTGGCATTAAATTGTACTCTGGTCTGCTTACCGAATTGGCAAGATTTGCATATGATACTCTCTGGTAGAGTAATATTGGGAAGACCACGAACAGCTTGAAGTCTGCTTGTTTTGTTGATTTGAGAGAAGCTCATATGCCCCAGCCTTCTATGCCATAGCCAATTTTCTGAAGACTTTCTCAAGTAACATTGATCTTTGTAGTTCTTCAATACATACAGGTTGCTTGGAGTTCTTTTCCCTTTTATAATAGTTTTACCTGTATCAAGATCACGAACCACACATTCTTTTGAACTAAAGACAACTTCTGTTCCTTGATCACACATTTGACTTACACTTAACAGGTTATGCCTTAATCCATCCACATACATGAAATCATTAGCCTTCACCTTTTCTTTTAGAAACACAGACCCTTTTCCTTTAATTACAACAGGAGTATCATTTCCAAAAGTAACTTTCTTTTCCTTTTCTAGAGCACTATATGCACGAAGTTTGTTTTTGTCACCTGTCATGTGTCTTGAGCATCCACTATCAATGTACCATTGATTTTCTTCACCTTATGCAAATAATGCTATGCCACAATTTTCAACCTGTAATTCCTTCTTTTTCCATACCTTGGATTTTGAAGGAAGATGCTCTTTTGGCTGAACTTTGATCCCGCATTCAGATTCTTCATGGCCAAAGTTATTGCAATAAGCGCATTCAACTTCATTTAGAAGAGGAGAAAAGTTGTTATATGTATTCTTCTTTGTTTCAATATCAATCCTTTTCTTTCTTGCTTCTCTTGTCATGATGGTTTTATATGCAACACATTGAACAGCTTTATGACCAAAATTGTGACATGTGAAACATTGTCCATTAAAAAATAAATTTCTGCGATCATGAAGTCTTCTACTCGAATTTACCTGTTGATTGGTGTTTCTTTGAAAGATATTCCTGTTAGTGTTCTTTGAATTGAGATGATCATGCTTTACCTGTAAAGATTCTTTATTCCCTTGCTGAGTGGTAGAATGTTGTAAACCAGCTGTAGCGGCTTTTAGATAATTTGGTGCTGAAGCCTGAGAAGATTCTCCGGTATATCCAAGACCTGTCTTTATAAGAGGAGAACGTTGTACCTTGATAATCTCATCTAAGGTTTCATATCCTTTAGCAAATCTAAGATTCAGAGTCTTTACTTTCTCAAGTTCTTTTCTTAGACTTACTACTTCACATTCTAATTTCTCATTGTGTTTCTTCTCTTCTTCATTCTGCTTTTTCAGAGTCTCTATGATTATTTTACTTTCTTCCAAGCATATTTTGAGTTGATTGTTTTCATCAAGAAAATCATTGTCATCTAGAGCATCCATAAAATTATCCTTGTCTTTTCTAGAATCCTTTTCAAATGCCATGAGAAGTCTAAGATCTTGTTCACATTCTTCCTCACTATCAGAGAACCCATCACTATCTTCATGAGTATAGTAACTTTTTCTAATGCTAGACCGGTTCTTATTCCTTCTTGCTACTTCCTTCCCTTTTGCAGATGTTTCTTTATAAGGACACTTAGCAGCATAATGACCAACTCTTCCACAATCAAAACATTTGAAAGGAAGCTTACCTCTGAATCGTCCTGTGCCAAGTTGAAGTTTCTTTACAAAATTAACCTCATCTTCTTTTGAGATATATCCTGATCCTTCTGCTTCTTGTACTTCTTTTCCTTTTGTAGAAGCTCTAAAGACGGCTTCTTTGAGTTCAGATGGTCCTCCTCTTCTCATTTCATAAGGAGTCAGTATGCCATGAAGTTGCACCACCGTAAGATTTTGAAGATCCTGTTTTTCTTCAAGAGCAGAAACTTTTGATTCAAATTTTGCCGTTAGTGATCTTAAAATTTTCTCAACCAAAGTAGATTCGGCTATCGTTTCTCCCAGATTTCTCATACGATTTACAACATCATCAAGATGTAAAAATAAACTGGCAATACTCTCATTACTATGCATCTTTAAATTTTCATATTCAATTCTGAGAGTTTGGAGTTTTGCACCTTTTACCTTTGCATCACCTTCATAACTTAGAATGATTTTGTCCCATATTTCCTTTGCTATATTCAGCTGCATGAATTTGACAAATTCGGATTCAGTTAGACTTCCCAATAGAGCATTGACCGCCTTTGCATTTGTTTCATAATTCTTCTTTTCCGTTGAATCTGTTGCTACTGCGGTTGGATATTGATATCCTCCTTCAACAATGGACCATACATCTACTCCCAGAGACTGAAGATAAGATCTCATCCTTGTTTTCCAGAAGATTAAATTGTTTCTGTTAAAGAGCAGAGGCCTGATAGATGCTAATCCCTCTTGATTGCTCATTTTGCTTGATCTTCCTTCTAGCGGCTAAGCTTTTTCAGAAGGACCCGCTTTGATACCAATTGTTGGGAAAGATACTGAGAGGGGGGGGTGAATCAGTATCTTGATCTGTCAATCAAATTTTTACTTTTATTTTATTAAAAACCCATACGCTACTTTACAAAACAAAACTAGCGTATATATGTGGATATCCTTAAGGAAACTCGCGTATGCTCATATCTCTTATTATGCAGATAATTCTTATCTTAAATTATTGCATCATTCATTCATTAGATGTTCAGTAAGCAGTAGACATGTGCAGTAAGAACAGAATAAATCAATACACTTAAGCATCAGATATGAACACCAGGATTTTAGGTGGAAACCCAATTCGGGAGAAAACCACCACTGACGTTGTCTCAGCCTTCAATATTTTATTATAAAGAAAACATATTACAACCATGTACTGGCACAGACTCATACCAGCACGCAGGCACCCACCTGCAGAAGGCTACAACCTTCTCTCGTTTACCAGCCTCTTCTAGAAGGGAGAAACTACTCCCTGCTCCCGTTTACCAACTATCAATGGAAGGGAGCTACTACCCCCTTACTGAAGGCTTCGACCCTCAGCATCACTGCAGACCACGTTTCATCAATTTTCAAACTGGATCAAACAGCTTCAACACAACCCTTCACTTATAAATAGACATACTTTTACCATTGCTTCCAACAGAACAGTGAAACCACTGTAACCAGAATATCAGAGATAACCCAGACTTCAGAATAGATATGCAGAACCACATTCAACCTTGAGCAACTATAAGTTCAGATACCATACGAGCCTTTGTTTAAACAGATCCGCGTATACACGCGCTTTTCAAGAAACTAACCCGCGTATACATCTGTGCATTTTCAGAACAACCCTAACTGCCCATACATGCCTTTGTTTAAACAGATCCACGTATACACGCGCTTTTTATGAAATGAACCTGCGCATAGATCTATAAAAGATAAACTTTGCAGAACAGACCAGATCTAAACTTACCCAAATTTCTTCAATTTCTTCAACATATTTGCGCCAGGTCTTCAATACTTCTTTTCAGATCATCCTAGAGATTCATCATTTCCATATCTAGAGATTTTGAACCTTCATCATATTCAAAGGTGCATCATAGATTCAGATCTATCGATTAAGAACAGAGTTCAACCATACAGATAAACTTCAGAGTGAAGTATTCATTTAAAGCCCAGACACATGCACACCTTTGCACAATGATCTTCTTCTCCTTATATAGGTTTAGCCTTTATCAATACCATGAGTCAAAACCACACCACTTCTGATGGTATTCCTGGACGGGACCAAATAGATAATCAAGCGCTCAATACAATGGGTCAATACCATGGTAGTAACCCCTAGTTTTACACATTTAGAGCGCAATTAGGCATACGCGACTTAGCACATACTTTTCTGCGTACATATGCTACTTTGCCTAAACAAACCCGCGTATGCATAGTGACATGTCTTATTCATCATTGCTCTGGCCCTTTCTGAAGTTTCTTTCTTCTGTACTCCTTAGCTAATCTGTAGATACATCATCTGTACATAATTGACACATAGGTTGCAACTCATCAAGTCAGTTTCCTTCAAGAACAACTTCATCAAATAGGTTGCTATCCAAAGACAGCTTCATCACATCATATAGCCAATTCTCATCTCATCAAGTAGATTACCATCAAAGACAACACATGCCAACAATATTCACATCATATTTACATCATTAATAAACTCATCAAGCATCAAGAACAACTTCATCAAGTAGGTTGCCATCATCTTCATCAAGTGGGCTGCCATCAAGGACAACACTCTGCATCATATTGCCAACAATCTCCCCCTTTGGACTTGATGGCAACCACGATGGTGTTTGACCACAACAGATCGATACATTAAGCATAATGATATTCTCCCCCTATTCAAACACCATGTCACTCTCCCCCTTTGACATCAAGGGCAAAGGGCGGATCAAAACCAACACAAGGTTGTTTTCTCGTCATGTAGATAGAAGAACGCTGTAGATCTGATGTGCACTGAAGTTACCATGCTCCCCCTGAATTCATGCGGAAAGTTCAAACATATTTTTCAATGAAGTACATGACTCTATGACCTTCCTATCAAGGACTCATACTTACATCAAAGATCCAACCAAGTGGATTTACATATGAGACTCAAGTACCCAACCAAGTGGGTTTACACATTTGAACAAGACCTTACATGTCTGAATATTACAATTTTACATCATAGGTCTCATAATGACCTTTTCATCAAATTACAAATATGGATTTTTATGACCACTACCAAAAAGACCTCAAGAAAGAGATCACATTTTAGAATCATCATAATGCCAACAATGCATTACACTAAGCAAGGCTCATGTTCCCCCTGAACCTATGCTCTTGTTCTTGAGCCATCTCACTATTTTCTTTAACGGAAAATCATACGCTTATGTCTCCATTGGAACTTGCGTGTATACGCGACTTTGCTTCATAAAACTAGCATATGGAAAGTGAAAAACTGAAAATTTCACATTCCTTCTTCTCCCCCTGAAACTGTACCACCTGTACCTATCTTCTTTTGTCACATCAGATGCACTGTCAGAAATAAACATAACCAGAATTACCAAAACCAACCATGGGAATCATCATACATTGCTCCCCCTGAATAATTTCAACAACCAATCATCAAGGTATCTTTACCCAATATCAGAGAATGAAACAGAAATATAAGAGCTGAAACATCATTAGAGATACCATACAGCATCACAGTACTGCAGCTTGTGCTAAAAAAGCTGACCCAAAACAAAATTTGTCAGCAACTAACCATACGCAATTTTCTGTGTATAAACCCACGTATATACGCAACTATCTTTCAGGAAACCCGTGTATCCAATTTAATCTTCTGAATTTAAGCAGTTCTAATTTTCTGCAAGGCAGAGACTACTCCCAGCTTCTGTCTGAGATATTCGAACGCTTCCCTGGGCAGAGGTTTGGTAAATATATCAGCAACTTGTTCTTTGGAGGGAACATACTCCAACTTCACCTTTTGTTCAAGCACTTGTTCACATAAGAAGTGATACCTGATGGGAATGTGCTTGGTCTTAGAATGCATAACAGGATTCTTTGAGATACTGATGGCGCTTGTATTATCACACATAATGGAGATAGGAGGTGAACATTTGATTTGAAAATCTTGTAAGGTTTGCATCATCCAAATAAGTTGAGTGCAACATGATGCGGCAGCCACATATTCTGCTTCTGCTGTAGATAAGGCAATAGAGTTTTGCTTCTTGCTGAACCAGGATACTAACCGGGGCCCCATATAGAATGCACCACCACTAGTGCTTTTCCGATCATCAACATTTCCAGCCCAATCTGCATCAGTGTAAGCATGAAGAGTAAGATCAGCATTCTTTGGATACCATAGTCCAAAGTCTTGAGTTCCTTGTAGATATTTGAATATTCTTTTGATAGCCTGAAGGTGAGTCTCTTTTGGATTAGCTTGGAATCGTCCAACAATCCCAACTGCATGCATAATGTCCAGTCTAGTCCCAGTGAGATATAGAAGACTTCCTATCATAGATCTGTATTCTGGTTGATTCACTGTGGGAGAATCATGATGAGAACTGATATTACATCCGGTTATCATTGGTGTACTTACAGGTTTGCATTCTTCCATCCCATATTTCTTTAGAATTTGCTTAAGGTATTTTTCTTGTGACAAGAATATACCATCTGTAGTTTGATGCACTTGCAAGCCAAGAAAGAATGTTAGTTCCCTAAGTAACGACATTTCAAATTCTTGCTGCATGACAGAAGCAAATTTCTGACTCATAGATTCTTCATTACTTCCAAAAATGATATCATCAACATATACAACCGCAATCAATAGTTTATCATTTTCAATTTTTGTGTATAAGTTGCTATCAGCAGACCCCTTTGAAAATCCTTGTTGATGAAGATATTTGTCAAGACGATAGTACCATGCCCTTGGAGCTTGTTTGAGACCATATAGAGCCTTTTTAAGTCTACAAACAAGTTTTTCATCATTTCCTAAAATGAATCCTTCTAGTTGTTCTATATAAACTTCTTCTTCTAGATCACCATTGAGAAAGGATTCCTTCTTTTGGGAGATCAGTTTGGAGGGTTATTGAGCTCATTTTAGACCTTTGGCAAGAGGCCAATATATTT
This sequence comes from Pinus albicaulis, assembly GCA_034641835.2. NCBI lineage: Eukaryota > Viridiplantae > Streptophyta > Pinopsida > Pinales > Pinaceae > Pinus > Pinus albicaulis. The sequence goes on from CM076574.1 coordinate 375,633,675, forward strand.
CCCATCACCTACAGCATAATTTCAGTCTGGAATTGTGTTATTTTGGAGGGTAACCTCAGTAGGGGGTCTTGTGGTTCTTTTGGAGAGTTTTCCTGTGATTGAAGGGTTCATCCTTTCATAGGGGAAGACCTTTGAGCAGATCTACATTATATCTACATTATTTCAGCCTTATATACTCCCGTTCTTCAGTTTGCAGTGATTATTCAGTCTTAGTGCTCAAGATCACCATTTGTAATTGGGTGTATTCCTAGAAACTCTTTCCAGGTTCTCTTGGATTTGCATAAAGGAGACTAGATCTCAGTTTTTGGGCCATATTGATTAATATAATATCAGATCTATTTTTCTCTACCATTTCTGTGTATAAACCCTCATTAGACTGCGTTGTCTCTTTATGCAATAATTTCATATTGTACTAGTTTTGGGGTTTTAGCATTTTTGAGCCATACTAGGTGTGGGAGGCTTGTTTACCTCACCTAATATGATTTGTTTCTGATATCCTCTTGGATTTAGATGTCATATTGTCAAATATAATGGATCCAAGGGTTGATTTTTATTTTTATAGCATATATTTCTAAAAATGTGTTATTTTGGCATGTATTGCTGAGTTTCCCCATTTGGGAATATTACAGTGGTATCAGAGCATGATCTTTGTCTCAGCCCTTGAATTTCAAACCAGGATGCTATAAGAAGAATAAGAGATCTAAAATGGTGAAAGGAATGAGCTTGGTCTCATCATTTTTTAGATCTATGAAGAACCTCTCCAAGGAGGTTAAGCAGAAAGAAGAAAAGAGATGCAGTGAAACTTCTAGAGGGTTTCAAGAAGAGGAAGTGCCATGTACTTCCTATTCTCAAAAGAAAGAACCAATGTTGCAGGAAGCTCCAAAGCATTACACCTTGCCCTTTCCTTTTGAGGAAGAAGACAAGAGGAATGGAGATGGAGGGCACTTGGAACATGAGATCCTAATTGGATACCTTGCAGAATACAAGTCTCAACCTAGAGCTTTCAAGGAGACTCTAGCTCTTCCTCGGTTTATTCAGCTAGAAGAAGAAAGAAGGCCCTATAGCAAGAGGAGGATGAGGGGAAATATATTTCTATTGTCTACTTTTTATGGATCACCCACATGTACAGCAAAGGCTTGGGTGATGAAGCTAGATACATTCTTCCCACTATATCTAGTAGTAGAAAGAGAGTTTTTTGAGATCTCAGCGCTGCACCTTGAAGGTAAGGCAAGCATTTGGTGGTTCAGCCATGTGAGTCATGCAAGAGTGTCTACTTTTGTAGATTTCACTCAAAGGGTGATCAAAAGATTTGATAAGAATAAATCAGAAGGGTAGGAGCCTTCACCACCACCTGAGGAGATTTGTATCAGTGTTGGTACAACTATGGAGGAGCAGCCATCATTCTCAACAGTTGGGGAAGTCAACACATTAGAAGAAGGAACCCTTGTAGCCTTACAAGATGTTCCCAAGCTTCACCAAGGTATGCATGAATTTTCACTTTTTTTAATTTCAGAAAATCTTATGGAGGGTTGTGGAAATCTATCTTTGCATGAGCTAGGATCAAAAAATATTGCTGATTTGGAGCAACAGACTTGCACTGCGCTGTGCAGCCTCGGGTTGATCAAGGAAGGGATAAATAATCATCCTAATGAATCATTATTGAGCTGCACACAACACTTAGGGTGTGGACTTGTGGAGGATAGGATGAGCTTTGTCGCAAACAATCCAATGCAGAACTCTATGTTCAGCATTGAGCTTGAGCATGAGACAAAAAATACACCATTGAGGAGGTTAACAGCGCTGTCATTAAGCAGAAACGAGGAGTTGGGGGCCCAGCTATCATTAGAGAATTTTAATGAACATTACACTTGTATGATATTGGATGAGCAGTTGATCAATGAGAGACACTTTGTCTTTCATCATTGTGATGGATCTATTGGGATGAGCATTGTGCAGGCCTATGAGGAGGTTTTTCCTCCAGCACACTTGGATCTTTATGGATTTAAGAGGGTAATTGGTGTGGTATATTCTCTAAGATATCTCCAAAGGGTTGCATTTCAACATCCCGTGAAATGCAAAGGAATAAATATGATTTGGGACGATGGTAGTCTTCATTGGAGGAGTACCAAGATGGATCATTGTAGGAGACATCCACATGTGGATGAATGGGTGTGGATGGTGAGCAAGAGGTTGGTGAGACACTTGCATATTTATGACACTGGGAAGTAGGAGGCATGGCTGCATTGGCTACTCTTGAAATATTTTGGCCATCATGAGATATATCCTTCTCCAAAGGGTATGTGGATGGAGGAATCTTGGCAGGGCACTTGCATCATATGGCAACACGGAGTGTGGATGCATTACGTTGATATGACATCCTTCATGTCAATCATTATGTTTTCACCACATGATTTGTATGATGGAGGTGTGAGGGGGAAGCAAGAGTTATTGTTACTGTGGCTACTCTTGGGGGAGTATGGGCAGAATTTTTCCCATACTTAGCATAATATTTCCGGAGAAAGGGATGGCACATTCAAGGTGCAAGGAGGCTACCCTTCAGCATTGGAGGATAAGGAGGGGTTTCCACATAGGGAGAAGATTTCCCCACATAGCAGCATGATAGTGGATGACTTTTGCATGTGGAATGTCAAAGAAAGGAGTCATGGAGTGACAAGAGCGTTATCACTAAGGCCAACAACGCTATCACTTGGGAGTATGCTTCTATTGATGGAGTGTTCCAAGGGGAGTATGCATCCTTTCATTTTGCAGAATTTTATGAGGAGATGCTCATGGGAGGACTCATCCATGGACCTCAATTTCAGCTTAAGAAATGAATTACTGTACTTATTGTTCATTTCATTGAGTATTTTCAATATCTCACCATCTATGTACAGTGCATTGCTCCACAAAAGGGCAAGATTATTTTTGGGTTCATGGTCATTCAAGGACCAACGCTTATGATGATAACCCTTCTCTACATGACTTTGGGCAAGTGTGTTGTCATTTTTATTATGCTCAGCTGATATATAATGCTGCTTACTACCACATAGTAGATGAGAAAACACGCACAACTAGTAACTTGTTAGAGGACAACTTGCCACATGATGATCTAACACAGCAGTGAGAAAGACTGCGCTGTATCCACTGGAGAGACCATTGGTATCATCCAAAATTTCACATAACCTTCAGCATTTTTCTGATTTGGATGCCATATGGTGATGGTGTGCCATTCATTTTTTATGGGATGGTTTGGGCCAGCATGATCCATGACATGGGAGAGAGGATCTTTGGAGATCTAGTCTTCTTCTTGCCACTTGAGGGAAACATTATTGCAGCCCAAGATCAAAAGATACTCTACACTTATCATAAGTGGAGAGAAGGACAACGTGGGGTAGGCTATTTTGTCTACCATGTTAAGTTATTCAGCCCACCTACATTGCAGGAGCCAAAGGTGGAGGAGGATTTGCATGAGTTACCATTTTGGAGGGTGGCTCATTTTGTATGGATGATAGCTTGGGGATGGAGGATCCACATGGGAATGATGGTTCCCAATGAATTTCGGATCCCATGCCTCAAAGGGACCCCTAGACAACACATTTTTTCCTCCTTGAGTGTTTTACATCTTCGTGATGATAGCTATTTAGCTAGCTTGCATTCTTGGGAGGGGCAATATGGAGATTTATTGATGAGACAAAATATTATTCATTGGATGAGTTTATCTGTGGATGCTACAGGAGGAGGAGGGGAGACTTCTCAGTTCTATCCTTGCAGTTGATTGGGGACAAGCAACATTTGGGAGGGGAGGACTGTAATATTCCAAAATTAGCATGCAACTAATTGGAATATTGATTATTGCTTTTAGCACCTAGTAGATGAATAAATGGGGAAGGAGACCCATACTTATCTTGAATAAGAATTAAATACCTCTTGATGTGAAAATGTATCATAATAATAATTGGATCTAGCCCTCTCATGTGTGAACAAGGCATAATGAATGTGGACAAAGTCAAGTTTCACCAAGTCAACAACATTAATGTGGGAGTAGTGGATCATCAATAAAAATAGCTCAATATGAATGAGGATCAGTTTAGAAAACTATGTAAGAGCTGGATTGAAGACCCTTAGGTGTGAAAAGGGTAGGACTAGGTTGAAGAGGTCAAACTTGACCAAATAAAACATCGTTGTTATGGAGGAGTGGCATTGATGAAGGTAACATAGTTTTGGAGGGAGATTGATTGTGTGATGGTGGAAACCCTAATGAGTGGGACCCAAGGTGATAAGGCTCACATTGTTTATAAGGAAGAGGATGGCAGCCATATGGGGTTAGCTTATAAATTATATTTTGATATGTATGTTTAGACTTTTTCTCTCTTCAGTTGTTTAGCTAAGATTGCTGGTGCTGTTTAGCACTAAGGTATTCCTGTTTAGGAATTCCATCTCTTCCCTTTGAGTAGCTATTGGGAGAGACCTGATCTATCATTCCACACATCCGGCATTGGGGCCAATATTTAGTCTTCATCTACAACACATTTTCTGCGGAATATTGTGTTGTGTTGCAGGGTGTTGCAGTGGAGGGTTGAGAAACCCACTTTCTAAGTTGGTTTTGCATAGTAGGAAGGATTCCTTATTTTGGGAGATCAGTTTGGAGGGTTCTTGAGCTCATTTAAAACCTTTGGAAGCAGTCCAATATATTTCCCATCACCTACAACGTAATTTCAGTCCGGAATTGCGTTATTTTGGAGGGCAGCTTCAGTAGGGGATCTTGTGGTTCTTTTGGAGAGTTTTCTTGTGATTGAAGGGTTCATCCTTTCATGGGGGAAGACATTTAAGAAAATATACATCATATCTACATTATTTCAGGCTTCTATACTCTTGTGCTTCAGTTTGCAGTGATTATTCAGTCTTAGTGTTGAAGATCACCATTTGTAATTGGGTGTATTCCTAGAAACCCTTTCTGGGTTCTCTTGGATTTGTATAAAGGAGACTAGATCTCAGTTTTTAGGCCATATTGATTAATATAATATAAAATATATTGGTCTCTACCATTTCTGTGTATAAACCCTCATTAGACTGCGTTGTCTCTTTATGCAGTAATTTCATATTGTAGTAGTTTTGGGGTTTTAGCATTTTTGTGCCATAGTAGGCGTGGGAGGCTTGTTTACCTCACCTAATATGATTTGTTTCTGATATCCTCTTTGATTTAGATGTCATATTGTCATATCTAATGGATCCAAGGGTTGATTTTTATTTTTATAGCATATATTTCTGAAAATGTGTAATTTTGGCATGTATTGCTGAGTTTCCCCATTTGGGAATATTAAAAAAATAGATAGAGTTTGGGATAGTAATTTACCTTCTAGTTCTATCATTATTGGCGAATAATCCGCTTTCCTATCTTCTAATGTAGCGTTGATACTCAGTATATTCCTAGTGACATCTCCTACTATGGATGCTTCTTGCAGATTAACTACATATTCATTTCTTCCAGGGTGAGGGAAGTTTTTATAATAGTGTGCTTCACCATAACCCCAACATTGCAACGGGGGTTTCTAGGTCTGACTGTGGTCTGGTCTACTGGATGCCTCAATAGGCTGGTATTCTGCTGGCCATTTGGGTTTTTGCTTGTTTTTACCAAGTTGTCTATTTGATGGATTCCTTGCAACATTCTTGTAGTTACCCGACCTACTACTTTAAAAATTCTGAGTACTATTCTGCCCTTTCTTTAGTAGCCAACTCCTACCAGCATCTCCTTTGGGAAACCTGGATTGAGACACGTAATCTCGAAAAAACAAGGGTTAAAATACGAATAATAGATGTTGATCTATTTTTCCTGGTAAAACATCCAGCACACACATAGAGAATTTGACCGATTCAGTAAATACCTAATTTCCTTGGTATTTTTCTGGTCGGACACTTCTTTCTCCTCTTTCACTCTTTTTGCTCCTGCTTGTATTTATCTCATTCATCCTCCTCTCTTCTTGGAAGGTTTGGTCCTCATGATGAGTCTTGGTTAGACTTGAAACATAGGTGTAAAAAATGATACTATGGAGATTTTGAATTACCCACCTCAAAAATCACACCATAGAAACCTTCAAACTATTATTGGTACCCTGTACGGAAGGGATAGTTTGAAGGTTTCTATGGTGTGATTTTTGAGGTGGGTAATTCGAAATATCCACAGTATCCATTTTTACGCCTACGTTTCGAGTCTAACCAAGACTCATCATCAGGACCAAACTTGCTAAGAAGAGATGAGGATGGATGAGATAAATACAAGCAGGAGCGAAAAGAGCGAAAGAGGAGAAAGAAGTGCTCGACCAGAAAAATACCAAGGAAATTAGGTATTTATTGAATCGATCAAATGCTCTATGTGTGTGCTGGATGTTTTACCAGGAAAAATAGATCAGCCTCTCTTATTCGTATTTTAACCCTTGTTTTTTCGAGATTATGTGTCTCAATCCAGGTTTCCCAAAGGAGATGCTGGTAGGAGTTGGCTGCTAAGGAAAGGGCAGAATAGTACTCAGAATTTTAAAAGTAGCAGGTCGGGTAACTACAAGAATGTTGCAAGGAATCCATCAAATATACAACCTGGTAAAAACAAGCAAAAACCCAAATGGCCACATAATACCAGCCTATTGAGGCATCCAGTAGAACAGACCACAGTCAGACCTAGAGACCCCTGTTGCAATGTTGGGGTTATGGTGAGGCACACTATTATAAAAACTTCCCTCACCCTGGAAGAAATGAATATGTAGTTAATCTGCAAGAAGCATCCATAGTAGGAGATGTCACTAGGAATATACCGAGTATCAATGCTACATTAGAATATCAGCAAGCAGATTATTCGCCAATAATGATAGAACTAGAAGGTAAATTACTATCCCAAACTCTATCTATTTTTGTAATATTCCCAAATGGGGAAACTCAACAATACATGCCAAAATAACGCATTTTTAGAAATATATGCTATAAAAATAAAAATCAACCCTTGGATCCATTAGATATGACAATATGACATCTAAATCCAAGAGGAGATCAGAAACAAATCATATTAGGTGAGGTAAACAAGCCTCCCACACCTAGTATGGCTCAAAAATGCTAAAACCCCAAATTACTGCAATATGAAATTACTGCATAAAGAGACAACGTAGTCTAATGAGGGTTTATACACAGAAATGGTAGAGACAAATAGATTTGATATTATATTAATCAATATGGTCCAAAAACTGAGATCTATTCTCCTTTATACAAATCCAAGAGAACCCGAAAAGGGTTTCTAGGAATACACCCAATTACAAATGGTGATCTTGAGCACTAAGACTGAATAATCACTGTAAACTAAAGCACAGGAGTATATAAGGCTGAAATAATGTAGATCTGATGCAGATCTTCTTAAAGGTATTCCCCCATGAAAGGATGAACCCTTCAATCACAGGAAAACTCTCCAAAAGAACCACAAGATCCCCTACTGAAGCTGCCCTCCAAAATAACGCAATTCCAGACTGAAATTATGCTGTAGGTGATGGGAAATATATTGGACTGCTTCCAAATGTTTAAAATGAGCTCAAGAATCCTCCAAATTGTTCTCCCAAAAGAAGGAATCCTTCCTCCTATGCAAAACCAACTTAGAAAATGGGTTTCTCAACCCTCCACTGCAACACCCTGCAACACAACACAATATTCTACAGAAATTGTGTTGTAGATGAAGACTGAAGCTTGGCCCCAATGCCAGATGTGTGGAATGATAGATCAGGTCTCTCCCAAGAGCTACTCAAAGGGAAGAGATGGAATTCCTAAACAGGAATACCTTAGTGATAAACAACACCAGCAATCTTAGCTAAACAGCTAAAGAAAGCAAAAGTATAAACAAACATATCAAAATATCATTTATAAGCTAACCCCATATGGCTAGCATCCTCTTCCTTATAAACAATGTGAGCCTTCTCACCTTCGGTCCCACTCATTAGGGTTTCCACCATCACACAATCAATCTCCCTCCAAAACTGTGTTACCTTCATCAATGCCACTCCTCCATAACATCGATGTTTGATTTGGTCAAGTTTGACCTCTTCAACCTACTCCAGCCCTTTTCACACCTAAGGGTATTCAATCCAGCTCTTACATAATTGTCTAAACTGATCCTCATTCATATTGAGTTGTTTTTATTGATGATCCACTACTCCCACATTAATGTTGTTGACTTGGTCAAACTTGACTTTGTCCATATTCATTATGCCTTGTTCACACATGAGAGATCTAGATCCAATTATTATTATGATTCCTTTTCACATCAAGAGGTATTTTATGCTTATTCAAGATAAGTATGGGTCTCCTTCCCCATTTATTCATCCACTAGGTGCTAAAAGAAATAATCAATATTCCAATTAGCTGCATGCTAATTTTGGAATATTACAGTCATCCCCTCCCAAATGTTGCTTGTCCTCAAGCAACTGCAAGGATAGAACTAAGAAGTCTCCTCTCCTCCTCCTGTAGCATCCACACATGATAAAATCCTCCAATGAATAAGATATTGTCTCATCAATAAATCTCCATATTGCCCCTCCCAAGCATGCAAGCTAGCTAAATAGCTATCATCATGAATATGTAAAACACTAAAGGAGGCAACAATGTGTTGTCTAGAGGTCCCTTTGAGGCATGGGATCCGAAATGCATTGGGAACCATCATTCCCATGTGGATCCTCCATCCCCAAGCTATCATCCATACAAAATGAGCCACCCTCCAAAATGTTAACTCATGCAAATCCTCCTCCACCTTTGGCTCCTGCAATGTAGGTGGGCTGAATAACTGAACATGGTAGACAAAACAGCCTACCCCACATTGTCCTTATCTCCACTTATGATAAGTGTAGAGTATTTTCTAATCTTGGGCTGCAATAATGTTTCCCTCAAGTGGAAAGAAGAATACTAGATCTCCAAAGATCCTCTCTCCCATGTCATGGATCATGCTGGCCCAAACCATCCCATAAAAAATGAATGGCACATCATCACCATATGCAATCCAAATCAGAAAAATGCTGAAGGTTATGTGAAATTTTGGATGATACCAATGGTCTCTCCAGTGGATATAGCACAGTCTTTCTAACTGCTGTGTTAGATCATCATGTGGCAAGTTGTCCTCCAACAAGTTACTCGCTGTGCATGTTTTCTCATCTACTATGTGGTAGTAAGCAACATTATATATCAGCTGAGCATAATAAAAATGACAACAAAATTTCCCAAATTCATGTAGAGAAGGGTTATCATCATAAGTGTTGGTCCTAGAATGATCATGAACCCAAAAATAATCTTTCCCCTTCGTGGATCAATGCATTGTACATAGATGGTGAGATAATGAAAATACTCAATGAAATGAACAATAAGTACAGTAATGCATTTCTTAAGCTTAAATTGAGGTCCATGGATGAGTCCTCCCATGAGAATCTCCTCATAAAATTTTGCAAAATGAAAGAATGCATACTCCCCTTGGAACACTCCATAAATAGAAACATACTCCCAAGTGACAATGTTGTTGGCCTTAGTGATAAGGCTCTTGTCACTCCATGACTCTTTTCTTTGACATTCCACATGCCAAAGTCATCGACAATCATTCTGCTATGTGGGGAAATCTTCTCCCTATGTGGAAACCCCTCCTTGTCCTCTAATGCTGAAGGGTAGCCTCCTTGCAACTTGAATGTGCCATCCCTTTCTCCAGAAATATTATGATAAGTATGGGAAAAATTCTACCCATACCCCCCCAAGAGTAGCAACAGTAACAATAACTCTTGCTGCCCCCTCACACCTCCATCATACAAATCATGTGGTGAAAACATAATGATTGACATGAAGGATGTCATATCAACATAATGCATCCACACTCCTTGCTTCCATATGATGCAAGTGCCCTGCCAAGTTTCCTCCACCCACATACCCTTTGGAGAAGGATATATCTCATGATGGCTAAAATATTTCAAGAGTAGCCAATGTAACCATGCCTCCTTCTTCCCACTGTCATAAATATGCAAGTGGCTCACCAACCTCTTGCTCACCATCCACACCCATTCATCCACATGTGGATGTCTCCTACCATGCTCCATCTTGGTACTCCTCCAATGAAGAATACCATCCTCCCAAATCAGATTTATTCCTTTGCATTTCATGGGATGTTGAAATTCAACCCTTTGGAGATATCTTAGAGAAGATCCCACACCAATGACCCTATTGAATCCATAAAGATCCAAGTGTGCTGGAGGCAAAACCTCCTCATAGGCCTGCACAATGCTCATCCCAATAGATCCATCACAATGATGAAAGACAAAGTGTCTCTCATTGATCATCTGCTCATCCAATATCATACAAGTGTAATGGTCATTAGAATGCTCTAATGATAGCTAGGCCCCCAACTCCTCATTGTTGCTTAATGACAACGTTTTTAACCTCCTCAATGGTGTATTTGTTGTCTCATGCTCAAGCTCAATGCTGAACATAGAGTTCTGCATCAGATTGTTTGGGACAAAGCTCATCCTATCCTCCACAAGTCCACACCCTAAGTGTTGTGTGTAGCTCAATAATGATTCATTAGGATGATTATTTATCCCTTTCTTGATCAACCCGAGGCTGCACAGCGCAGTGCAAGTCTGTTGCTCCAAATCGGAAATATGTTTTGATCCTAGCTCATGCAAAGACATATTTCCACAACCCTCCATAAGATTTGCTGAAATAACAAAAAGTGGAAATTCATGCATACCTTGGTGAAGCTTCAGAACATCTTGTAAGGCTACAAGGGTTCCTTCTTCCAATGTATTGACATCCCCAACTGTTGAGGATGATGGCTTCTCCTCCATAGTTGTACCAGCACTGATACAAATCTCCTCAAGTGGTGGTGAAGGATCATCCCCTTCTGATTTCTTCTTATCAAATATTTTGATCACCCTTTGAGTGAAATCTGCAAAAGTAGATACTCTTGCATGACTCACATGGCTGAACCACCAAATGCGTGCCTTACCTTCAAGGTGCAGCGCTGAGATCTCAACAACCTCTCTTTCTACTACTGGATATAGTGGGAAGAATGTATCTAGCTTCATCACCCAAGCCTTTTCTGTACATGTGGGTGATCCATCAAAAGTAGACAATAGAAATCTATTTCCCCTCATCCTCCTATTGCTGTAGGGCCTTCTTTCTTCTTCTAGCTGAATAAACTGAGGAAGAGCTAGAGTCTCCTTGAAAGCTCTAGGTTGAGACTTGTATTCTGCAAGGTATCCAATTAGGATCTCATGTTCCAAGTGCCCTCCATCTCCATGCCTCTTGTCTTCTTCCTCAAAAGGAAAGGGCAAGGTGTAATGCTTTGGAGCTTCCTGCAACATTGGTTCTTTCTTTTGAGAATAGGAAGTACATGGCACTTCCTCTTCTTGAAACCCTCTAGAAGTTTCACTGCATCTCTTTTCTTCTTTCTGCTTAACCTCCTTGGAGAGGTTCTTCATAGATCTCAAAAGTGACGAGACCAATCTCATTCCTTTCACCATTTTAGATCTCTTCTTCTTCTTATAGCATCTTGGTTTGAAATTCAGGGGTTGAGACAAAGATCATGCTCTGATACCACTGTAATATTCCCAAATGGGGAAACTCAGCAATACATGCCAAAATAACACATTTTTAGAAATATATGCTATAAAAATCAAAATCAACCCTTGGATCCATTATATTTGACAATATGACATCTAAATCCAAGAGGATATCAGAAACAAATCATATTAGGTGAGGTAAACAAGCCTCCCACACCTAGTATGGCTCAAAAATGCTAAAACCCCAAAACTACTCCAATATGAAATTATTGCATAAAGAGACAACGCAGTCTAATGAGGGTTTATACACAAAAATGGTAGAGACAAATAGATCTGATATTATATTAATCAATATGGCCCAAAAACTGACATCTAGTCTCCTTTATACAAATCCAAGAGAACTCGGAAAGGGTTTCTAGGAATACACCCAATTACAAATGGTGATCTTGAGCACTAAGACTGAATAATAACTGCAAACTAAAGCACTGGAGTATAGAAGGCTGAAATAATGTAGATCTGATGCATATCTTCCCAAAGTTCTTCCCCCATGAAAGGATGAACCCTTCAATCATAGGAAAACTCTCCAAAAGAACCACAAGATCCCTACTGAAGCTGCCCTCCAAAATAACGCAATTCCAGACTGAATTTATGTTGTAGGTGATGGGAAATATATTGGCTTTCTGCCAAAGGTCTGAAATGAGCTCAAGAACCCTCCAAACTGATCTCCCAAAAGAAGGAATCCTTCCTCCTATTCAAAACCAACTTAGAAAGTGGGTTTCTCAACCCTCCACTGCAACACATTGCAACACAACACAATATTTTGCAGAAACTGCATTGTAGCTGAAGACTAAAGCTTGGCCCCAATTCCAGATGTGTGGAATGATAGATCAGGTCTCTCCCAAGAGCTACTCAAAGGGAAGATATGGAATTCCTAAACAAGAATACCTTAGTGCTAAATAACACCAGCAATCTTAGCTAAACATTTGAAGAGAGAAAAAGTATAAACAGACATATCAAAATATCATTCATAAGATAACTCCATATGGCTACCATCCTCTTCCTTATAAACAATGTGAGCCTTCTCACCTTGGGTCCCACTCATTAGGGTTTCCACCATCACACAATCAATCTCCCTCCAAAACTGCGTTGTACCTTTATCAATGCCACTCCTCCAAAACAATGATGTTTGATTTGGTCAAGGTTGACCTCTTCAACCTACTCTAGCCCTTTTCACACATAAGGGTCTTCAATCCAGCTCTTATATAGTTGTCTAAATTGATCCTCATTCATATTGAGTTGTTTTTATTGATGATCCACTCCTCCCACATTAATGTTGTTGAATTGGTCAAACTTGACTTTGTCCACATTCATTATGCCTTGTTCACACATGAGAGTGCTAGATCCAATTATTATTATGATCCATTTTCACATCAAGAGGGATTTTATGCTTATTCAAGATAAGTATGGGTCTCCTTCCCCATTTATTCATCTACTAGGTTCTAAAAGAAAAAATCAATATTCCAATTAGCTACATGCTAATTTTGGAATATTACAATTTTACTTGATCCTGGTGCAAGTTTAAGTTACATCAATCCAAAAGTAGTTGAAAAATGTAATTTACAAATTCTGAAATTTAAGAGTCCTTGGTTGGTGCAACTAGCCACCAAGGAAAAGAGGAGGGTTTGTGCCAAAGTCTCAAACTTCTCTCTAGACATAGGGAACCAACATATAAATGTTGAGTTGAATATTCTACCTTTGGGTTCCTACGACTTACTACTGGGAATGGACTGGCTAGATGGGCGTTGGTCTGTGGTAGATTTCAAACAGAAAACCATCAATTATATGGTTGATGATGGTACTCGTCAGGTGATACAAGGAATCAAGAAACTGCTCCAATTGTGCCCCATCACTGCCTCTCAGCTAGGCAAATGAATCAGGAAAGGGTGTCATATTTATGCTATTCAGGTAGGATTTGTTAACTCTAAAGACAAAACCCTCATGCTGGAGAATATACCAGTAATTCAGGACTTTACAAATGTCTTTCCTGAAAACATACCAGAACTACGTACAAAGTGGGATATCAATTTCACAATCGAAGAAATTCTGGGGGCAGCACCCGTGTCACGAGCTCCATACCGAATGAGTGTACCCGAGCTGACTGAGTTAAAAATGCAGCTACATGAATTGTTGGAGAAGGGATAAATTTGTCCTAGTGTGTCTCCTTGGGGGGCATCGCTGTTTTTTGTTAAAAATAAAGATGGTATGATGGGGATGTGAATGGATTACAAGAAGCTTAAGAACAAGTACCTGTTACCACGAATAGGCGATTTTTGATAAGGTAAAAGGTGCGACTATATTCTCTAAGATAGATCTAATATGTGGATATCACCAGATACAGATAAAATATGGGGATATATACAAGACAACCTTTCGAACCTGATATGGGAATTATGAGTTCATGGTTTTTCCATTTGGGTTAACTAATGCACCAACAACTTTCATGAGTTTGATGCATGGCATCTTTCATCCATTTTCAAATAGATTTGTTTTGATTTTCATTGATGATATATTAATCTATTCTCAAACCATGGAAGAGAATAAGGAACATTTACACTTGGTGCTGAAAATGTTGTGGGACCATCAGCTCTATGCCAAATTCAGTAAGTGTGATTTATACAAAGAACAAATCCAATATCTAGGCCATGTAATCTCGACTGAAGGGATATCAGTAGACCCAGAGAAAATGAAGACTATTATGGAGTGATGGAAACCTAGGAATGTAGAAGACATATGATCCTTCATGGGTTTGGCTAGATAATACAGACGTTTTATTGAAGGTTTCTCTCGAATTGCATTTCCTATTACCTCTTTGAACGAAAAGGACAAGTTTTCAAGTGGACCAATGAGTACCAAACCAGTTTTGAACGGTTAGCAATTTTTAAATACTGCCCCTATATTGAAGGTAGCTTACCCAAACAAGGAGCTTGAATTCTGCACCGATGCTTGTCAAGAAGGGGTGGGGGCAGTGTTGTCAGAAGACGGAAAAGTAATTGCATATTTAATAATTTAATTTTATTCAAAATATTTAAATTATTAAATATTTTCATTTTATTTTTTAATAAAATGATAGTATCTAAGACTTTTGTGATCCGGGCAATGATGCATCTTTACTATTTATTCATTGAGATTGATTTCCTTCTTCATCTTGTCTTGAGGATGAACTACATTAGATGGTTAGAAACATAATCGATTAATCCGAAATATTTTCTATCTAAAATGATAGTATTTAATAATTTAAATATTTTGAATGGTTATAAATCCCGTTTGTAATTCTGAACCTTTTTATAAATTCCCCCTTTTTACTCTCTAATATTTTGACTTAAATAATCTTATTTTATTTTATTTAAAATCTAAAGCAATAATTTCTATAAATATTAAAAATATATTAATGTAATATTAACAATCATTTTAGCCCTTGTAAATCTCAATTTATAAATGTTAAATTAATTTAATATTTTATTTATTTATTTATCCTTTCACACTTTCAATAACTATTTTTCTAAATAAATTGTTGATAATTCTAACAATAATAATATTAAATTATTAAATCAATTAATAATTCACTTCCTAAGTTATAGTAAAACTACATCGAAATTGATCAAATTTGCAACATTCCTTCTTTCTAACGCCTATTTTCCTCATCCTTTTATATATTATGGTCACACTCTCTTCCTATCATTAGTTAAGCTTCTTTCCCCTGAATACGGGTAAGTGTTAACCTGAAACTTTGGGATCTTCATGAATAACACACGGGTTTCCAAAAGTTCTCACAACATCAGATACCAAAAGTTAGTGCACTGCCTCAAATTGGGGAGCTAGATAAGTTTGTAGCATCTTATTTTTGTCCTCAAATAATATCTGGTGAAATATTAGGGGTTTTGTCTCCTTCTCCTATGATTTTTCCACCAAGGGTTTCTAGTGAATTAGGCTTAGTAGTGGTGGGAATTACTCGGCTATGGTTTTCTCAAGATGATGTTTTCACTATTGTGCTTCCAGGTGGGCTTTAGTGTGGTGGTATATACTGAAATGTAGGGGTTTGTGATGAATTAGTGTTCGCTCACTCCAATGGCTTGGATTTAGGTGGTGCCTTGGGTGGTTTCGCTCTCCATCTTATACTAGAGACAAATTCGGGTCAATTTTCCTCATCTGACTTCAAAGGGTTTTTTTATGGTGAACTAGTACCTACCCTAATGACCTTTGCAACAAAAGGAGTTGGTCCTGTGGAAAAAAAGGGGGGCTCATTTTTAGACAGAGGAAACCCTAGAAGGGTGCAGTTCATAAGGCATGCAATCGACTAGGAAAAGAAGAAAGAAATGAAAATGTGTGAAATTAAAAGAAGAGGATAAAAATATGGTGTTCGCGGAAGATGTGCAGATGGAAGAAGTGGTGGAAATATCTGAGAAAGTTCTTGTGGGAAGGTTTGGAGGAAGATATTTATATTTGGAATTCCTTTTGGATGGGTGCAAAAATAATGGGGGACATACCTGCATGAAACCCTGGGGGTTTGTACTCTTTCTCGTGGATGGTTTGTGTTTAAATTTTACTCAGCAAAAGTGGCCAATTGTGTTCTCGGCAAACCATAGTGCATTGACTCAACTTTGATTTTGTTCAAAAGACGGACCCCTCTCTTCGATTATAGAAAATACAACCTTGGAAATACACTACTGTGGGTAAGACAAGTAGGTTTACCAATATAATTTTGGTCCATATATGTTTTTATGCGTGTTGGGAACAAGTTAGGTTCTGTTTTTGTAGAAAATCCACGTAAATTCAAACTGCTAATTGTAATATGCTAAAACAATAGACTTGAATCTAATCTACCAATTGCGGAAACCAATAAATGATCGCTAAATCACAAAACAAAAAAGAGAAAGAATTTCAATCACACATTACACAATGATTTCCTGGGGAAAGCCACAAAAAAAAACCTTGCTATTTGTATATTTCATTATTTAGAAAATATGAGAAGATTACAATGCTTTTCTCCAACCTGAGAAGCCTCTCCACTATCTCTATCCGTCTCACTTCTTCCTAGACAAGCCCAGGCCAATACTTAACCAATTTTATTCTTGCCAGTATCCCTATTTTCTTGCATAGTTTCCCTAGGTAATTATCCCCTAATAATTTTGGAAATTCCCATCCACAAATACGCTAATCATATAAGGAATTTATATGATTGCATGCACCACCTATACAATTTTGATGATTATACAACTCTTAGTACACTTCCCTTGAACTCCAATCTCAATTGGGTCTTTCTATGATCTGACATGCATGAGTTATTTATGGATAATTTATCAGTTATTTGATTGATCACGACATGTGGTTCAAGTTCAGGTTCCACAATTTGATCTCTCACTAGTTCCTCCATCAGTTGGAGCTAGTTAAACTAAATTTAACTCAGATAAACTGAGTTGATTAATTACAACTCAAAATAAACTCAACTAGGGATCTTATTTTGTAGGAGCCACTATACATGACTTAGGCTAGACCCTCAACTCTAATTAACTGAACCAAATAAGTCAAAACAACATATTTAAATCGTACAAGTTGTCATGGGATGTGGAATTACAATTTTCTTCTAATTTAGCTCAAGAGAAAATTAAATTATAATCTTTCTTGGTGCCAATTTCAACACCACCTCTCAACAAGAAAGGGATTATATGATTGTTACACAGCAATTTGTCACTGTCCTTGTACTCCCCGTTCCTTGATCTTGGAGGACCCATACAATGACCCTTGTGTAGTTTCCAAGCATGGTATGCATACCCCTGAACCACACTTTGTCTACCAATTCATCTCCCTTTACAAAATTTCTAGAAGATCCCTATAAAAACATGGTTTTCAAGGTCGATGCTTTGTCTCAGTGTCTGACCCGCACTGATAGCAGAGATTTTAACTGAGATCCGCGCCGATCAGTGCTCTGTATTAATGTCTGACCCACATCGATCCTCTTTTGGAATTTTTTTTAAATAGAAATGAATTTTCCATGACTAGAAGCTTCACAAAGTGGAGAGCTGGAAGTTTGTTTTGAGGATATGGCTGAGGAATTCCCCTTTGGGCTTCTTGTTCCCATAAGATAGGAACTACTCCAAAGGATAAGATTTTTTCCCGTTATTTGAGGGCCCATATCCTCCTCATCAATTGTTATATAAGGAGACCTCCTTCACCTCTGCTACCTTAGTTAGCTAGTTAGAAGCAAAAATCATAGAGAGAAGAAGCAATATTAGCTTCGGGAGAATAGTGCAGAGTGTGATTGTTTTTGTGTGTTAAGAACATAGTGAGATTTTAGACCTTTTTGTATGAGGGTGTCACAAACGTGATTGGATATGGACCTGCCGAAGGAGAGCCTCAACATCAAGGCTTGGTTGTAAACTCCCATTGTCTTTATCATAATAAAATGCAACTGATGTTTATCTTCCACTCTTGTTTACATTTATAATGAGATTTCTAGAATTCCTTGATCAGTGAGATAGGTTGTAATTGTTTTATGTTTGTCGTGGTTTTACACTTGTTGTGGTGTCTTGACTATCTATGCGGATAATCAGATGTTGGTAGTAGCATGTATCGAGCTTGAGAAGAGAGACACATCAAGAAACTTCGATGGAAGACGAAAAATAGCATTAGAACAAGGTAGGTCATATTCCTTGCTCTAAATTTCATTTACAATCTAGGAAGGTAGATGTTAGTATGTTCTCGTAGTTGCTATACCTACCTTAGGGCTAGAGGGATTGCCTTTGTCCGTAGAGGGGATTTGCCTGCTCAAAAAATTGGTGACTCCACTGGGGAGGATATCACTGGTAGGTAAGGACTAGGAAGGGATGACGATAGACTAGATGTCACATCAGGACCAAAGAATGAAAGCTGATCAATAGCCACGATCCGACCTCCATGTGGAAAACATATCACATGAAAGAGGCGCAACCATGGCATAAGAATAGTCATGCCCCAAGAGTAAATTAAAATCCAAGGGGCCTTGTACCACCATCACATCTATATAGATGGTTTTCCCTCCCAAAGTAATAGGAAACTTTGGAAGGATCCCTAATGGTTGACTTTTTCTTCTGTTGAAATTTAACAAGTTCTGAGTAACAGGCACAAGCTGCAGAGAACCCAAATATTTCCATGTAGTTGAGGACATAATACTAACTGAGGTGCCTTCATCTATAATCGTGCCTGGTACAACCATATTGCAGGCCTCTAAAGTGATCTCAAAGGGCACATAAGAAGGAAGATGGTATCCCGTGAATCAACTCCAATCAAAGGAAGCGACCAAACTACATGGAAGGGGTGCCATAAGAATACTAGGACCATCCCCTTGCATTATGGGAGCGAAATACCATCCTCCTAAATTTTGGGAAGTCGATCTAGAGACTCCTTTCTGGTACCTAAGAGCTTGCATGCCCTAATGGCAAGTTCTTCACATTTGACGACAGGTTCACAACATTGGCCTTCGATCGGGTGATTTCATGGGTATTCGACTTTAGTTCCTTATTCATATTCCATGGATTGTACTAGTAGTACCTTGAGGACCATTGCCATCATTGGTGGTTTCTCTCGCGCCTGTTAACAGTTTACATCATTGACTGGTAATCAGGTGATTTTCTCGTATGTTCGACTTCATCTCATTTATTCGCATGCTTGAAATTGTACTTGATCAAATCGCGACGTAGCACAAGACCCTATATTTTATTATTTAGAGTCCAGATTGTGAGGTGATATGATTTTTCCATGATTGGATACATGTTTATTTCAGACGGATGGTTGCGACCATACCATTGTCTCTTTTACGGATGGCTGCGTCCATACCTTGATTCATCTATTTTCATCAGAGATTCTAGTTATGTATATGTATCTTTTCTTGATTTGCAGGTCTCCCGACGACGACATTTGGTTCCTTGCATGTACTCGTAAATCATTTCACCCATCACTCGTGTTCAGACTTCATAATTTAGGGGGCATCTGTTACACAACAATTTGTCACTGTCCCTGTACTCCCCATTCCTTGTTCCTAGAGGACCCATACGGTGACCCTTGTGTACTTTTTAAGCATGGAATGCATACCCCTGAACAACACTTTGTCTACTAATTCATCTCCCTTTACAGATTTTCTGGAAGATCCCTATAAAAACCTGGTTTTCAAGGTCAACGCTTTGTCTTAGTGTCTGACTCGTGCCGATAGCGGAGATTTTCATTTAGACCCACGTCGATCGACGCTCTATCTTAATGTATGACTCGCATTGATCCTATTTTGGAAAGTTTTTTTAAATAGAAATGAATTTTCCATGACTAGAAGCTTCATGAAGCAGAGAGCTAGAAGTTTGTTTTGAGGATATGGCTGAGGAATTCCCCTTTGGGCTTCTTGTTCCCATAAAATAGGAACTACTCCAAAGGATAAGATTTTTTCCTATTATTTGAGGGCCCATATCCTCTAATTATAAGTTATATAAGGAGACCTCCTTCACCTATGCTACCTTAGTTAGCTAGTTAGAAGCAACAATCATAGAGATGAGAAGAAATTATAGCTTCGGGAGAATAGCGCAAACTGTGATTGTTTTTGTGTGTTAAGAACATAGTGAGATTTTAGACGTTTATGTATGTGGGTGTCACAAACATGCTTGGATACAGACCTACGGAAGGAGAGCCTCAACATCAAGGCTTGATTGTAAACTCCCCTTGTCTTTATCATAATAAAATGCAATTGATGTTTATATTCCACTCTTGTTTACATTTATAATGATATTTCTAGCATTCCTTGATCAATTAGAAAGGTTGTAATTGTTTTATGTTTGTCGTGGTTTTATGCTTGTCCTGGTGTCTTGAATGTCTATGCAGGTAATCAGATGCTGGTAGTATCATGTATCGAGCTTGAGAAGAGCGACGCGTCAAGAAACTTCAACGGAAGATGACAACATAGTATCAGAGCAAGGTAGGTCATCTTCCTTACTCTGAATTTCATTTACAATCTAGGAAGGTAGATGTTAGTATGTTCCCGTAGTTGCTAGACCCACCTTAGGGCTAGAGGGATCGCCTCTATCCACAGAGGGGATTTTCCTGCTCAACAATGATACCATGATCTTGCCTCTTGATAGTGCCTTCGTCAAGATGTTTGCATCCAATTCCTCTTTAGAAATGTACTCTAGCATCATGATCCACCTCTGCACACAATATCTGAGATGGTGGTACTAGATGTCAATATGCTTGGAACTATCATGAAAAACTAGATTAACTGAGAGTTTGATGCAACTCTGGTTGTCACAATAAATTACCTTTGGATCCATCTGTTGACCAAAA
Source organism: Pinus albicaulis (assembly GCA_034641835.2). Classification (NCBI taxonomy): domain Eukaryota; kingdom Viridiplantae; phylum Streptophyta; class Pinopsida; order Pinales; family Pinaceae; genus Pinus; species Pinus albicaulis. The sequence goes on from CM076574.1 coordinate 375,654,587, forward strand.
AACCCAACAAGGATCTTCCTCATCCAAATAGCCTCAGAAGTTGCTGGATTAGCAGCCATGTAATCTACTTCTGCTGAAATGAGTGCAATTGATCTCTGCTTCTTGTTGTACCAAGAAACTGTTGCTGACCCAATACTGAAGATTCCTCCTATCCCTACCCAATCTGCATTTGTGAGGCCTTGCATATTCACTCCATATTTCTGTATGTACCAAAGACTAAACTAAGTGGTTCCTCTGAGGTATATCAACACATGTTTGGATTCCTTCCAATAGAGATTGGTTGGCTTAGCCATTGTTTGACTAAACTGGTTAACCGCATAACACATGTTCGGTCATGTGTTCACCAAGTACATGAGTGAAACTAGAAGATTCCTATAAATGGTAATTTCTACCACTTCACCTGTAGTAGCATCTTCCTTCCTCCAATTTCTTACTAAAGCAGTCTCCATGTGTTTGCTTCTCTCCATGTAAAACTTCTTCAGTATCTCATTGGCATACTTTCCCTGAGAGACAAACATTTCCCCATCTCTTTGCCAAATTTCCAAACTAAGGAAAAAAGGAAAGAGCCCCATGTCTTTCATCTCGAATTCTCTTACCAAATCTTCTTTGAAATATTTTATCATCTTCTCATCACCTGTTAGAATTAAATCATCGACATATAATACTATAATCAATCATTTACCTTCAACCACAATATGGTAAAGGTTTGCATCTACTTCACTTTTGATGAAGCCCAACCTGGTGAAATAGATTTCAAACCTGGTGTACCAAGAACAGGGTGATTGTTTCAGTCCATACAATGCTCTCTTGAGTCTGCACACATGCGACTCTTTCTCAAAGGTCTGAAATCCTTCCTACTACTCTATGTAAACCTCTTCCTCAATCACTTTGTTGAGGAAAGTTATCTTTACATCCATCTGATGTATTTCCATCCCATCTGTGATGAAAGCACCAAAATAGATATGATTGAAGAGTACCTTGCTGCTGAAGCAAAGGTCCCCCCGTAATCTATTCCCTCCACCTGAGAGAACCCATTGGCCAAAAATCTTGACTTTTGTTTCTCGACACTCCCATCTCCTGCTTGCTTCACCTTGTAGATCCACCTAGATCATACAACTGACTTATCCTCTAGTCCTGGGACAACTTCCCATGCACTATTCCTGATAATGGAGTCATACTCCTCTACCATGGCATAAAGCCATACTGGTTGATGAACTTCTTCCTCCAATGAGGATGGCTCAGTCTCTACACTCTTTCTCATAAGATCCATGTAGCCAATGTACCGCTCTGAGGACCTCCTCTGCTTGCACTGTCATGTGGGTTCTCCCACATTATCTCTAGCATCAAGCATCAACCTGTCAGCCTCTCAAGTGTGCTTCCTTCCATCTCTGGATGTATTTGCATGAGTGGGTTCTTCCACTCTCTACTCCTATTCTTGTGGTTGCTCCACATCTTGAGGTTATTATTTTGGAGCTAAAAGATCCTCATCTGCATCCACATGAAGCTCATTCTCAAGGGAAATTCACATGGGATTTCCTTCATCGAATTTCACATCTCTACGAACCACTATCATCCTATGAGATGGAAGGTACCCCTGATAGTTGTGAGGTGTATCAGTGTACCCCACAATAATTCCAACTTAGTTGTTGGTTCTATCTTTTTCCGTGAATCCTTGGAAACATGACAGTAAACTGATGAACCAAATATTCTGAAATGCACCACATTTGGTTTCTTACCGGAAAAGGCTTCCTCTGGTGTACTCACCCTGAGGATCCGATGAGGACTCATGTTCTCAACATATATAGTTGTGTTGCATGCTTCCACCCATAAGTGTAACGGTAGGCCCTGATCATGTAACATCACTCGTGAAGCTCCCACAATGATTATGTTCTTCCTTTCTGCAACCCCCTTTTGTTGTGGGTTATGGGGTGTTATTAACTCTCATCAAATGCCTTCTGATGCACAAAAGTTCTTGAATTAATTAGACACTCCACCGTTATCACTCTTGAGAGCCTTCACTTTCTTTCCTGTGTCTTTTTCAACAAGTGCGCTGGACTCACAAAAATTTGAGAACGTATGGTATTTCTTCTACATGAATAATATCCAACACTTCTATGAAAAATCACCTACAAAAATCACATAATACTTGTGCTTGGTCATGGATGTTTTTGAGAAAAATCCACACACATCTGAGTGAACTGTTTCAAGTATCACTTGTGCTTCACTATCCTTATCATGAAGGTTGGGTTTGGTGTACTTACCCAATGTACACCCTTTGCATGTATCACGCCGCTCAAGTACATCCTTGGGAAGTCATGTAGAAATATGTTGCATGATATTCCAAGCTCCATTGGGTAGATGGACCAATATTCTATTCCATAACTCAACGATGTCTCAACTCTGCACCTTCTCTACTTTTGTGCTCAAGGCATCAAAATCTTCTACATTGAATTTGTAAAGGTTCTTTACTCAAACCCTAATGTTATTCACTTGACCCATGTCTATGTGATGAAGGAATGACTTTCCTTTTCTAAACACCACATCGTAGCCACGATCTCCCAACATAGAAATTGAAACTAAGTTCTTCTTCAAACTGGGAACATACATGACATCTTTTAATGTGGGAGGAGAACCAGAGTCCCTCTGAAACATAATAGTACCGATGTCGTTCACGCTATAACTTCCATCGTCTACCATCTCGATGTGCATATGGATATCCTTCTCCTCCAGGTCGCCTAAGAACTCTTTGTTTTGAGTCATATGGAATAAGGTCCCACTATCCAGGTACCACACACTACCCATCACCAATGACACCATGCATGCGATGAGGGTAAAATACAACTTGAATTGTGAAGCAAGTTCTTCACCTGCCACTCGTCCTGAGTGCTTCTTTTTGACGTTCTTATGTGGACACTTCGTGGCATAGTGTCCCAGCTCGTGACAATGAAAATATTTAATCTTCGACAAGTACTTCTTCTTTCCTACTTGACCATAATTTTATTTGGAATGGGATGACTTCCCTTTCCCTTTCATTTCCTTTCCATCCAAGGAATATTTCTCCTCATCATCATGATTGGATGAGGAACCATCTCTGGTGTTCTACCGTATCTCTTTTTACACCAAGTCAAACCAAAAACGCTCCCACTCTGGAAGCTCCTCCCTCCCATTTACTAAATCCTGGTAGTTATGTTAGCTCTTCGGAAGGCATATAAGTGCTAGGCTCACTAGATCATCTTCGGAAACTATAAAAGCAACACTTCCAATCTCATCCTGACATTGGGTAAACTTGGTCAAGTACTTTGGTATTGTGTCACCCTTTTCCATCTTGATTTTCCCAAGCTTTTCCTTCAGTGCTAAATTCCTGTGGTCACTGTTTTTCTAAAACAAATTTGTTAAGGCCTTCCAAATTACATATAGATTTTACTTTCCATGGAGATTCGAGACAATATGATCTTGAACACCTTCCAATAGAATCTTTCTTTCCTTTGTTACATTCTTCTTCCAGGTCACCAGATCTTGGGCATCAGTTGGTGCAGGCTTAGGAATATCACTGTCTATAAACTCCTTCAACCTATTTTCTTCCAACATTTCTTCCATCATGTCCTTCCAAGCTATTCAATTCAAGCTTCCATCAAGGGCATACTCAAGTCTCAATCTAGAGAATGACATCTTGATCCTGCCCCTAGTCCTGAAGAATGGATCTGCAAATTCAATTCACTTGCACAAAGAAAACTCGTATTCTTCTCTTATATAGTGATTCTTGCTCTGATAACATGTAGAAAATCCATGCACATTCAAACTGCTAATTGTAATATGCTAAAATAATAGATTGAATCTACTCTACCAATTGCAGAAACCAATAAACGATCGTGAAATCACAAAGCATAAAAGAGAAAAAAATTTAATCACACATAACACAATCATTTCCTGGGGAAAGCCACAACTAAAAACATCACTATATGTATATTGCATTAGTTATAAAATATGAGAAGATTACAATGCTTTTCTCCAACCCGAGAAACCTCTGCACTATCTCTATATGTCTCACTGCTTCTTGACAAGATAGGATCCCTATTTCCTTAAACATTTTCCTTGGGTAATTAGCCCCTATTAGTTAGGGAAATTACCATCCACAAATGCACAATTCATCTAGGGACTTCCTCTAACTGTATGCACCACATGTACAATTTGGATGATTATACAACTGATAGTACATTTCCTATGAAATCCATTCTCAACTGGGTCTTTCTCTTATCCAACGTGCATGAGTTATTTCTGGATGATTTATCAGTTATGTGATTGATGATTGCATGTGTTTCAAGTTCAAGTTCCACACTTTGACCTCTCACTAGTTCCTCCATCTATTAGAGCTACTTAAACTGACTTAATTAATTACAACTTAAAATAAACTCAACCAGGGCTCCTATTTTGTAGGATCCACTCTACATGACTCAAGTTAGACCCTCAAATCGAATTGACTGAATCAAATAAGTCAAAGTAACTTAGTTAACTCGTACAAGCTGTCATGAGATGTGGACTTACAATTTTATTCTAATTTAGTTCAAGGGAAAATTAAATTAGAATCTTTCTTGGTGCCATTTTCAACATTTTTAGATACGAACTTCTCCTTTGAAGCAACCAGGAAGATGATTATAGCCAGGGTACTAGTATCTCTTGATTCATGCAAGGGATTACTCCTAGATTTGAACCTCACTCACCGAGGCCTGGCCTGACCCATATCTAGCTTCTAGATTACGAAGGAATCCCTTTTTGGTGCCACCATTTCGACCAATATGAACATGTTCTAGAGGACTACCCCTTGCATTACTCCAAGAAAAAATCTACTATAAATATAATAAAACTAAAAAAACAACCTACTTTTTTTTATAAACTCTAATGATATTTGTTTACATTGTTCTCCTCTCCCCTTTAAATAATTTATGGTCATAGTGCACAATTACAAACTAACCTTATATGTTATACATGGAGCTTCCTTCATTTTATTCCACTTGAGATTACTCTTTTACTTTTCTTTACCAATGTAATAATTTGATAAAATATTAAAGTTACATATATTAAGGTTACATATAACAATAGATTCATAAACAAAATCTATTGTCTCACTTAATTTCATCTCTTTATTATAGAAGTATTCTTCTAACCTATTATTAAATTCTTCTTAAATACTTTATTAGGATTATTATAGAAACTAAAACTATACACAAATATAGTTATTAATCCTCAATACACTAAACATCATAGATTTAATGTACATCGCCGTTGTAGTTTGGTTTTTCATCCATACAAAACATGTGTTCCAACTTATGTTTTCAAGGTTTATTTTACTTCCAAGGATTTTCTACTCCTCGTGGTTCACTTGATAAATATGCAATCTATAAAACTATTGAATTCACACTTACCCACTTGAGGACCTATACATATACTTCGTATAGACACGATGTTTAGTTATTATGCTTCCTGCCTTGAATAAAAACTTGGGTCCACTATGAATTAAGTCTATGTTTCTTTTATATACATATATATATATATTCACATATGTTTTCTATTGAACTATACGATCAAAGTGGTGACACGAGTTTCTAGTGTTGTCGTCCCATTTGTAAACGTGGAGATTTAACATTAGACTATGATGGTGAATACCACCTTCCTTCATGTGGCTTCATGTGGAATAATGTTGATATACGTGTAATCCTAATCTCAATGGTTGTGATGTGGTCTTCTTTAATCGACGGTTGACTGTTCTGGGGTTTTTCATTTGATTCTAATGGCTATCCATTGCACGACGGTTATTTTGTTTGGACAGAGCTCTGCTTTTGGCAATGTAGTGCTTGCTTCACATTCACCCTTATTTAGGTAACATCAAATCCTACGGTTGAATGATTTTCTTTTTTTTTCTTTCACAAGTTTGAATTTCCAAGGGTTTAACCTTGACAATTCAATGTAGGATTTTAAAGATCTTCTTGGCCATTCCCATTTCCCATAACTAGTTTTAATTTTATCTCTAGCCGAATTTGTCCGTTCTCTTAAAAAAAATCAAATTTTCTAGATTTATATAAACTTTTAAATTCTTCCTTTCTTTCAGGTTTCATTGTTTATTATTCTGATAAAATTGTAAAGGGGATTTCTATAAATGCAACCATAACTAAAATAATATGACTATGAAATGGTTTGACACTAAAATAATTGTAAAGTCTTTAGTCTGAAAATATATTAAATATAAAATCCTATTGAATTTTTCCTTAGGGTTCTAACCTTACAAAAATATATGTTCTTCTTTTCATATTAGTTACTTATTTTCCATTCCGGGTTTTATTTTATGATAGTGATAATTTGTTTTTAATCACAACATTATGGTTTGATTGTGCACATTATCGTAAAATGTTTAATCCTACAACTAATATTTCTTACTCTACCTTTTTCTTATTCTTCTTTATTCAGTGTCAACTACTTTTTTAGTACCAGTCGTTAAATAAGAAATTGCTCCTTAAACACTTGCAAGTAAAACAAAAACCCTTGAGGAAATTTTGAAGTTTTTCCTTGGAGAATATATTTTAGAGCTTTTTCCAATGTGTAAGGAATGTTCAACTTCTTGTGTCCAGGTCAGATGTCCTTGAACTCCAAGATGCTTCTTTACTTGTGCGTGACTCTTTATACCAAGGCTCTTGTCCTTTTATATTTAATTAATAGAATATTTATCAGAATTACTTCCTGTTAGGAAGTCTATATCTTTTAGGCTTTTATGCTTAGCATGTAATTTGTTAAAAGGTAACCCCGACCCAAAAACATTGGTTAGTTGCAATTGTTTGTTGTTATTATGATCACTTATGAATATTGGTTAGTTGCAATTGTTTGTTGTTATTATGGTCACTTATGACAAATACTACAAATTTAGCTCTATAATCCATTATGATAGAATACATTGGTTAGTTGCAATTGTTTGTTGTTATTATGGTTACCTATGACCAATATTGCAATTTTAGCTCTATAATCCATTATTATAGAACACATAATGTGTCGATCTTTTAATTTAATGACTACATGTGTTTACTCTAAAAATTATATGCTTCTCCCTCGGATGCTGGTGCATGACAGCGATAAAGTGCCTCATCGGGCAACCAAGAGGAGAGACACATGGCTGCTCCACGTGACTGCTCATGGAAAAGAGGTCCGCGATAAATGCAGGTGTGAGGGCGCTTTTACTCTGACCTCTGCCACCTTCTCCTCGACGTACCTGCTCTGCACCTCATTAACGCCGCTTGCAATGGCCATTAAGCCTGTCACCTCGGTGCTTTCATCCTCACTTCGGCCTCCCCATTTGCTCTCAGTGCATTTGTCTGTCAACTTCCCTCCGCCTCTGGTTCAAGGTACTCATCCAACCAGCGTTCGCCTTCCCTCTAACATCTGCTCTTCTCAAGCGTTCTCCTCGGCCCCCTTCTGGTCCGGTGACTCGGCTTCATGGAAAATTATGCCTCATCACCATAGAACGAGGTGTAGAAGAGCTGGGGGGCGTGGCCAGCCTTCTTGTCCTCCGCTCTCACTCTCCCAGGGCCAGGATCTGAATCTCTCCATTGGATGGAACGAGCCTGACATGAACCCCCCTGTCAACTTGAATTCCCAGCTTTCTCTACAGCTCCTTGCCCTCGCCTCGACTCCCTTCATCTCCTGCAGCAAGAAGAGGCCATGAAAATATACAATTCCTCCTGAGCCGGCTTTCATCCCTCGAAAGATGAAAGCGCTCCCAGTGCAAAGCGCATCCAGTGGTAGCGATGATTCCAGTGATAACTCTGGCAATGGTGAAGACAGCAGCTCGGTCTAGAAGACTGACAACAAGACGGATCAACCAAGACTGCATGCGGCTACCTCGGCTAATCACGACACCCCAACGTCGCCAAAGCCTCAACCTTCTAGCCACGCGCTGAGCAAGGAGTCGAACGATGGGTGCTACGTGTGCAGAATTAAGGAATAAGTTCCCACACTCAGTAACAAGAATGTAGGTTCCCCTTAGACTCAACTCTTTTCTCATTAGAATGCTTATGTTTTGGAATTGTCCTCTTGGTGACTCGTGTTATATTTTGGTTCTTAAATCTGCTGGTTTCCTGCTTTGGGTAGCAGAGACTCGCTGGTTTCTAAGGACTGGTTTCCCCTACCGGGGTAGTCCACTTTTTGGTGGAAAACTGTTGAAACTTCCCTCTGGACTAGACTCATCCAATCCATAGGAAGAGACCTGTAATTTTCTGTTCCATATGACTTAATAGAAATAGTTTAACTTAGGAAAAAAAAAAAAAAACTTATATGATTCTCTCTTTATATTTTATGCTCAAAAAATACGTTGTACATTGTTGTAAAATATTTTATGTATAATTCAAACATCTTTTCGAGAAACGTGTTTTAGGATTGGTTTATACCCATTGTAGGGATTCTTTATCCTATGGGTTATAATTTTAAATATTTATTTCTCTTTGTTCCTTGTTTATTACTAATTCTTTATGTCTTTTTGAGTTCACATACCTTGTTGTACATTACTTGCATAATGACATTTTTTTTGAAACTTAACTCAATATATATAGTGATTATCTATGAAATAATTATTTTCTAAGTTTGGTATCCTTACATCCAAAGAATTATTTATACTAGTCTACTAACCAAATGGACTACTCTAAATTGTATGTTTCTTTGTCTTTGTTTACTATAAAAACATATTTCTATACTCAATATAACTATCTCAAAAAATAATATTTCAAAGCTTAATATCCTTGCATATAAATCATTATTTCATATTACTAATGTGTTAGTCTTTCTACAAGTCATGTTATATATATATATATATATATATATATATATATATATATATATATATATATATATTTCCCCGTGGAAAAATCTTAATTTTCATTAATAATGAGAAAATTACATGTTGTAGATGCCCATGGCATATTCATCAAAATTGTGACTTAGTTACTGACAAAAATATAAGTCCAAAAAGTTCGCTTGTTGGGTTGTACATGATAATACAGTTATAAATAGTTTGTTGATATAGGATGATAAATATAAGATAAAAATGTGTTGTTATATATGTCTACAAAAATCATGATAAGTGGGCTAATTGGCCACTGATGTAGATCTATATACAGTTTGTGATAATAGCTGAAGTGTTCTTGTCCATTGTGTTCTTCGATCAACCATGTCCCCCTAGGCTGGAGCACGACCTCCTTGGATAACGAGTCGGAAATAGGGTTGCGCTCCCTGTAAATATGGTAAAAGTTGATAGAATCAAAATGAGATTTTAAATGCCATGAGTCCTCCAAAATGTGACGAAGTGTGTGAAAGTGAAATGCAAATGACTGATTGAACCAACTGATAAATGTTTTTTAATCTCCAAATATTTTCAGGTGGCAACATCCATGTTCAATAGCAAATTGTAAAAGGTGTCTCAAAGTGATGAGGTTTGCAAAATTGTTTGTATCGAGCCCCAAACACATTTTGATCTTGTAATGTAGATGTTCATTCATATATAAAACAACTCCTCCGCCACATCCATGTAGTTGGGCAGATCTATCAAAGTAGGCCCAGGGTTGATCATGATTTATGACTTCTGGTGCCAGATTACGGGGAGGGTCGGGTGGCCTGTCCTATGGGAGGCAGTGATAAATGGATATAACATTAGCAAAAGCACATGGCCAGTTGGGTGCTACATTGTGGAAGATGAGTCTGTTACGGGATATCCAGAGACTCCAACAGATAAGAAGGGGAATATTGTGATCTTTGTGGGAAGGGGAATTATTCCACTAGTTCTGCCATGCCTCTACAATATCAGCCCTGTGCCACTGAGTCAAAATGTGGAGGGAAACCGTTGTCTGGGTCCAAAGAGCCCAAACAACATGGCAATGCAAAAAAAATGATCGATGGATTCAGATTCAACCTTGCACAGGATACACCATGAGGGGCTGTGAAATGTATGCTTCTACAGGTTGTCTCCAGTGGGAGAAATGTTGCGGAGGAGACAACACATCAACATAATGGATCAGGGTGGAGCTTTTAATTTCCATGGGAATTTCCACCACCAAATGGTGTCTAGTGGTTGGGAGTTTGAATAGATATAAAGGTATCCCTCCTTGGGGGTGTATTTTCCATGTGTTGCATGTTTCCAAATGAGTTCATCCTCCCCCTGAGTAATGCAAACATGTTATTCAGAAAGAGCCAAAGTATAATTATGCCAGACCTCATGCCATTTCTCAGGTAACCCAAGCTGTATAACATACTTCCAACCTTGGGAAAAAAGAGATGTAGATGTCGGATCTGCAATCTGAACAATGGTGGTGATCCTAGAACACGAAATGTGATCAATGAGCTCTGGTGGAAGTTGATGAGCTCCACTGCAACCAGCCCATGGATCCAAACCAATGTGTGCTGAAGTTCCGGAGTTGATATACCATGTGAGGTCATCCTAATATAAGAAAGGGTGTTGATGACTACCTTATAGACCATCGAGATGTGGCGAGTGTTCTAGGTGGGTCTATGAATCCAATCCATGGTAGATTGTGGTCTGATATATTTATGGGTGACCATCTCTGTCCATAAGTTATGGGATGCCATGATCTGCAAACCCATATTAGCTGTGAGGGCTTTTGCAAAAGAATCCAATTCTTTGATGCCCCATCCTCCCCATTTCTTGGGTAATGAAATGCTGTCCCATTTGATCCATGCATAAGTGTGGCCCTATTTCTTCCCCATCCACAGGAATTTGTGATAGATCTGTTGAATCTTATTGAGAATTCCTTTCGGAATCCAAGCTAAAGATATCCAGTACATTGGAGTGGCAGCCAAGACCGAATTGAAAAGATTCAGTCTGCCAGCCCGAGATATCCAGCGGTGGCGCCATATGGATATCCTCTTTTCTAGCTTGGATATGAGCCAATACCAATCAACATTTTGATTGGCAAGTGGTTTTAATCGAAAACCCAGGTACTTGAGACCTTCCGATATATCCAAAATAAGGAAAGGAAAATGATGAGATGCGAGTACCTACTCCTATTGTGCGCAACCAATGATGGACAGAGTTGATTTTTGATTATTGCACGCCATGCCAGTAGCAAGGCTAAAAGATGTTAAAATTGAATAGAAAGTAGTGATGTCCCCCACCGATCCATTGACAAAGATAAATACATCATCTACAAAGAGAAGGTGAGTGAGAGAGCATCCCTCTGCAATGCGAATACCCATAAGTCTGTCATACTAACGTGATGGGAGATCAACCTACTCAATGCTTCCATAATGATCAAAAAAAGGAGGGGTGGGAGTGGGCACCCCTGTCTAAGCCCTCTCTCAGAGTGAAGAAAGGGTGATGCGGACCCGTTGATAAGCACACTGAAGGATACATTAGTGATGCAACACATAATCCAATTGATAAATAGCATGGGGAAACCTAGATGACTCAGGAGCATGCGGATATACAACGAGCTGGAGTGGTCGAAGGCCTTTTCCAAGTCTATCTTGAGGATGATGCCTTTGAGGTGCTTAATCATAATGGAGTGTAGGGCTTCTTGGGCCGTGCCAATGAATTCATGAATCTGACGGTGGTGAAGGAAAAAAAATTGTTTTGGAGAAATATTTGTGGAGAGGATAGGCTTGAGTCAGTTGGCTATGATCTTATAAATACAATTGCATAAATATATGGGGCGATAATCTGCAAATGTGTGGGGGGGGGGGTTGGATTTTGGAATAAGAGCTATGAAGGTGGAGTTTAAAGCCTCATATGATCTGCATATATGTCTACAATGCTCCACCACCTTGAGAATGTATTTACCCAGAGTATCAAAGAAAGATATGTAGAATTAAATGGGCCACCCATCAGGCCCCGGGATTTTATCCTTCTGAAACAATTTGAGGGTGTCTTGTAGTTCTGTCATCGTGATAGGGTCAGCTAGGTATGCTTCCTCATATCTCCCCACAAATATAGGAAACATACCTGCCACCTTGATTATCTCTGGGAGTGAAGTGATATGGGGAGCTCTATAGAGATTCCTAAAGTGTGAGACTCCCATGTTAGCCAATTGTTTAAAAGTCCAGGTGTGATTCCTAGCATCATCTTCCAACTTCCAAATCATGTTGATCACCCTTCTTCCATTTACAGATTGATGGAAGAACTTGGTATTCTCATCACCATCTTGTAACCAAACAAACCTACTCTGTAGCCACCATGTCTCTTCATGATATTTCAAAATCTTGGTGCGCTCAGACTCTAAATGAATGATGCGGGCTTTAGACTCTTTATATGTGTACCCTTGATCCATCGTGTCATTAATGGATGCCAGCTCAGATTCAATGGCTGTCAATAGATGTTCATCCATGGTGCGTTTTTCCTTTGCCCATGCAGTAGTAAGCCTCTTAACTTCCTTCATCTTGTAAGAAAAAGCAATGGAGGGTTCGAGATCAGGAGGATCCAAATGGGAGGTACAGTAGTTAGTGATAATTTCAGTATGTGAAGAATTACTTAGCCATGTCACATTGAATTTGAAGGGGGCACAGGGCTTGTGAGAAGCACTAGTAAGTTACAAATAAATGGGAGAATGGTAAAAAAGCCCGCCCGTTTCGACCCATTGTCTATAAACAGGGGTGTGTTCTGTAATAGCCTCATGAATCAAGAACTTGTCCAGTCGTCTCGCTAATGAGGCCAATCCAACTATTCAATTATGCCAAGTTGGTTGAATCTGAGGAGTAAGGATATCAACCAAGTGATGATCTTCAAGGAGAGCCCGAATGGGATCGGATAGAGGGTTGATTTGGGCATAGTGACCCCAGGATTCTGCATGTCCAAGAGAGAAGTTCAAATCACCTCCCATAATGAGGTTCTCTACGTCCAGGAGGGAGAGACTGAGCAGATGTTCCAAAAATCTGATATGGTTTGTACAGGGGCCATATATATTAATGAGGCGAAATTCACAACCAAAATCGGTCGAAATGATATATGCACCGATAAATCCCTCACCCCCCCAGATATTGTGGAGCATGATCGATCTGGGGTTGAGACCCAATGCTATGCCACTAGATCGACCCTGTGCATCCATGGCATGGAAAATACAATTAGATTGAATAGCTTGGAGTGCCTGAATAACCATATTCACAGAGCCAAGAGTCTCTTGCAAATAAATCACATTGACCGGGGTAGTATCAAATAATCTCTTAAGGGAAAGTTTTTTGGCAGATCTTTCCATGCCACGACAATTGAAGGACAAGATATTCATTGAGAAACCACAAGGAGGGTTTTCTGTGCTCTAAGAACTCGATCAAGAGTAATTTGATGCCCATCTACCACTTACTATCTAGCCGGAATGATGGCTTTCGATATGTATGAGTGGCGTCCCCTAGATGATTTCGAGGGTATGGGGGATGGGATGATAGCCAAGCCACCGATCGATGAAGTTGATATCCTGGATAAGGACCTAAGGGAATAGGAGTGACTACTCCTGGATTCAGATGATGACTCCATAATGGAGGGGGGGATGGATAGGATCGGGAGGGTCAGAGGGGTCTCAGATAAGGGAGGGCGGGAGGAGCGGGGGGTGGGGGGCGGGGGGGGAGGGGAGAGGGGGGTGGAGAGCAGGTAACGAAGGGAATAAACATATAAATAGAGGATATGTGCAGAGTGGAAATCACAACATATGATGCCAAAGGAAATGATGAAGCAAAGGGAAGATATAGAGAAATACTTGATGAGTGTAGAGTCGCGACCGCCTTGGATCAGGTAATGCGTGGAGATGGAGGCTGAGGAGTGCCTGTGAATAGTAGTGGGATCTTTTGTCTTGAGCAGATCCATGAGAAGGTGGTTACCCTTGAGTAGAAGAGGCAGAAGAGGGGATTGCCTCGAGGTAAGGCTCGGATGGAATAACAGAGTGCATCCCACTTCTGAAGAAGTGGGCATTCCTTGAATAGATGTCCCACTACATGACATCTACGACATCGAAAAGGTACGCCCTCATAGTCTAGTGGTTGCGTCCTAGAGAATTGCTTCCATCTGAGGACATGGATTCTTCTAAGCCCTCCCTCGTGTCCAGGTGAACCAATATGTGCGCCATTGTCATGATCCGAGTAACAGTGAATGATTTATCATAATCCAAGAAGGTGCCAAGTGCGTTCCCAATGTGCACAAAAGTGTCCTCTGACCAAAAATGCAGTGGGAGTCTAGGAAGGCAAACCCAGATGGGGCCAACTCCCAAGTGTTCCCATTCCGGATTAAATAACGGACTCCATCGCTTCAGAAGAACTGGGGCCTGTTCAATATGCCAGTATCGAGAGAGTACCCAAAGAAGGTGCTCTGGGCATTGGAAGCTAAGAGAAAACCAATAGCGAGGAAGAATGATGACAAAGGTTAGAGGCTCAATAAATTGTCCCCATATCTCCGTAGTCCATAAACAGATCCTCACCAACTTGTATTTGCGACCCCTCACATGTCCAACCAATACACGATCCGCAGTATCCAGTACCTCGCCCATCCTGAGATTGTCTCCAAAATATAGATCAATGCCCTTATTGCCAGCTTTGAAACACCTGTTATGCATGGGACCCCGCATTTGTGCACCTTGCGAGGGAGGGTCAGGTTCGAGCTCAGTAACCAAATCCTCAAAAGGCCCTGATTCATTCAATGACGGAGTCGTGGAGCCTTCTCTGACAAAAAACCCTGATGAGGGTGGGCATGAGGCCGACCGCGATAGATCGTGGGAAAAGAAACCCTCTGAAGAGATGTCTGCAAATCCCATGGGAAGTGTAACCAGGGGAGAAGGGTTGGAGGTACCTTCACCCAGGGGGGGGGATGCAGACGACTGAAGAAAAGTGGTGATTAAATGTATGGATGTCGGTGATAGAGGGTGCTGAGGAGCTAGAGAGGTCTCGAAGAAGGGAAGAATGTGCTCAAATAGTGCAGAATGATGAGATTCCAAGGGTAGGGTGTATTCTAGACTCGAAGAATGAAAAAACGAGAGGTGTGTCCATGTGGAAACCCTAGGTCCACCTGTAGGGGGAGATAGGGAATTATGCCCTAGTGAAACAGTAGATGGGGAAATGTGTGGTGAGGTTGTGGTTGAGATTGACACCCTATCCAAAGGATCTGATGTGTAATCAACAAGATCTTCTTCCATGGCAGAGGTTAGGGTAGAAGGCACCAGAGGTAACGGGGAGATCGCGATAATGTCCAGAAAAGGCATGGTTACGACGCGATGACCATGGTGCAATGGAGTGGGAAGAGGTGTGGCTACAACAGATATGAAAAGATCTTCCCTAACTGTATGCAGTCAGGGTAGGCTGCCGAATAGATTGCGCGACTGCCTAATCCTTCAGAGCGCTCCCAGACTCCATATATATATATATATATATATATATATATATATAAAGGGTTGTAATTCTATTAAAAATCTGGATTCTAGCCACAACCATTACATTTGGTAGCAAAAAAAAATTCCTCATTCATCCAAAACTACTCAAACCAGAGACAATGAAATTTCAGATTCTTCTTCTCAATCTATTCGACATGATTATCCTTCTATATTTGCCAAAACATTCTGTTAACATTAGCATACATGCATGACATATTAATATCTACAAAAACACTAACAAAAAATAGATGTTATATGCTAGCTATTTAGCTCCTTCTGTGAACTATTTCTCAACATATTCCATATCTTTCACTTATGTATCCCCCAACTGACCTTCGAAATCAGGTTCCTACTACTCCGCTTCTTGCTACATTTTTCTTAGTTTTTAACCCTACCCATTAGGAATCAGTTTGTATCCCTCATAATGAAGAATAATGATCTAGAAGCACACATTGTACCTAGTCATGGTTTGTGTGTACTTCCCATTTTCTATATAATCAAACTTCTACTCCATAAGTGATATCTCCATTTGTATGATGAGCTCTAGAGGAGAGGCTCCCATTTCGTCGCATAATGGTTCGTTGACACCACCCTCCTCAATTCGGAAAACTTCCTTTAAAACGAACACCACAACCATCTCCACCCTCTCGTTCAAATTCTCTACCTTCTTATCAAGAGTCCCAATCTACGCCATGATAACTTCCGCTGCCTCCTCTACATTCTCTATGTCCTTTTTGAGGCCCTTCAACTTATTTGAGACGAGGGTGAAATGACACCTGGCTTCTGAAATGATTTTCCCTCTGATTCTTAAAATCATATCCTCCACCTGATGCCTGAACGCTCTAAAGGAATTCCTAGATGAGTCTCCAAACACAATTTCGAGATGAAGAATCCATATATTTAGCCTGAAGGGAATGCACAACAATCCATAATGCATAAAATCTCCAAATCCATCTTCTTATAGTTAAGATCAATTCCACATTGACGACACAAAAGGACCTTTCATGCTTAATGTACTATGTTAATTCCCTCCCTGGAACCAAGCTAGAATTCATTGCTTCTTTCCTCGAGTTGAACGTTCACACGATTGATCTGAATCAATCCTCCTCAAGCTCAGAGATCACCATTTCTTCGCAAATTCTATGCGTTAAATTACATCTCGCGTGTTCCCAATTGTCCTTAATTTTGCCATTAGTTTTGATGGTGCCAACTTATCACTAATATGCCCGTTGCTTAAAAAATGTACCATAGAGTAATTATGACACTTAATCTCCTTGTCATACACTGCTCTTCTCTAAATTCTCTTTCGTGTTTTCGAGACCTTTTGTTCATTTGATTTCATGGGATATGGAATTTTATGGGTGCACTTTTGTTTACCCTTAGTTCGCCTTACTATAACATGGAAACTCATTTTTCTTGCTCATCCGTTAACCCATTTTTCCCCCTTTTAATGTGATATAACTCTATGGAAACAAATTTATCCAACATTAATATTATTCTTTGCATTGTTGGGTTTGGAACCGAGTCCATGTTTTTAGGCCGCTTAATACACTTTTGAATGGTGATCTGGGAGTCTTTGAAAACTTTTAGATGGGTAATTCCTTCATCTAGCTCCATCCTTAATCCTTTATATAAATCATATTCTTCCACCTGGTCGTTTGTGGATACTCCCATCCTTAATCCTTTCCATAAATCATATTCTTCCACCTTGTTGTTTATGGATATTCCCAATCCCCAGAAGAATTTTTTTTATTTATTTCTCCATCGGGGCTAAAGATTACCCCTCCCGCTCCAACCTCCCCCTTATATACTTTTATAACCAAAATTTATCCATAATAAAAATAAACAATCCATTTCTAATATATCATCATCTTACACTTACACTCTAGATTCTAGAAGTATATCTATTCACTATATAAAAGACACTATGTCTTTAGGAATTTAAAATACTTGTTTAATTCAAACATGTGTACTGAAAATTTCCTCAAAAGGTGAAAAGAAACAGGCAATAGGTTTGGGAAAATTTGTTTAGAAAAATGCATTTTAATATGATAAATCTAAAAAATTATAAAAATTTAAAAAACATTACTAGTGGAAATTTATATTAAAGTTTAAAAAGTCGAAAGAATATTACTATGTTAGAAATTTGGCTTCTGTGATCCATAGAATGTGTGTAATAATTTTCGGTGAAAATCACATAATGTACATTTATGTCGACGCGTTTCGAACGATTAACGGTTCATCATCGGCCAGGATCTGCACGATTGATAATTTCTGATTTAATTCCGAAAACGCGCTTCCGACATAAATGTACATTATGTGATTTTCACCGAAAATTATTACACACAAATATTACTAGTTTTCAATATAAAATCGACTAAATCTGATAAGAATATTTAAATTTGCATTATAAAATGTTTGAAAAAATCTTATAAAAATATTTAAATTTATAATGAAACTTGTTTGCAAGTATTTATTTTTAAGCACATTATAAACACCGAAATCTGTCCAGTAACTTCAAGTGGCATTATTGGTTTTTTATAATTAGTTTGCCAGTATCTACTAGCACATCATAAAGACGGGAACTGGTCGGTCCAGCTTATCAAATGACAGCGAAAACGAAAGAACGAGTTGGTTTCTTCCTCAATTTCACACATTGAACGGTTCACTCATAGAATTTCAAAATCCCGCCTCAGCAAATTTACTATAAAGCAGGCTGCTTTATGTTCGCTTATATTCACAATATTCACAGTTTCTAGATGCATATTGTGTTGTGTTAGGGTAATTAAGGTAAAGTCATAAAGTCAATTTTTCTTTTATGTTTTCTTAGGAACTCAATTATTTTACCTTGATAATAATTTATATAACGAATACTAGAAACTATCAGAAATTATTATATCTAACCATAAACAATTATATCTTAGTGACCTCACAATAAGAAGGTTTAGCTTGTGTTATTTCTTTATAGACTTTATAGTCTATCCAAGGAATAAGCCTTCTTTCATTTGTTTTATTACTTTACCATCTCTAAGGTTGCCCCTTATACTTTTGTCACACCATATTCACTGCAAAAGGACTACGAACATTATGCTTTCCATCGCTCCATGTGAGTGTACCGAAAACATATCTTTTGGTGGCAGCCTTGGTTGGTGTAAAAATTACATCTAAATGGCTATGATACACTGAAAGGTGCAAAGATACATTGAATGAATAAAAGATTTGTGAAAATCATCTAGCCAAGAATAAAGGTAATAGTTGAATGTATGTTTATAACTAAATTTTAGAATTGGAAATTATCTACATAATTTCAAAAATTTTTTTAATTATACAAATAATCAGAAATTTGTATTTATAAAATACAAGTAACTCAATAAATTTAATTACATTCAAGGAAAAAAAAACATTTTTACTAAAACTTGCACTCAAAATTTGTAATAAAAAAATCTAAATCTTAAACCTTATTTAATTCTAAATATTTAATTTTAAATTAATAATCAAGATTTTCATAATTTTACATACCAATATTTCTCAAAACAACCATTTGCAATCCCTCGGAAACTTTCGTTTATATGGTAACTTTAAACCATAAATTCTTCATGCTAGTTTAATTTGGGAAACAAATAAAGGTTGAAACTTATCTTTAATTTTTTTCCTGCAACAAAGACAACAATTCTACATTTGAGTGAACTATTTGCAAAAGCAAAACAAATTCAATTAATCATGCAAAGATGGCTCTCTTGTACAATTAAATCTAATTAGACATTAATTTATCCACACTACTGAAAATCAATCTTAGACGTCACACTGGAAACCTCTGATAAAAAAAAAAATCATGTTCTTGAAAATATATACAGAGAAAAAGGGTTAGGTGTAGGTTTTTTTTCTGAGGGGTTGTTTTTATAGAAACCACCCATTTTTACTATTGGTATTTATTCCTTCACATGCATATTGCTTTGTGTCTACTTACCAATTGAATAAAATCAGGTCGATTATGTGAACTCCGAACAAGAACAAAGCTCAACCAATTTTACTCAGGTATAAAATGGGTGCATGATCTGGAAAATTAAGTTTTGTTTTTGTTTTTTTTGTTTTTTATGTAACTTAGGTTAAACTATATTAAAAGCATAAAAGATATGTACAGAGGCTATGGGCAGAGATGGCAAGTAGTAATTAGCCTATCCTTACCTTGGAAGTTTTCAAAATAAACCAAGTTTTGGGCTTCCTCATAAGAGAAATCGACCCCTTAAGAGAGTCAAACAGACTTGTTTTACAAAATATTTAGTGACATATGAAAAAAAAATAGCTGAAGTATGTCCTAAGGTGACAAAAATAAGAGATTAACCTTGCTACAGAACAACCATGGATTTCCTTATCTTCATATGTCACGTGGTCCTCCTCCTTTATCATGTATCCATATTCTCTTGCAGTGGCTTCCTCCTTAGCTGTGGGCGCATGAGGAGGCTTTGGAGGGGCCGCGTCGATGATGGGAGCAACTGAATACTCAACATCATAATCTCTGGTCCAAACACCGTTCGAGTCCATAACCCAAATGCATATCTCCTCCACCGTGGGCTCATGAACTGGAAGCGATTTAGTTTTCCTTGGTATGGGATTCTCAGATTGCATAACTGTGGATTTCCTGTGGCCTCTTCTATGCTTAGGCTTCTCCGGGGGCAAATAAATCTCCCCCTAAGTGTTTTCAGATGCTTGAGTAGCCAAAATTTCATGGCTTCCTGATGTAGATCCTTCAGTGGATTCCAGACGATGGTCATGGCCACGATGAGAGTGGCCCGAGAGTAGCCCTTTGTACTTTCCCTTGATGGGATTTTGACATTGGTACGGTGCCATGTAGAGGCTATCGAGTAGAGGATGGGGAGTTGGCTGAGAGACAAGGCTGAGAGCAGGGCGGCGATGGCAGAGAGAGTGGGCGAGGCACGCTAGAGCAGCAACGTAATGGCGAATAGAGGAATTGCGATGACAGAGAGAGATCGCGAGGTTGGCTGGAGCAGCAATGAAATGGAAGATTGAGGAAAATCTATGCCCTTTGAAGGCATGAGGCATTTAATTCGAGTGGAGATGTAGAGATGGACAATCCAAGTGTGCCTGCATGTGATGCATGGTGTGGCAGGATGCTAGGTGTAGTAGAGCGCATGAAAAAATGATTAGCGATTTGAGGTTCTGCATCAAGTTGGAGTTGGCAGTGTAGGGCATCATCAGTCTAAGCATGGGAGGAGCTATCCTCGCCAGATTTGGAGATTTAACTTGCATCCGGGGGTGTTCGATCCTTTTGAAGGAGAGTGCGGAAACTATCGCGAAGGATTTCGTCCTAGATATGATGGAAATTAGAGTGGTAGAGCATTGAATTGCAATCCACTCCTTTTTTGGCTAGGATATCAGCTACAGAGTTTTCCTTCCTACGAACATGGTGGAATGTCAAGGCATTATGATACTGCCACAAATGTTCCAGATGATTGAGGCAGTTGGAAAGCCTCCAGCTCGTAGAGACCTTTGTGGGTGAAGAACCAAGGAGGATGCGAGTTGCAGCTTGGATGATGAGCTGAGAATCTCCTTCCATTTCCAGTGGGAAAAAATTGAGCTCGATGGCTATGGAGGTACCCTGGATAAGCCCCTCCAATTCCGTGGATTTGTTTCTATTAGAAAATTATATATTACAGAGCAATGCAGTTCATAAAATATGTGGAAAATACAAGCACACAAAACACATAAAACTAGAGAGACATAGATATACGTGGTTCACCTAGTTTGGGCTACGTCCACCCCGAACAGCCAGTCCTTCCTTTATATTGTCCAGCAAAATGAAGAGACAAAACCTACAGCAGAGCCGATGTAATATCCTCTATTCTCTCTCACAGTCTCCCTATCTGTTTCTCTCTCTGAGAATACACATACAATACACAACCGCAATACGATGCCCTCATACAAGTGAGGGGTTGCCTTCAAGGGAAAAAAACCCTAAACTAAACATAACTTCTACCGTCAGATCATCTGCCTAATGAACAACCCAAATTGACTAGAAATTACTATACTTTTACAAGGAAATTTCCCCTCCCACACAGCGTTTAATTACGGGCTCCGTTGCCGCCCTAGTAAGGTACAAGGGTCCAACGCTGTGATACAAAATAAAAAAGATAATCAGGCTCCACACCCATCAGTTTCTATCCCACCCCAGGTTTCTGTAGTAGGCATGCAAAGGGTTTCCAGTGGAATCTCTGAAGATTCCCCTAAATCCGGCTTCCCCTTGGTTGCCTTTGGAGGCTCCATCAAAGTTACATTTGAAAATTCCAGGGGGGGGGTTCCAAATTTTAGGAGAGTTGATACTTCCTGTACGCGAGGGGGGGGGGGGGGGGATTTATCCATGGGGGTTTCAATGCTAAGATGCAAATTGTTCCAGATGATGCATTCAGTTGTAGATGTCGAGAAGTCATCCTTCCACCAATGTGCCAAGGCAAGAGCTTCTTCTAAGTTGCTGAGTAGCTTGGCCCAAATCTGCTCTTGAGTTAATGTTTCATCTTTAAATATCCTGCTATTTCATTCTTTCCAGAGGTTCCATGTGAGTAGGCTCGAAATGAGCTGCCACACGCGATTTAAGAGATTGTTGGAATAAGGATTATCCTGCCACGTGCTGATGGTGTGGGTGATGTTGCTCGATTGGATCTTCTGTATAGGGTCTCGATCCTGTCCCAGAGAGTGTTGGATATGGGACAGAGGTCCAGTAGGTGATCGATAGTTTCATTGTCATTATGGCATAGAGGACACCTCGAAGGACCCACAAAGCCCCTCTTTAGGACATTCTCCCATGTGAGGATGATCTGGCCAATTAATTTATGTATATGTGCCCTAGTTATATAGATCTTAAAAAAGTGGATCATGTTATTATTATTTGTTTTCCAATCTAACATTAAAGAGGCAAAAAAATAATTCATCCATTTGAAGTATTGGAAATAGGCTAGTTTATCAGCAGAATGTATCCTTAGAAATATCTAGGGCACATTTTATCCTACTTATCTGGGTTGTTTTGTTTGTCTTTCATTTGAGCCTCAATATACAAAGTGAGATGGACCCATGGATTAAATTTAAAAATCAAATTGAAAAAATTCTATGATTTCCATTCTAAGAGAAATGCTTTCATTAAAAAAATTCCAATCAATTGAAGTGTGAATGAACAATACAAATTTGTATTTCATTTCAAGATTATTGAAGAGAAAAAATATTTTAAGACACTTGACTGCTAATAATAGTAGTTCTATACTTCAAACTGTCAGGACAAATGGGCTTAATGCCAAGCCTACCATGCCATAAATAACACCATCACATAATTTTGCAACACTTCCTTTATGAAAATAATGTTGAAGAAAATAAAGACATGAAACAACAACCTAAAGGAGTACTACCAAAGGTGTCAATCAATAACAATAATGCCACTCTCCACATTCAAATAAGGAATTCTGCATGAATTTTCTACAACTTCCATGCCACTTGACAAAACTAGAATGTTGGAATTCCATGGTTGGAAAGACTATATCACCTTCTAAAACACCACAATCGCGTTAATTTGAAAAGCATTACTTAGTGAAGAAGAGATCCTTAAAATCCTAGCTGCCAAATACATTTTTCTTTCACTAAATAATAAATTAACTCTATAACCAAGTCAATAATAAATTAACTCTTTAACCAAGTCAGATTTACCTTAACATCCTAGAACTCCTCTAATTACATGCTTTCATAAATAATGGAGTGTATCCTAGCACTCATATAAGGAGATGCTTGCATAAATAATGTAGTGTATTTTAACATTCCAATTTACACAATATTACTTGAGAGATTCACCTGTCTCTCCCAAGAATAGTTACCAGATAATGAGAATATTGCAACAAATATACTTGACGACTCCCTAATCCATATAAAGATCTACCAAGTATCTCTTAGTTTGCTTTTATAGACTGTACAATAATAGATAATGTACATATTTTTGGTTGCATCAGTAACAAAAAAATTGGCTAATATACAATATAGGCAGACCGAACTTATTGCTGATAGAAGCATTGCTCAATCCCCTCGATGATGATATTGGGGAACTTGGAGTGCCTTTTTATTAGAATAAAAAACAAAAAAATATAAAGCAATGCTTTAACATGCGGATATCAGGAATCAAAGTATTTCCTCAACCCAAAAAAATAAAAATAAAAATAAAAATAAAATGTATGCAACATTTGACCTACTCGAAAATAAAGTTCACTAAAATATGCAGCTTGTAACACATGCGATAGATAGCATCGAATGCAATGGGCCATATCGTGGGACAATACTCTCGATTTATTTCTTTTTATCCAATTAGATATTTGAACAAATTATTTTTTGTATGACTTCCATTTGTGTGATTTAATCCTTTCTACCTATATTGATCATGATTACTGTGTGTGTCTAACTAATTGTGTTGAGTTTAGTGATGATGTAGATTGCAGGTTTGGGCATCTAACCTCCATACCCATTGGATGCACATAATTTAGAATTTACAACTGATTTAATTAATTACCTTGAATCTACATTTGGGTACCAACTCTATCCTTGTTGGATGCACAAATTTTATGCAAACATGGAAAAATTTTAATCAAAATAAACATGAGAACTGATTACATTTTTTTTGGGTTAGAATTCCTTTGACCTTGAAAAATTAGTGAGATCTACCAAATAATTGAAGAAAGAAGGTAAATTTTTTTCATCTCTATTTTCCCTATGATTACATGACTAGTTTATCAATATAAGTTAGCCTCTATTATTTCCCTTCATTATGCTTTTTCATGTGTGTATATCATCATTACTTGATTTTGTAAGGTTGTTTCATTGCATTTCCTTATACAAGATATGTTTTCAATTACCCTTGTTAAATTGTTTATAAGATCTACATTTACAACAATCCTATCTATTCCTCCATTTTATGGACTAACCAAAAGCTCCACTACTTCTTTCTTTTATTTAAACCATAAATATGTGTAATATGTGGAAAAATTTATAATCTTGTGAACACCAATGGCATGTAGCTAGGTCATACAAAAAATATGAGGTTAAATTTACATACGATATCCACGGCATCTATAGATTTCATTAGCTGAAATGAGCTTGATATTCTTGAAATACAGACTTTAATTACACAAAAAGCTTAATTAATCATCCATTGATGTTTCATATACAAGTCCTAGTTGTAGAGCTCCTATTATATTTACTACTCCAAATCCAAAATAAAATGGTGTCCCAGAGATATTTTATTCATTAGTCAATAGTTCCCAATATTGTTCCTTACAATAGCTTCCATATACATTAGAGTGCAGATGTTAGAAAAAGAGGTTGTTGTGGTATTGTAAATGGATTTTTTTTGAAATTGAAGATTATGCTAACATTGAATCAACCAAATATAAATTACCATTAACATTGACTATAATCACAAGTTGAACTAATTCCCTATGTAAATGATTGTGAATCAACACTTCGCTGAAAAGATTGTCCTGAACTAACCCTCGGAAATTTTTTTGTTTAAGGGATTATGCATTTCAAAGTACTAAATTAAATTTATCCATGTTGAAGCCTCGAAAATCATTGCTTCAAACATTGGGGGAAAACCACCCGGTCCGAACCTTAGAACAACTCCTTTTCCATTTGGTGTGGTGGTTGCGATTGGATTTATAGGACTAGTTTCCTAAAAATGAATGAATTGGTAATGGAGTGTTTGTGCAAGTGGGTAAATAGAACTAACTAATTGAATTAATCTATCTAACTTAATCTATAAATTTCAAATAATTCTAAAACTAACCTGGGTATTAAGTATGAATACGACTTAAATATGGTTTCAATTAAACAAATAACCATGAAAATGTATTATTATTCAACAGAAAGATGCAGTATCATATAATGATAACTCTGTTTAAGAAATTAAACAGAGTTATAATAACACATCGCATTCATAATTCTATATATCATTTGCATATACTATGATAGAAGAATATTTCTATATCTTCAGAAATGATATGCTAAAGAAATATTTGAGAAAACAAGCATATATAAATGATAGCAAATTTGATAGAAAATACTTCATAACAGTAAATTGATAGAAATACCAGATTCATTTAGATATTTTCTTGATGTAATTCGATATTCAGATCCTGGGCTTTAACTTAGAACAACCTCCAAGGTATAGAAATGAAACTCTTAAAGATAATTCAACATAAATCACAAGATGTGATCCTTTATAAAAATAAAATAGTCAATGGAGTACAAAAATATATGATCCAAGCCAAAATATTACAAATTCGGGACCCCTTTCTAAATGCATGAAAGGTTTAAATAGGAAATTAACATAACAAATTATCTATAACTTATGCTAGAAACTATCATCAGAGATCCGGGAAAAGACTTGCGATATCAAATAAAGCAGATTCACTAAATTTATTCTGTATTCAATGTGATGAGGTGGCATATTTTAAGAATATCTTTAACTTTAGTTGGATGGCTCAACCTCGAATGCAACTGACTAGTGTATGTGGCATCGGATAACTCTGGAATGATGTAATTTATGGCATTAGAAAGGCATTTGATTGCCATCTGTTGACTTTGTGGTTTGATCAAATATGTCCATAGGACATCCCATGTAATTTCCTGTATTTTGTTGATCTTTTTATTCCTGTTGATTATTTCCTGCTTCCATCTATTATCAGTTTCTTTCATCCTTGGCAATTTACGTGGAGTAAAATCTAAAATTAAATTAGTAGCATATAAGCTATCATTTACTAATTGTGTCAGATTGTTCATTATGGCTCTGACCCTTGATGTAACACGTTATTCTTTAATCAACTGTGTATCCCATTCAGAAAATAAAATTTCTTTATGCCTTTCTTCGATTCTGGGAAGATTTGCCTTCTTTCCTTGTTCTGAGTCCTGCCATGAAATAAACTTTGAAATCTTATCATCTGCATTCTCAAATTCAATTCTGGTACTGACTGATTCATCAATGAGGGAAGATGTTATTTCAAATAAAGGTTCAGCTTGTGCAATTTTTGAACACAGATCATCCAACTGCTGAGACAATAATTTACTTGTTTCCAGAGCTTCTGTTTTAAATTGGTCAATTTTAGGATAATCTTTAAATTTCTGCAATCTTGCTTGAAATATTTTTTCTTGCTCTGCTTTGGCAGTTTTCTCATTTTGTAGCAGGGTCTGTAGTTTGGACACCTCTTGAGACAACTGTTGTTGTTTATTCAAGACTTGCTGATCAAGCTTCTTCTTTTCAATACTCAGTTGTTATTCCAATTGTTTGGCTCTGAGGCTTTATTCTTCTAACTGTTGCTCCAACTGCAATATTCTTTATTGATCACCTGTTGTTTTCTCTTCTAGCAATGCTATCTGTAAGTATTTTTTCTTTATCATTTGATTGACTTCAGCAGCTTTATCTATAGTGGTTGCACCGTAGGAACTTGCATATTGTGATAATTTGGTAAGATCCTCTGAAGGATTTACCTCAGTATTCTTCCATACAACATTCATTAACTCAACTTGTGGAGTTGCAAATGGTCCTTGATCTACCTTCCTTCTCTTCCTTTGTTTTCTGACAGCAGCCTTATGCTTAGGACTGTAAAAGATATCCAGAGGAGGAATGTCTTCAAGTCTCAACACAATTTCTTCTGATGGATGTTCAGGAATGATCTCCATATCCTGATCATTTAGATTGTCAACTTGAGGATTATTTTGTTCCCTTATTTGTTGAGCGAATTGTTCATATTGACTTAGAAAATGGGGAGTAACAGTAATTTCAGTAGAATTTACCACTTTGTCCGTGGTTTTTTCTCTTTCAAGCTGATCATCTAGTTTATTACCTGTATCTTGTTTTTCAGTTTGGACATTAGCCTTGCCACCAATGTTCTCATTTTCTGTCTGCACATCAATTTTGCTAGTAGACACTTATTTTCCTTCTTTTCTAGATGTATCTTCATTTTTCTTCTGTTCTATTTCCATACTTTCATTTTCTTGTAAAGGAATCCTTATCTGGTCAAGAGGAACTTTCAGTAATCTCTCACTTCTGAATTGCATAAATTTATTCATATCTTCTTGTTGAAACTTAGATTTAGCCAAGTCATAAACTTAGGAAAATTTCTCAATTGAAACAAATAAATCATCAAATTCATCAGGTTCATGCTCAAACCTAGAAATTTTAACCTGAGTTGTGAAATCGAAAGTTACTTTATTAGGATCATATTGCCTGCCTCGGATAGATGCAAGCTTAAGATCTCTTATTTTAAGGACTTCCTTTTTAGCATGCTTAAAGTCATTCAGGGTATAGGTTCGACAATGGAAAGGGAAGGTTGGCCACATCAATTTTTTGGAATTCTTTGAAGACCTAGACATTCCTCTTTCTATCAACTGATAAGATATTTCTTGAGCTAAAAGTTTATCAGGGACATAAAGGGGCAAGATATGGGGTTCAAAAAGGCTTCCAAAAATTCTAATATAGGTAAACTTTTCCTCTCCAAACCAATTTCCGATTAGGGATATATCAAGCTTTGATTTTTCAGAGAGCCGAGGAGGAAATTGATTGAAAATGATCTGGTAAGTGGGTAATATAAAGCCATGGAAAATTCTATATACATGATTCTTGAAATGAACCTTCCACAAGAGTTTATGGTAAATGTGAATCGAAACAGGTTCCTGTGGAGTCCATTTCCAACCCAGAATAGGGAATTCGGAATTAAAACATAGAGCATCTAAGATATAGACACAGAAATGAAATGGGGGAGTATTCACACTATTTTTATTCTTTCTATAGTCCAAAATTCTGTTCGCCATCTTATCAGAAAGAATAACTGACCAATCCATAATTTCGGAATTTATAGCAGCATGAATTAGGGGTACCATCTAAATTGAAAATCTTGCAGAATTATCGTTCCCGAAAAGCCTACACATCATCGCAGCAGCATAGAAATATGGGGGTGCAAGAGACTCTACGGAGTACATGCCTGAAGTCTCATGCTTATGCTTTTCTGGAGCTCGTCTCCATTCTTTAATTGGGTCTGACTCAATTTCATTGCTTGCGGTGAAATTTGCTATGAAAGCTTTGTTGTAGACCTTTTGAGGATTTGGTAAATGGTACATCGCTTTGATATCTTCCACTCTAAAAGACCCAAAACTTGTTCCTGCGGCTGAGACAAATGTTCTGTTTGTGATGGTGGTGTTGTCTATCACCCATCGTATTATATCATAATATGAGAACATATTCGCTCGAGATGCAATAATATGCAGAAAAGAATTTGCAAGCTCTTTTAGAGGACTTTCAGCATTCGAATTTGAGTCTTCATCTGGTATTGTCGCCTTTACCACTGTAACAATAGGTTTTTATGCTTCAAGAAAATTATAAACATCTTCCCATGAAAGCTTCCTGAGACCCTGGCATGCAGTATCTGTAACCAACTTGATTTTAGCTGGTTTTTCTTTTGGCATTGTGGTAGTGACAGTGGCCTTTGAGGCGAAAACGGTTCTTGATTTTTTAAACTTCTTAGACATCTTCTCATCTAGTATTGTTTCACTAGTTCGGTGAACGAGAGGGTTTGATGTTCTATTGCTCTACAAATGAGAAAAAAACTTTCAGACGCGGGAAGAAATGAAGCAATGAAAACAATTTATGCGAAAATATTTTTATTAATGATCAAAATTGATTAAATCCATATTAAACTTAAATTCCATCCATGAGAGTCACATTCAAGCATTCATTTTAGAATCGATCAACATAATTCGTTTGATTTTCTAATTAATGATGATCGTACAATCGGAGATCGGCGATATTAAAATGTTAATGTAAAACTTTCCCTTTGAATTTTCCGATTGTGATTAATAAATAATATATGCGCAATGCAAACGGTGATAAACAAAGAATAACTATCCATCGCATCGGAGGTTTCGAAAAGGAAATCAAATGAAATCTCATATTTTCCGCCGATTTGTGATTGCGATGATGGTATATCGCATCGGATATTTCCAAAGGAATTAAGTTGTACATGATTTTCACCGATTTTCGATTGCGATGATGGTGGGGTCCATCGCATTGGGATTTTACAAAACAAGTAAATGTGATGTTGCTTCTTTGAAATGCGATTGCGATAAATTGTATCGCATTGGAGTTTATGAAATAGGCCCAATGAAAGGTATCCTTTTCGAAATGCGATTGAGATAGGTTACATCACATCAGAGTTTTACAAAACAAAAGTGAAACCTTAAGACCCTACCGAATTGTGATTGAAATTTACTTTATCGCATCGGGCTTTTTTAACATGAATACTTCTATGCTTTGTGCCGATGCGATATAAGACTTGATAGTTCATCGGATTGGAGAAATTCAATGTCACATTTGTCCACTTGTATTTGATATATGCGATATGCAATATATGAATTTTAAACAATGAATCTTTTTATTGTTTTATTTAAAATAATTTGATTTCCTTAAAATATTTTATTTTTTATCTAAAGAAAAAGGGGACCTATTTCGAAACAAATTTTATTCTAAAATTTTGAAATGGGGAGGGTTGTTGTACCGTACAACAATTGGAGATTCACTGGAAGAAACAGTTATCTCTTAAAAAATGAAATGAACACTATAACTTAAGTAAGTAAAATTTTTTAAAGATGATGAAAACTATCTAAGAGAAATTTAAATAAAATCTAACTCTGAAAAAGAATAAAAATCACTTACAATTTATTTCTAATTCCTCAAAAATAAAAACATTTTTGGGTTTTCTCAAGCCTTGATTGGTTGATAATAATAAAGTAAGGGGCCTTTCCAATTTTAGCTTTTGTAATATACTCTATTGTCATAGGCATTGCCTCTGCAGCCAGCAAACGTTTATAGTCTTGACAGGGTTACCTTTTAATCATCAACCATTCATTGTCCCATCCAACTAAGATCATGACTCTTTAAAAGATAAATTCATAAGACATATTATCTCATGTTTTTATCTTTTATTTATTTTTTAATTTAAAAGCCATTGCTCTGGTTTGGTGGCCAATTAATAACAAAGCTACTCACTAGTTGTAATTAAACTGAACAAGCTGGCTCGTGATGAGACCCCCTGTCTTATAATTATAAGCCATTACCTTGTTTTGGTATGCAGTGTTGTAATGTCAGTTTTATTACTTCTTATGATCATGGTAAGAAGGCTCGTGATGAGACCCCTTATCTCTTAATTTTAACATATAATTTCTTAGAATTACACTCTAAAAAATCACAACCTTAATGGATGGGGTGAAATGATTTTTCTCCTTAAGAATCAATGGATGACAATTTTTTAGAGTTTTGAATGCCAAAGCTTGAAAAATTCTCTACTTTTTATGGACAACCTTTCTCTGCTCAATAAAATTATAATGATTTACAACTTTCTCAAGGTTTCAAAAGATTTTGCAAATGTTTAAACAAATTTTCAAAGTTTAATATTTTATTTTTAACTACCCAAAAATTGTAATCATTTCCTTAAAAATTCTTATTTACATAAAATAAGTATTTATAATATTTTCTCGAAGATATTTTCAAATAGTAAAAATCCAATTAAAGAATATTAACAACCTTATTTGTAAACAAACACACTTGCATAATGGAATATGTACAAGTAAGAAGGGGTTACCTTCTTAAGAAAAGAATTTTTTCAAGACAAGCCCATTCACAGGAAGAGATTCTCTCTTTCCTGTTAAATCTTGCAATATGAATGTTGATGAGCCTATCTTTTCAGCAATCTGAAATGGTCCAAGCCACATTTTTTGAAATTTGGTATGCTTACCCTTATCTTCATGTGCTTTGTCCCATTTCAGAACAAGATCACCAATTTGCAAAGTTTTGGATCCGGTGGAACTTGAATCAAAAGAAGATTTTACAAGCTGTTGGTGTTTAGCATGAATGCTTTTTTCTTTCTCTCTATCTTCTTCTAACTTAAGTATTTGATCAAATCTCAACTGAATAGATGATGAAGGATTCTCTTCAATAAATTGAACTAGGGCTATTGATGGAAGAACTAGATTTGATGGTATCACAGCTTCTTTTCCATAGACCAGATTAGAAGGTGAAGTACCTATTGAAGCTTTATGAGTAATACGATCAACCCATAGTGAAAAAATTAAAGATTTATGCCAATTCTTTTGATTCTGATCAATGCTCTTTTTTATGATTTTGATGAGATTTTTATTAGTAGATTCAACTAAACCATTACCTTGTGGATAATAATTTGCTGAATATTTTAATTTGAAACATATTTTAATTGCAAATTCCATTATACTATTTCCAGAGAAATAAGATGCATTATAAAAAACAAGAGCGTTAGGCACACCAAACCTGGTAATGATGAATTGATCAATGAATTCAATGATTGCATCATAATTGGATACCTTTAAAGGAATTGCTTCTACCCACTTTGTAAAGTAATCTGTTACTGTAAGGATGTATTTGTGTTGTTTGGAAGAATGTGGAACAATTTCTCCAATAATATCAAGTCCTCATTGTTCAAATGGTTGCTCGATATTTACTAGTTGTCAAGGAAAAGCTGGTTTCCTTTGTCTTCCACTAGCAGTTTGACAAACCTCACATTGCCTTACATAATCATGTGCATCTTTGAACAAGGTAGGCCAATAGTAACCAGCATGGATTATTTTGTGAGCTGTGGTATCACCTCCAAAATGTCCACTTGCTGGTCCATCATGTAATTCCTGCAACACCTTGTGTGCTTCAGATTTTTCAAGACATCTTAATAAAATTGAATCATAATTTCTTATGAATAACACATCATCAATGATTTCAAAGTGCTTAGCTTTTAATCTTAAAGCACGCTTGTTCTTATAGCTGAGATTAGAAGGAGCATACCCATTTTTTAAGTAAAAGATCAGATCAACATATTGAGATTCAGATTCTATAATACTTATCTGATTTACTTGAACAATATTATCTTGATCTTGATGCTCTGGTATGTTGGAAGCTCCAGCTAACAATCTGCAAAACCCTTGTCCTCTAACAATTTTAGCTGGCTTAATATCAATATCATACTCTTGTAGAGATGTTACCCAATTAGATCTCTTTTCTCCTACTTCCTTTTTATTAGCAATTATCTCACTGCAGAGAATGGGACAATAATCCTTGTATGTGTCTTTAGGAGAAAGGGTCTAAAATGTTTGATAAATTTAAATACAGCAAAGGCTTGTTTTTCTACATCGGAGTAGTTGAGTTCGGCTCCTTGCAGATTTGAGCTAAAGAAAGAGATTGATGCTTCTTCTTGTTGATCATTAGGTTGTGTTAAAACAACAGCGTAGGATGTTTCAGTAGCCAAAGTATATAGAATAAAATGTTTAGAAAAATCAGGAGTATTCAATGTAGGTGCATTAATGATTGCCTGTTTGATTAAATCAAAGGCTTATTTTTCTTTATGTAACCATTTGAAGACTGAATTTTTCTTAATCATATTCTACAAAGGTAAAACTATTTGAGAAAAATCAGGAATAAATCTTTTGACAAAATTGATCTGTCCCAAAAAGGATTGCATGGATTTCTTGTTATGTGGTAAAGAAATATCAGAAATTTATTTTACTCTATCAGGATCAATATATATGCCATCCTTAGACACAACAAATCCTAGGAGTTTTCCTTCACTGAGAGAAAAGAAGGATTTCTTTGGATTTAGAGAAATGCCAAATATTCTACATCGTTCAAATATCTATTTCAAATCATGTAGATGATTAGTTCTTTTCTTTGAAAATACGGTTATGTCATCAAGATAAATAACAACTGATCTATTAATCAAACCCGTGAATGCTATATCCATGGCTCTCTGGAAAGTAGCTGTTGCATTTATCAGACCAAAAGGCATCTTTTGGTAGGCGTAAGTTCCCCATTTGGTTCTGAAAGTATTTTTTAGCCTATCATTTGGATGTACCAATATTTGGTTATAGCCTGAAAAACCATCAAGAAAAGACATGAGTTCAGAATCAGCTACCTTTTGAAGTATTTGTTCCATCGTTGGCAATGGGAAGTTATCCTTTTGACATGCCTTATTCAGATTTCTAAAATCAATACAGATTCTGATATCTCCATTCTTCTTCCTTATAGGAACCATGTTTGAGACCCAACTAGAATGTCTTACAGGAAAAATAATTTTCGCCTTCAAACATTTGTTCAATTCTGAATTGATTTGTCCTTCTAGATTGGGGTGAATTTTTCTCAACTTCTGTTGTATTGGCTTTACATCGGAAAGCATTGGAATAGTATGTTGGATAACAGAAGTATCATAAGTTTTCAAATCCTCATAATTCCACGCAAAGAAATTTTTGTACTTATTCAGAAGTCTGATGAAAGCTGAACTTTCCTTTGATGTTAACTCGAGTCCTAAATTAACAATCTGTGGTTTAGACTTAGTACCAAGATTTACTAATTCAAACTTCAAAGTAGAACTTTGAAGTTTAGCATTAGTAACCTTTTTGAATCTATCTTTGATATCATATAAGTCTTCAAGTTTGACTACAGATTTAGGAATATGATTTTCATTGTCTTTTGATGTGTTTTGAAGATCATGATCACTTTCATCAATTATTTGGCCATCATAAGATTTTTCTGAAGTTAAGAAATTTAAGATATCTTCATCATGATAAAATACTCTCCAATTGGTGACATTATCCGGCACAGAAGAACTAAAGATTAATTCAACCGAAAACCTGTATAGACTATAATCTTCAGCTGGGAGGAGCTTGGAAGCAACATTAGCTAACAAATCGGTTGCTGAATTCTGAGTTCTCGGAATAGAAAAAATGTTGAATGCTAAGAATTGAGTGGTAAGATCTTGCACAAGATATTTTTAATGTTTAAGATGATCTGAAAGAAAATGGATAGTGTTTCTTACTTGTCTGATAACAATTTCGGAATCACCATATACTTTCAGATACTTAACATTCAATCCTATTGCTTTATAAAGCCCTTGGATTAAGGCTTCATATTCTGCAGTGTTATTCGTCCACTCAAATTCTAATCTACATGATAGCATAGTTTTTTCTCCATCTGGATTAACTAAAATGCATCCTGCTCCTACACCGTCATTGGATTTTGATCCATCAAAATACAAAGACCAAAATAAAGATTTATCTACAGGTTTATCTACAGATTGATCAGAAACATTAACAATTCTTGAAGAGTCAGTTTGTGAAAAATTTTCAATTTGTGAAATAAAAGTATTTACAGAAAAAGGTGATTGTGGTGCTGTGAAATTTCCAAGAAATTATTCAGCAGAATAACCTCTGAGAATATTGTTATTAAAAGCTACAGGTTCATTTGGTTGTTCAAATTCATATATAGTATGCATCATGTATTTTTCTCACTCAACCTTGATTTGATTTGGTTTTCCTTTGTAAGGAAGCCACATGTGAGAATAATCAGTGGAAATGTAACCATCAAGCTTTGTAGACCAATCCCTGTTCAATATTAATCCATAAAACTCAGGAATATCTGCAATCAGTATATAAATTCTCTAGACTATCTTGGGATCAGAGGCTAACCTAATGGTGACTAAATTAATTTCTCCCACAACTTGCACTTTAGTCTGATCTAATTGAACAATATGAACCACAGATTTCTGGGGTTTGATGTTTAATTTTGAGAAGACTGAAGTAGGCATTATGTTAGATGATGCTCCTGAATCTATCAAAAAATTATGCAAATTCTTGTTATAGATTTCATAAGTCAAAAGAAAAGGAGGTGTCTGAGAATTTGATCTTTCTCCAATAAGAACAGTATCAGTAGCATCTACTTTATCTGGTGGCTTACCTGATCCTTTGGCAACAACACCACTTGGTAGAGGAGCAATAGGTGTTGCATTTAATTCTTTCAATAACATCTTCTGTTGATATTTAAGTTTGTTGAGTTCATGTAGAGAGATATTCGCTCTAGTTTTCTTCATGTCTTCAACAATGTTATAATCCATAGGATCTAATACCACCAGAGTCTTAGATGTTGTTGTAGGAGGGTTAGAAGATGATGGTTGATTTTGAGTAGGAAAAGAGGAAGTTTTCTTTACAGGGGTTTTGTCTTTAGTATTCAAAGTTGAAATTTTCTTCTTTGGAACTGTTTGGACAGGCTCTGCTGTAGATTTACTTCTTGTACTTACTGGCATGGCTTCTTGTTCTTTTTCACTGTATGAATTAGGAAGAATGAAATCCCACATCCCATGTAATTAAGATATTTCTTCTTCTTCATCTTCTTTTGATAACAAAGGTGTATCATCTTCTTCTAGATCAGATTCTGCATTGGATATTGAATTGGGTGGTTTAGATTCAGTTTTCTGATTCCTTTTAAAATTTCTGAATGACCTTTTGGTAGAAGTTTCTGCCACTTGTTTTTTGATTTCGATCATTTAATTAGACAAAGTCTTCAGAACTTTCTGCAAGCCTTCCATGTCATAAGGATCCCTGGGTGTCTTCTTCTTGGAATCATCTTTAAAGCTAACCTTTTTGGATTTTTTGTCTTCAATAGCATTCTTCTTATCCAAAGCAATAATCCATCTTTCAACTGCAATTGCTTCTTTCATGTTTTCAGCCAAAGTAGGTTTAGCAACTCTATCTACAAAAATTGCTATATTTGAGGGCAAAGCTGTTATATACCATTCACTTCTAACTTTCTTACTAGGTTTTGAGGTTGTAGGAATTTTATTCAAAAGTTTTTTAAATCGGGAATTAAAATCTTTAATGGGTTCTTTGGGTTCTGCTCTCAAATTGGAGAGATCATTGATTAAAGCCGCTATTGATCTGTCATCTCCAAATTTGGTTAAGAAATGTTCCTGGAAAATGTCCCAACTTGTAATAGATCTCGATGGTAGTGAAAAATACCAGGATCCTGCTGCCCCTTGCAAAGTATAAGGGAATAACCTAAGCACAACATCTTCATGTTTTACTGCATTTAAATTTACAGATAACATAAAGTTATTAATGTGTTATTCTGCTTGTATACCAAGGTCAGGACTAAATTTTGGCAACCATTTTTCAGGGTGATCTGGCAAATCATGCAAAGGTGCAAGCATTTCAACAACACCTGGATTAGTCCATGGTCTTTGTGCCATTGTTGGGATAACAATTGAGGGACTTGAAGAGACAACTAGTGTTTGAGTAGAGGTTGTTGGAATAACTATGCTCTTCTGGGTTTGAGTCTGGGAAGCAGATGAGTGGGTTTTCGATGAAGAAATGATATCACTACCTGATTCCGAGGATTTTTTTCTGGTCTTAACTCGACTCGGTAAAGGAAATTCATTTGGAGGAATACCAAGTTTTTCACTTTGTGACCTAGTGAGAGGTCTGGAAGAAACAAATTGTGAAGTAACACTACCTTCAGATAATTTAGATTCTTTTAATGATAATGAGAACCCTTGGAGTTTATTAACCAAAGATTGTATTTCAGGGGACTCAGGAGGTTGATTGTTTGACAGATCTAAAGTTTTGGTAGTGGGTGTATTGATGTTCTTCTCAATTTCTTCCCTAGTGATTTGAGATGTTGAGGAAATTGAAGAAGGTGATGAGGGTGAATTTCTCTTAGAATGGCTTGTAGATTTGGATTTACTTGCCATTCATAGCTTAGGCCCTCCTTCTAGTGCCAAAAATGTTGAAGCCTCGAAAATCTTTTCTTCAAACATTGGGGGAAAACCACCCGGTTCGAACCTTAGAACAACTCCTTTTCCGTTTGGTGTGGTGGCTCCGACTGGATTTATAGGACCAGTTTCCTAATAATGAATGGATTGGTAATGGAGTGTTTGTGCAAGTGGGTAAAGAGAACTAAATAACTGAATTAATCTATCTAACTTAATCTATAACTTGCAAATAATTCTAAATCTAACTCGGGTATTAAGTATGAATACGACTTAAAGATGGTTTCAATTAAACAAATAACCATGAAAATGTATTATTATTCAACAAGAAGATGCAGTATCATATAATGATAACTCTGTTTAAGAAATTAAACAGAGTTAGAATAACACATCGCATTCATAATTCTATATATCATTTACATATACTATGATAGAAGAATATTTCTATATCTTCAGAAATGATATGATAAATAAATATTTGAGAAAACAAGCATATATAAATGATAGCAAATTTCATAGAGAATACTTCATAACATAAAGAAAAGAACAGTAAATCAATAGAAATACCAGATTCATTTAGATATTTTCTTGATGCAATTCGATATTCAGATCATGCGCTTTAACTTAAAACAACCTCCAAGGTACATAAATGCAACTCTTAAAGATAATTCACCATAAATCACAGGATGTGGTCCTTTATAAAAATAAAATAGTCAATGGAGTACAGAAATGTATGATCTAAGCCAAAATATTACAAATTCAGGATCCCTTTCTAAATGCATGAAAGGGGTTTAAATAGGAAATTAACAA
Source organism: Pinus albicaulis (assembly GCA_034641835.2). Lineage (NCBI taxonomy): Eukaryota > Viridiplantae > Streptophyta > Pinopsida > Pinales > Pinaceae > Pinus > Pinus albicaulis. Next base: position 375,692,427 of record CM076574.1, read on the forward strand.
AACAAATTATCTATAACTTATGCTAGAAACTATCATCGGAGATCTGGGAAAAGACTTGCGATATCAAATAAAAATAGATTCACTGAATTTCTTCTATATTCAATGTGCCGAGGAGGCAGGTTTTAAGCATATCTTTAACTTTGGTTGGATGACTCAGCCTCGAATGCAACTAACTAGTGTATGTGGCATCGAATAACTCTGGAATTATGTAATTTATGGCATTAGAAAGGAATTTGATTGCCATCTGCTGACTTTATGGTTTGATCAAATATTTCCATAGGAAATCCCATGTAATTTCCTGTATTTTGCTGATCTTTTGATTCTTGTTGATTATTTCCTGCTTCCATCTGTTATCAGTTTCTTTCATCCTTGGAAATTTACCTGTAGTACAATCTGAAATTAAATTAGTAGCATATAAGCTATCATTTAATAATTGTGTCAGATTGTTCATTATGGCTCTGGCCCTTGATGTAGCACGTTCTTCTTTAATCAACTATGTATCCCATTCAACAAATAAAATTTCTTTATGCCTTTCTTCGATTATGGGAAGATTTGCCTTCTTTCCTTGTTCTCAGTCCTGCCATGAAATAAACTCTGAAATATTATCATCTACATTCTCAAATTCAATTCTGGTACTGACTGATTCATCAATGAGGCAAGATGTTATTTCACATAAAGGTTCAGCTTGTGCAATTTTTGAACACAGATCATCCAACTGCTGAGACAATAATTTACTTGTTTCCAGAGCTTCTGTTTTAAATTGGTCAATTTTAGGATAATCTTTAAATTTCTCCAATCTTTCTTGAAATATTTTTTCTTGCTCTGCTTTGGCAGTTTTCTCATTTTGCAGTAGGGTCTGTAGTTTGGACACCTCTTGAGACAACTGTTGTTGTTTATTCAAGGCTTGCTGATCAAGCTTCTTCTTTTCAATACTCAGTTGTTCTTCTAATTGTTTGGCTCTGAGTATTTCTTCTTATAACTGCTGCTCCAACTGCAATATTCTTTGTTGATCACCTATTGTTTTCTCTTCTAGCAATGCTATATGTAAGTATTTTTTCTTTATCATTTGATTGACTTCAATAGCTTTATCTATAGCGGCTGCACTGTAGGCACCTGCATATTGTGATAATTTGGTAAGATCCTCTGAAGGATTTACCTCAATATTCTTCCATACAACATTCATTAACTCAACTTGTGGAGTTGCAAATGGTCCTTGATCTACCTTCCTTCTCTTCCTTTGTTTTCTGACAACAGCCCTATGCTTAGGACTGTAAAAGATATCCAGAGGAGGAATGTCTTCAACTCTCAACACAATTTCTTCTGATGGATGTTCAGGAATGATCTCCATATCCTGATCATTTAGATTGTCAACTTGAGGATTATTTTGTTCCCCTATTTGTTGAGCTAATTGTTCATATTGACTTAGCAAATGGGGAGTAACAATAATTTTAGTAGAAATTACCACTTTATCCGTGGTTTTTTCTCTTTCAAGCTGATCATCTAGTTTATTACCTGTATCTTCTTTTTCAGTCTGGACATTAGCCTTGCTGCCAATATTCTCCTTTTCTGTCTACACATCAATTTTGCTAGTAGACACTTCTTTTCCTGCTTTGCTAGATGTATCTTCCTTTTTCTTCTGTTCTATTTCCATACTTTCATTTTCTTGTAAAGGAATCCTTAGCTGGTCAAGAGGAACTTTTAGTAATCTCTGACTTCTGAATTGCATAAATTTATTCATATCTTCTTGTTGAAACTTAGATTTAGCCAATTCATAAACTTGGGAAAATTTCTCAATTGAAACAAATAAATCATCAAATTCATCAAGTTCATGCTCAAACCTAGCAATTTGAACCTGAGTTGTGAAATCGAAAGCTACTTTATTAGGATCATATTGCCTGCCTGGGATAGATGCAAGCTTAAGAACTCTTATTTTAAGGACTTCTGTTTTAGCATGCTTAAAGTCATTCAAGGTATAGGTTCCACAATGGAAAGGGAAGGTCGGCCACATCAATTTTTTGGAATTCTTTAAAGACCTAGACATTCCTCTTTCTATCAACTGATAAGATATTTCTTGAGCTAAAAGTTTATCAGGGACATAAAGGGGCAAGATATGGGGTTCAACAATGCTTACAAAAATTCTAATATAGGTAAAATTTTCCTCTCCAAACCAATTGTTGATTAGGGATATATCGAGCTTTGCTTTTTCAGAAAGATGAGGAGGAAATTGATTGAAAATGATCTGGTAAGTGGGTAACATAAAGCCATGGAAAATTCTATGTACATGATTCTTGAAATGAACCTTCCACAAGAGTTTATGGTAAATGTGAATCAGAATAGGTTCCTGTGGAGTCCATTTCCAACCCAAAATAGGGAATTCAGAATTAAAACACAGAGCATCTAAGATATAGGCACAGAAATGAAATGGGGGAGTATTCACACTATTTTATTCTTTCTATAGTCCAAAATTTTGTTCGCCATCTTATCAGAAAGAATAACTGACCAATCCATAATTTCAGAATTTATAGCAGCATGAATTAGGGGTACCATTTGAATTGAAAATCTTGCAGAATTATCGTTCTCGAAAAGCCTACACATCATCGCAGAAACATAGCAATACGGGGGTGCAAGAGACTCTACGGAGTACATACCTGAAGTCTCATGCTTATGCTTTTCTGGAGCTCGTCTTCATTCTTTAATTGGGTCTGACTCAATTTCATTGCTTGCGGTGAAATTTGCTATGAAAGATTTGTTGTAGACCTTTTGAGGATTTGGCAGATGGTACATCGCTTTGATATCTTTCGCTCTAAAAGACCCGAAACTTGTTCCCGCAGCTAAGACAAATGTTCTGTTTGTGATGGTGGTGTTGTCTATCACCCATCGTATTATATCATAATATGAGAACATATTCGCCCGAGCTGAAATTCTATGCAGAAAAGAATTTGCAAGTTCTTTTAGAGGACTTTCAACATCAGAATCTGAGTCTTCATCTAGTACTGTTGCCTTTACCACTATAACAATAGGTTTTTCTGCTTCAAGAAAATTATAAACATCTTCCCATGAAAGCTTCCCGAGACCCTGACATGCAATATCTGTAACCAACTTGATTTGAGCTGGTTTTTATTTTGGCATTGTGGTAGTGACAACGGCCTTTGAGGCGACAGAGGTTCTTGATTTTTTAAACTTCTTAGACATCTTCTCATCTGGTATTGTTTCACTAGTTCAGTGAATGAGAGGGTTTGATGTTCTATTGCTCTGCAAATGAGAAAAAACCTTTCAGACGCGAGAAGAAATGAAGCAATGAAAACAACTTATGTGAAAATATTTTTATTAATGATCAAAATTGATTAACTCCGTATTAAACTTAAATTCCCTCCATGAGAGTCACATTCAGGCATTCATTTTAGAATCGATCAACATAATTCGTTTGATTTTCTAATTAATGATGATCATACAATCGGAGATCAACGATATTAAAATGTTAATGTAAAACTTTCCCTTTTAATTTTCTGATTGCGATTAATAAATAATGTATGCACAATGAAAACGGTGATAAAAAAAGAATAACTATCCATCGCATCAGAGGTTTCAAAAAGGAAATCAAATGACATCTCATATTTTCCGCCGATTTGTGATTGCGATGATGGTGGGGTCCATCGCATCGGGATTTTATAAAACAAGTAAATGTGATGTTGCTTCTTTGAAATGCAATTGCAATAAATCGTATCGCATCAGAGTTTATGAAATAGAATGAATGAAGGGTATCCTTTTCGAAATGCGATTGCGATAGGTTACATCGCATCGGAGTTTTACAAAACAAAAGTGAAACCTTAAGACCCTACCGATTTGCGATTGTGATTTAATTTATCGCATCGGGCTTTTTTAACATGAATACTTCTATGATTTTTGACGATGCGATATAAGACTTGATAGTTCATCGGATCGGAAAAATTCAATGTCACATTTTTTCACTTGTATTTGATATATGCGATATGAGATATATGAATTTTAAACAATGAATCTTTTTATTGTTTTATTTAAAATAATTTGATTTCCTTAAAATATTTTATTTTTTATCTAAAGAAAAAGGGGACCTGTTTCTAAACAAATTTATTCTAAAATTTTGAAATGGGGAGGGTTGTTGTACCGTACAACAAGCCATTATTGAAATCATAAATATCTAGTCCTTTAGAATAAGGGGAAAAAGTCTCCATGCTTTGGTCAATGTGATACTTGCATTATTACATGATTCATTTCAATAATAAAACCTGAAAAGTACTTGTAGTCATCAGGGTTGATCTAAAAGTAGAGGAGCTCCAAGTAGGATTCATAGATTTTACAAATGCAGCAACTCTGCTAACACGAGGCATTGCTACAAATTTTCCAGACATCATGTATAAAGCGGTAGACATCGTCCTTAAAAGAGAAATCTGAAATATCTGTGTCTATAAACATATTGGGAGGATCCCATGCAAAAATGATATTCACACTTGGTGCGTTGATGTCTGGTTGAAAATATCAATTAAAGAATTTATGTTGTGATGATATCTCATAAGTATCTTCTAAACATTGATTAAGCTAAATGGAATCTGAATCAGTGAGTACTTACCTTGAGAATGTTCTAGGTCAGCCCTTCAGGTCCTCTTGATGAAAAAAATTCAATAACAAGAGTGGGCTTGTAATTTGTGACAATCTATGTTGGAGTAATTGTTGCAACAAGATTTCTATAATGAAAAGGCTTACAAGATTATAAAATACCACACCTAAAATATTATAAAAAACCACACTATAATTGAATATCCAAATAAATAATTCATCAATATAAACATGTGATAGAGAATAGGATTAAATGCACTTGGTTGAGTTTATGTAAGAAACGATCTTTGTTGCGGACAGTGTACTTGTTGTAGTCACTACAAAGGTACCAGAGTCATATGCTTCAAATATCTGTAAATCATCCACAAAAGTCATGCCTATGCCTCCAGCGTCCTGGACTGTTATTTTCATTATTTTCTTTGATTTAGTTGTGGAATTTCCAATACAGAGTACAATATTTCCTTTCATTTTTCTTGTGTATAAGGATTTTATAAGAAATTTTCTATAGAATACATTCCTTAGAATTTCCCCTCATGAAAAATATGATTATGAGATTTCCTACATTGTATGGTTTAATGTCCCTAAGAAAAAAATGTGTTGGAAAATCAATGTAATTTACCTTGCAGCTACTAGGTCATTGGACTTCTCAGGAATGATTCCTATGTACACCAGTGGGTGCATGACCGACTGGATGAGATTTTAAAAAGTGACGCCCTTACCCTAAATGCACAATACAAATATTTTCCAAAGTAATGGGTTTAGAAATCATGAAAAATGTTAAGAATTTATATTCATTTTACAAAATGTTTGTTATAGAACCTATCTACATATGTCTGATTTCCAAAATTGTTTCCCCAATTCGCGAAATTGACACATAACTGCATTTTATTGCAAGTTCAATCGACTTCTTTATTAAATAGTATTTAATACCATTAGCAACAAGCATGAAATTATCTTTGCTATCTCTATAAAAACATGACATGCTCTTGAATATTGGCTGAATCTATTAGAAAAATACTAAAAAAATGAAAGTAATAATTGTTATGTAAAATGAAGAAACATAATACTTTTGGGTTTTTTTTCCCCTGTTCTCACATCAATAATTAGGTCGTTTCCTAACACAATGTTTGACAGGAATTACTGGTTGATTGAGGTCGTTTCAACCCTAAAAATACATGGCACAGTATTTACGATTGTTTGAGAATCAAGTCACTCATTTCTTGTAGAGGATACAACCAAAATTCCTTTCTGACTAGCATGCAATAGAAAGTTCATCGTGCATCATAAAACTTGTTCACATAGTGTTAGGAGGCACTCTTCTTTCCAGAAATTATATGATCAGAAATAACAGAATGAGTGTATTTTCAGTTTAGTGACCATGAAGAGGAATTAAGAAACCCTACCCTTCGCAGGTGTATCAAGAAACCCTACCCTTCACAGGTGTATCAAGAAACCCTACCCTTCGCAGGTGTATCGACAATTCAGACTAGAGGTGGAAAAATTGAACTCATCATATATTTTGACAGGTCCCAAATTTATAGACCCAGGATTGGTGCACAACTGCTAACCGTAGAGGAGGACATAGACCTATGAATAGATGTCAATCGTAGAGGAGAAGGGTTGACGAAAATGAGAGGTGACCTGATTCAAAAGAAAGGTTGTGGTGGAAATAGCTCTTACGATAGAGAGAAATAATAAATCCCATTAACTAAACAAAATTTATATCTGCAAATAAAAACAACTACTCAGGAGAAAAAGTGGAGAATAAGAAGTCTACTCTCTATCTTTCATCAAATTCCATTCATTTGTGACAAACAATTATCACAAGGAACGATTTATAATCGCTTACAATAGTGCAACCAATATAAATTAAGAAATCGAATGAAATACAAAAGTCACCATTTAACTGTAAGAGTACCAAGTCTAAAATCGAACAATCATCATCATACAAATTTCTAAACAATGCCTCAAAAGTTGCCAAAAAATCAATCGAGAGACGACATAATCATCGATAGCGATAAATCGTTCATTTAATAAGTATAATTGCATAGTAGTTTTACCTATATACACGAGTTTACCTTGTTTTATAACATCATTATGGTGAAAAGAAACTCCCTCTCAAGCCACCAATTTGCAGAAAAGAAAGACAAATACAAAAGTGCAATTTATCTCCTTAAGTGAAATTCGTCTTTGCCAGGAATTCCATATATTGAAGCTTCGTGATTTCAAGATTTCTCTTTGTGATCCATAATTCACACGATCCTTGAAATTATTTTCTCCTCTTTATTGAAACTTATCCCAATTCGAAGGTTTCGGTTTTTATTCAACAAATCTGGTGTGAAAAATATTGTGGCACACGAGTTGTTGTGATGAGGAATTACCAAATACATAAATAAATGGACACAAATTCTTTATGCGTTGGAATTGGGATTGAATTTCAACACCAATTATTGAAGAGCCAGGAATACTTTGAAATAAACGCATTGCCCTTGTATACCAAAGAAAACCCAGGTATGAAACCCTCCATAATTGCTAAGTAGAAAGAAAAAAGCAAGGAATTGCCAAAGGTCAGAAGTTTGAACAAATAAAAGAACCTAGATCCTTGAATGCCAAGGTTGCATTTAATCATGGAAAATTAAAACTTCCTCTTATCATTCAAGCATATAAACCCTAAAAAAAACATTGAAAACCCAAAATAAAGAAGACAAAAAGCAACGATAATAAAAACTCAAAAAAACTTCATTGAACTAAAAGAGCTTACCTCATTGCGTCTTTAGTAGTTGTAAAATCAATAGAGAAATATTTGATCATAAAACTCCCCTAATCCAGATTATTGTAGTGGGAAAACCTCTAATCTTCTCCAAATGCTACAAAATGGGGAAAAAGATGGCAATAATTTCACATCCGTTTAAAAAAGATATAAAGAAGTAGCTAAATCGATAAAAAACGCTTCAAAAGGATTCAACAAAATCAAATTCTCCATGGATTGAATAAAAATGGCGTTAATGCTGAAACAAATTTCAAATATTTAACAAAGAAAGACAAAAACACATACAGTAAATCCAAATACCTTACAAAATATGCGTTAAACTCGATAACTTACCCGATATGTGATAAATTGTGCAAGAAAATTGATTGCCAATCTCGTGTTCTATCCCACCAAAAATACAAAATGAAACCAGCTCGCCAACTCGGCCTCCCGATTATTATACATAAGTGATAGGAAAAGGCAGTGACCACGACATCTTTCACTGGCTATTGTGGTCATCAACATGTCATATTTTATGGGACTCGACTTGCCACATGTCAGTTTTTTAATCGATGGAGGAGGAAAAAAATAAGCTTTCGTGATTAGTTGGATCTACCAAGGTCAATCCCGCAAAGGAATGCTTATTGGCGTAATTATAATTTCACTATTTTGGATGAAAAAAATATCTATATTATATCAACAATTTAAAAATAAATAAATTTTAGTTCTTTTTGCTATCACCAATATACATATTCAGAATCTTTATTTGCACAATAATTCAATATAAAACATTTTAACAACACTAAAAAAGACAAAGTATTAAGATATCAACTTGCAATAGTATTTTTTAAAATTAAGTCTAGAGCTACCAGGCTACAGATAACCATGACTTTCCTTTAGCACAAAATTCCACCTGAGCGTTAAGGTCTCCAAGTTAATTCCTTTTTATTTTTCCTGTTATGTTCCTTTTTTCATCTCACCCAGTTCTGCACTGCGTGAATCATTCTAGCAACAAAAGAAAAAACATCCCCCTTTCTCCGAAGCAGTTTTTAGTTGGTAACTACCTCCACTTTATCCACCACATGGAAAGTGGTTACTCACTCATTAATGAGCACCATTTTCCCACTCTCAATGACAATGTCCTATCTTTCGGGGAAATTATTGATCAATAATTTTGATTATCATTAATAATATAATCCTATTTTATTATATGTCTAGGTTTTAATAAATTAGGGCAATTAATTTCCATCATTAACTTGCAACCTTATCTCTTTCAACCAAGTGTAGCTTCAACATTATTTTTCAAAATATTTTATTTTTATTAACAACATAATAACCCAAAATCTAAATTTAATATTTATCAGTGATACAACACTAATAACCCAGTTTCAAGTAAGTCTTTAAATTCAGAACAATAAGCACTTAACATATACAAATTTATAATATAAAATCCAAGTCAATGGATATCACATCCTCCCCTTATTGAGTTTGACATTGTCCAGTGTTTGCTCTGAAATTATGGAATTCAACCTAGTTTTCAAAATAAGGATAGATATGATTCATTAAAAGAAATTTCCAATTCCCATGTTGCCTCCTCTGGACTGAAATGTTTCCATTGAACTTTAACTTGGTCTATGTTTCTATTATGGAGCATTACTCCCCTCTGGTCTAAAATACGTAGAAGTTTTTCCAGGAACTCTCCCTATATTTCTATCTGTACAACACTCCATTCAAATATGTGTGTTGGGTCATGTACATATTTCTTTAACAAAGATACATGAAACCCATCATGATATTTTATGTTTGATGAAAGAGAAACTTGATAGGCCACTAGACCAATCATTATTAACACTTCAAAGGGTCCAAAAAATCTGCGCAATAGCTTGGCACAATTTCCAAGTCTAAGAGTGGACTTCTTTGGTTTCACTTTCAAATAAGCATGGTCACCAACATTGAATTTTTTTTAACTCTCTTTCAAATCTGCATAACTCTTCTGTTGATCATTAGTTGTTTTCAAATTCTTCACATGTTTAATTATTTCTTCCATTTCTTTCAACATGTTTGGTCCTAAAACCAACTTACCTTCAATATGATCGCAACTCAAGGGAACTTTACACCATCTCCAATACATCACCCCAAAAGGACTCATTTTCAATGAAGTCTAATAACCATCGTTGTGGGAAAATTCAAATATGTGGAGATAGTTTTCCCAATTAGTGCGCCTTATCCATAACATAAATTCTCAACATTTCCTTTAGAATTTTATTGGTCCTTTCTATTTTAACATTAGTTTAAGGATGATACATTGTGCTATAATTCATCTTTGTACCCATGCCCTCAAATAAACCCTTCCAAAAATTAGAAGTAAACTTTGCATCATGATAGAAAATCACAGTCTTAAGCATACCATGTAATCTAAATACTTCCTTAATGAATATTTTTTCTATATTAATGGTTCTGAATATATACCTCACAGGAATAAAATGTGTTTCCTTACTAAGCTTGTCTACCACAACCATTATAAAAAAATGTTGTCTCCCAGGTTTTGGAAAACCAGTGATGAAACCCATGGATATTATCTCCCATTTCTATTCTAGAATGGGTAAAGGCTATAATAACCCAACCGGATTGTGGTAGTGTATTCAGTGCATGGGCGAATCAAATACACTTTTCTTAGTAGGGAGGCTTCTTACCTACATGCAAGTCACATGTCAAAGTGGTTTTTCAAATTTTATTGGAACAATTTCAACATTTAATAAGCTAAATTAAATGGAAACATAGCATGCTACATAAACAATGAAACAAAAAAAAAAACAACATGCACAAGAAACACGCTCAATAGAGCAACCACACTAATAACTAAACAATGGAGAGCTTTCTGTAGAAATTTATTAATAATGATGTATTACCAGATCCTCCTGATCTAACAAATTAATCTTATGTTAAATACACAATACTTCCACTGTTAATTTTGTCGAAATTAAATCGCCAATTGAAAAACTCATGAAGAAAATCAATTGCACATAAACACAGTTGGTTAACGGGAAAGCTTAAAGCTAAAAAACCAACTATCATATATTATCTATATCAATGGAATCATGTAATAATCTCATACAAAGCTTAGTACATCAAGCTCTCAATACAATCAACAATCATTACACACTGCCATGTAGAAATTTGCATATCTATGCACCAATTTCTTGCCTCCTGATAGCTTGCCTCCACTGCACAAATCCCTTCTAAATAAGACCCCTAAATGAATTCGAATTGTCCTTGCCTTGACTGCACAATCCTCATTGGCATCTCCAATGTGTGTCAGATGCATTGAATGCACCACTATAGTCACAACAGATAGTCCATCTCACCCTTTCACTTATCTCTCCACTGGGTCTCCACTGGATCTGACATGAAGTAGTTAACTGCTATATTTATTAAGTTGCAAGTGAGTCTCTAGTTATGAATTAATTAAATAATTAATTCAATAAACTCTCACTAGTGTATCTTTCAGTTAGACTAGATACAACTAGCTCAACTAAGTTTAACTCACTTAACTAAGTTAAACTAAATAACAACTCCTGTAACTACTCTTCCAACTCTATCATAACTTTTCCACTTCAGTTTTAACTAATTCCTCCATGCATGAGTCACCAATAACCCTAGGAATTGCGTAATTCCTTCAACCCATTGATTTGCCAAATCTATTCACTGAAATAAAGTGCTCCAAGAGAATAAGTTGATATTTATTGTCGGATTATTATTAAGGGCTAATAATAATCGACATGCACTTATTTTTAGATTGACGATCTATAAATAGACTTCACCCAATATTCCAAAAACAGAATTTCATCTATTTTTCACATTTGATCAACCATCTACAAATAACATCCTGCAACTTATAGAATATGCTCACCATGTCTAAAAATAGACATACACCTAAAAATAGCCTACGGGCCCCACTTAGTGAAGGTGCTTACTTTTCACTAAGCTCATCAACTTGTTGAATCTCAACACTCCCTCTCAACAAGATAGGGATTATCCTTCACCCCGATCCTACCTCTATGGTATTCGAATTTGCTCTTGCTGAGTGCCTTCGTCAGAATATCTGAATCCTTATCTTCTATAGGAATGTACTGAAGCAACATGATCTTCTACTGCACACAATATCTGATATGATGATACCGGATATCAAAATGTTTAGATCTATCATGAAAAACATGATTAATCAAGAGTTTAATACAACTATGATTATCACAATGTATCACTGTAGGAGCTAAATGAGAACTGAACAAACTGACTACGATCTTCCTCATCTAGATAGCCTCACATGCAACTTGAATTGTTGCCATGTATTCTTCTTTTGTTGAACTGAGTGCCACAGATATTTGTTTCCTGCTGTACCAAGAAACTGCTATAGATACGATACTAAAAACCCCTCCTGATGTGCTCTTTCTGTCTGTTGGGCTGCCTGCCTAATATGCATCCATGAAGCCATGTAACTTCACCTCATCCGTCTGTTTTTACCATAAACCATACTCAGATTTTCCCCTGAGATACCTCATGACATGCTTGCCTGCCTTCCAAAAGAGCTTGGTAGGCTTAACCATCGCTTGTGAAAGTTGGTTCACCGCATAACATATGTCTGGTCTTGTATTAACTAAATACATGAGCAAACCCACCAACTATAGATAAATAGTGGAATCCACTACCTCTGCCGATGTAGCATCCTCTTTCCTCCAATTTCCTGGAAGAGGAGTATCCATCGGCTTGCATTTCTCCATGTGAAAGTCACCAAGTATCTCCTGAGCATACTTGCCTTGAGGCACAAACATTTCACCTTCTCGTTGCCATATTTACAATCAAAGGAAATAATGAAGGAGGCCCAAATTATTCATCTCAAACTCCTTTGCAAGATATGCCTTGCATGAATGTATCAACTGTTCATCACCTGTTAGTATTAAATCATCAACATAAAGAGAAATGATTAAAATCTTACCCTCCACCACAATTTGGTACAGGTTTGCATCTGCCTCACTCTTGGCGAAGCCAAGTCCAGTGAAATAGCTGTCGATCCGTGTGTACCAAGAACCTGGTGCTTGCTTCAGCCCATACAATGCTCTTTTGAGTCTTCACACATGCGACTTGTTGCTAAAGATCTCAAATCCTTCAGGCTTCTCAATGTACACCTCTTCCTCAATGATCCCATTAAGGAACGCAGTCTTCACATCCATTTGATGAATGTGCCAACCCATCTGCACTGAGAGAGAAAGGATGGTCCTTATGGAAGAATATTGTGTGACAGGTGTAAAGGTTTCTTCATAATCAATCCCCTTGATCTGTGAGAAGCCTCAGGCAAAAAATATTGCCTTATACTTATCGATGCTCCCATCAGCAGCTTGCTTTACCTTATAGATCCATCTTGATCCTACAACTGATTTACCCACTGGCCTTGGAAAAATCTCCCAAGCACTATTTCTGACAATGGAGTCATACTCCTCCACCATGGCATCTACCCATGTGGGCTCCTACACCGCTTCTTCAAAAGAATACGGATCTGTCATGATACACTTGCTCATAAGAGCCATGTATCCAGTAAATCGGTTAGGTGACTGTCTCTATCTGCGCTGTGATGTAGGGACTCCTACATTCTATGCCACATCAAGCTTCAGTCTCTCATCTTTTGTGGTACGCTTTCTGCCAGTTTTGATGTTTGGTTCTGAATGAGTGGACTCCTCCACTCCATGAATCTCGTCTTGTGGCTGATCCACATCTAGAGACTCATCTTTGGGAACAAGTAGCTCCTCCTCTGCATGCAAGTGTAGCTCCCTCTCAAGCGACAACTTCATGGCATTCACCTCATTGAATTTTATATCCCGTCGCACCACAGTCATTCAAGTGTTTGGCAAATAAACACAATAATTATGGGGTGTTTCTGTGTACCCCACAAATATCCCAACTTATACAGTCGGATCCAGCTTCTTCTTGGCGTCCTTTGTCACATGAATGTAAATAAATGAGCCAAAAATCTTCAAATGATAAATATTAGGCTTCTTACCAGTAAAAGCTTCTTTAGGTGTACTCATGCAGAGTACTCTATGAGGACAATGGTTTTTCACATAAACCACAGTGTTGCATGCTTCCGCCCACAAGTGCATCGGTAGGCCCTGGTCATGCAGCATAGCTCATGCATCACCCACGATCGTTCTATTCTTCCTCTCCACGACCCCATTCTACTGTGGGTTATGAGGCGCTATGAGTTCTCTTCGAATTCCTTCTTTGCTACAGAATTTTTGAATTCGTTCGAGATATATTCACCACCATTATCACTCCGCAGAGCCTTCACTTGCTTCCTCGACTCCTTCTCCACCAATGCTTTAAACTCATAGAGGTTTGAGAATGTTTCACTTTTCTTCTGCATGAAGAAGATCTAGCATCTACAAGAATATTCATCAACAAATATAACATAATACCTGTGTTTTGTTGTTGAAGAAACCGAGAAAGGTCCACACACGTTTGTGTGAATTCTCTCTAGGCTCACCGAAGCATGGTTCTCCTTCTCATGAAAGGTGGTCTTCACAAACTTACCCATAGTACATCCCTTGCACTGATTTGATTGCGCAAGAGTACCCTTGGGAACTCCAGTAGAAATATGTTGCAAAATCTTCAAGGTGCCATGGTGAAGATGGCCCAATCTCCTGTGCCATAATTCACCTGCATCCCGGCTCACCACTTCTTCTTCTTTGTCCATCATTGCAGCGCAACTATCTACCTCTAGCTTGTAGAGATTCTTAACTCGAATCCCTATCGTCTTGGTTTGAACCGTTGTTTTATGTCGCAAGAAAGCTTTTCCCTCGCTAAAAACAATGTCATAACCTCTGTCCTCCAACATAGCGATCGAGACCAAGTCCTTCTTTAGACCCAGAACATGCATAACATCTTTCAACAGAAATGGTTTACTTGAATACCTCTCAAAGGTAATGGTTGCAATGCCGATTGCACTGTATCTACCATTGTCGCCCATCTTTATATGCATTTGGAGATCCTTCTCATCCAAGTCACTAAGAAAATCCTTGTTTCCCGTAATATGGAAGGAAGCACCATTATCAAGATACCACACCGATCCCATTGCGCTTGAAACCAAGCATGTGATCAAGGAGAAATCAAGTTCAAATTGTGAGGCTAAGGCCTCACCTGATGCAGCTCCAGCAGTCTTCTTGTTCTTCTTTTTCTGTGGGTAGTTAGTGGCGAGATGCCCATGTTTGTGATAGTGAAAACACTTCACTTTGGACAAATCCAACTTCTTTCCTTTAGCCTCAGATTTTGGATGGGATTTCTTCCCCTTCCCTCTCCTTTCTTTGGCAGCCAAAGAAAAATTATCTTCATCATCATTATTCGATGAAGAGCCATCCTTGGTATTCCGCCTTATCTCTTCCTACACAAGATCTGACCAAAGTCGCTCCCAATCCAAGAGTTTCTCCTGTCCATTGACAGAGTCTTCGTAGCTATGCCAACTCTTCGGAAGCCCAAGGAGAGCCAAACTCACCAAGTCATCATCCGAAACTGTAATTCCCACACTCCCCAGCTCATCCCTGCATTGGACAAACTTCGTTAGATATTTTGGAATACTATCGCCCTTCTACATTTTCATTTTTCTGAGCTTATCTTTCAGCGCCAACTTCCTATGGTCATTGCTACTTTGGAAAATATCTGTCAAAGCCTTCCACATTGAAAATGCAGTGGCTTTCCCATGAATGCTTGACAAAATATGGTCCTTCACACATTCCAACATAATTCTTCTTGTCTTTTCTACCTTCTTTTTCCATGCGTCAAGTCCCGCATCATCGCTAGAAGTAGGCTTAGGAACATCGCTATCGATGAACTTCTTCAGTCCATTATCTTCAAGCACCGCCTCCATCCTATCCTTCCAGGCTATTTAATTCAAGCTACCCTCAAGGGCATACTCCATTCACAACCCATTGAAAGACATTTCAATGAATACTCAACTGTTGCACCAAGAAATTTCTACAACAAATTCGAATTGTTCACCAGCACAAAACTC
The DNA here is from genome assembly GCA_034641835.2 of Pinus albicaulis. Classification (NCBI taxonomy): domain Eukaryota; kingdom Viridiplantae; phylum Streptophyta; class Pinopsida; order Pinales; family Pinaceae; genus Pinus; species Pinus albicaulis. Next base: position 375,707,825 of record CM076574.1, read on the forward strand.
AACACCTCTTCACTATTGCAATCTCTAGTGATTAACACTCCTTTGATACCATGTAGAAATTTATTAATACTGATGTATTACTGGATCCTCCCGATCTAACAAATTAATCTTATGTTAAATACATAATCCTTCCACTGTTAATTTTGCGGAAATTAAATCGCCAATTGCAAAACTCATGAAGAAAATCAATCGCACATAAACATAGTTGTTTAACAAGAAAGCTTAAAGCTAAGAAACCAAACTATCATATATTATGTATATCAATGGAATCATGTAATAATATAATACAAATCTTAGTACATCAAGCTCTCAGTACAATCAACAATCATTACACACTGTCATGCAGAAATTTGCATATCTATGCACCAATTTCTTGCCTCCTGACAGCCTGCCTCCACTACGCAAATCCCTACTGAATAATACCCCTGAATGAATTCGAATTGGATTTGAATTGACTGCGCAATCCTCATTGGCATCTCCAATTTGTGTCAAATGCATTGAATGCATCACTATAGTCACAAAATATAGTCCATCTCACCCTTTCAACTCTCTCTCCATTGGGTCTCCACTGGATCTAACATGCAAGTAGTTAATTGCTTTATTTGTTCAGTTGCAAGTGAGTCTCTAGTTATGAATTAATTAAATAATTAATCACTAAACTCTCACTAGTGTATCTTTCAGTTAAACTAGATACAACTAGATCAACTGAGTTTAACTCACTTAACTGAGTTAAACTAAATAACAAATCCTGTAACTACTCTTCCAAATCTATCATAACTTTGCCACTTTAGTTCTAACTGAGTCCTCCATGCATGAGTCACCAATAACCCTGGGAATTGCGTAATTCCTTCAGCCCACTGATTTTCCAAATCTGTTCACTGAAATAAAGTGCTCCAAGAGAATAAGTTGATATTTATTGCTGGATTATTATTAAGGGCTAATAATAATCGACATGCACCTATTCTTATATTGATGATCTATAAATAGACTTCGCCCAATATTCTAAAAACAGAATTTCATCTATTTTTCACATTTGATCAACCATCTAAAAATAGCATCCTGCAACTTATAAAATATGCTCACCATGTCTAAAAATAGACATACACCTAAAAATAGCCTGCGGGCCCCACTTAGTGAAGGTGATTAATTTTCACTAAGCTCATCGTCTTGTTGAATATCAACACTTTCTCCCTTTATTAGGTGCTGGTAGTAGTAGAAGATAGAATGTTGAATCTCTTGTAGTGGATCCTTTGAGCTACAGAGATCCAATATCCAAGACAAGGGGGTCTCTTCCCCTCAAGTTTTCAACAAGCCTCTGTTCCCTCTCAAAGGATGGTAGATCAATGAACATGTGGTGAACTATTATTTCTTGGATTTAGGTGTTGGATGGCCAGCAAATGAATCGTTCCAATCCTCTTGCTATTGGAAAACACAAGCTGGTTTGATGATGAGAAATTTGGCTAGCATAACAATGTGTCTCCCATCTCTCTTCCCATGGCTGGATTTTATAGACCATTTTCAAAATTTCCCTCCTTATCTTGGTCCAATATGGATGGTGACACAACTGTGGGGGTATGATTCCTTTGTGTGTTGCACTAAAGCCTTAAGGTGGCTCAAAGGTGATTCTACTTGGTTAGGTTGAGTGAGAATATTTTTCTCCAAGCGTGCCAAGTGGTCCCGGATGGTGACATTCTGCATCCCGACGAATGTGCGGATATCGAAAGGATAGCTGTGCAGTGCACAATTATCGAAGGAAAATTCGTAATGTATGCTGAAAGACAATGCTTCTTGTGCATGGCCCAAATTTTTTTCCTTCTGAGCTTAGGAAAGAATAATATTTTAGCTTCTCTAATGTATTTCTTCCCTGTAATTCTTTATCTATACCTTATGCTTGAAATTGTTTAGTGTCTTTTTCCTGTACAATTTTCTAGTGTTAACAGTTTCCCCATAATGTATGAGGTCTAGGAAGAACTGTATAGTTGAAATACATCATAGTTTCTTTTTCTGTGTAGTCCTTTTGAGAGAGAGAGAGAGAGAGTAACTTTCTTTAGAACTGAGGTTAGAGACCCCTTTCCATGAGTAAAAAAGGCATCGTGCTTTGTTGGAAACCTGCAAGAGATAGAATGAATAAAATATTTCTACGAGGCAAGCATGTCCCATGCTCGTGTAGTTTTAACTAGTTAAGCTTATCTGACAGATAGTGGTTCTGTTTATGTTACTTTTTGGTAGTGACTTGCTGTTGGTTGATAACGATGGTTGCTGATGCCCTCAGGGGCATTTTTCCTTTGAAATAAGGATGAATGTGGTCCCCACACGCATTGTCTTGGTATGGAACGTTTGTTTAGAACAAGTGCTCATTCTATCCATGGGTCTTTGACTATTGGGGACCTTCCCATGTAAGCATTGCTAAAAGAGATGCTTATCATGTCACGAGTCTTCAACGAATTCTGAAAAATTTGCAACAGTAATGAAGTATGATACCATCTTGACATGAAATCTTATCTTGAAGTTTAATGTCAAGAGGATCGATGTCATCAATGGGAAATGATGATTCCCATAGTGCCATTCGAGGATGCCCCTATTGAGGTGAGGAGTCATCCAAGGTACTACCTCCTTCTTGGAAAATGTTTTTTGTAGTCGATAAGAAGGAAAAATAAACCAACCGAGATGAGTACTGATGCAAGGGACCAAGGTTAACTTAGGAATGATGGCGAGAAATGGATATAAATGATAGTAATTAAGTGGCCTGAGGTCAAAGCTGTAAATGCGAGTGGCGACAGTCATAACAATTTTTGGTTGTAATTACAAATCTTCCGGGAAATCACATACAAAATTTTTAGAACCGACGCGTTTCGAACTACCAAATGTAGTTCATCATCAGGATAATTTTTGGTTGGGAAATCCCTAGAGTTGGCAGGACATCCATGGTGGGTGTATGGTTGTTATGAGTGTCATGGTGGGGTGTGGTAAAGAATGTGTAGCTCTGACCAAGGGTGATTAGGTACAGCTGCCAGGTGAGAAATGTGAATGGATGGGTGGGAGTGGTCTCCCAAAAAAGATTTTTACACTTGCCAAAAGAATATAGAATGGGTTTGGATGTACAAGCACAGAGACGGGTGCCCTTATAAACATGAAAATAATCCGTCACTATGGAGTGAGGAACATCTTTTGATGAGGGTGGGGGCCCCATTTTTTCGTCTCGGTGCAGGGGTGATGAAGCATATGAAAAGTGTTGCAGATGGGCTATGTTGATGGGGGTGTGATAGGCCAAGTGCGATACGCGGTGGCACTTTTTTGATATGCTTATGAGAATGGTAGCTCGGGAAAGGGGTTTTAACATGATATGGGTAAAACTTGACTTGATGTATGATGGATGAATGAATATGAAGTACTTCCTGAGCTTAGATTTTTTGGCCATGGCTCCATACTTTTGGTGTATGGTGTACATGAGTGATGGATGCCATGGAGGGTATGGTTATATCGACCTGCGAGAGTTTTTATCATGTGTAAGGTGGGGTGATGATAAAAATGGTCAGGTGAATGAAACCTATGGTTTATTTCTATGGAGAAATGATGTCAGGATATCCAAAGCTTCTTTAGGGATCCTATCATGCTAGCGATAGAATGATACCTGCTCTTGTGCCTCTGTTGGCTGGGGAATTCGGTGATTCAACATGTTTTTAATACCTGCAACCAATATCCCAAGTAAAAGCATATTTTTCATTCAAACATATTTGAAATAAATTTGAATGTAAAGAAATAAGGGAGGGCATACTTGTTGCGACTGAAAAAATGACTTTTTCTAAGGCATGGATTTATGGGGCCTAGCTTGAACATGGTGAAGTGTTGATCACCATGTCTCTTTCGGTTTCACAATTTGGCTTTATGAGTTCCAGTTATGGTCTGTTGAATAATGAGAAAAGGGCGATATATTGGCCAATATGGCTCATTTCAACTCATTTGTGTCATTTGAGAGTTTGAGGTTAGAGCTGAGCCCCTATTCCTCAACATTTCTTGTCATTGTGGTTAGCCCGAGTACCTGATATTTGCGTCGTCAGTGTTAGGTAGGGCTGTGAACATCCATATTTTCAAAATTTTCACTTCTTTTCCTGGGGGGTATACTTTGATCCCTTGTTGGGATACGATGAATCCTAATAGTCTACCTGCATTAACACATAAAACACACTTGAGAGGGTTCAAGCATAGTTTGTAGTTTCAGCACCGTTGGAATACCAACCGTAAATCCTCCAGATGGTCACTTCATTTCTTGGATCGTACGGTGAGGTATTCCAAGTAAGCTAAGATGAGGTGGGCCAGGTCATGGAATATATAATTCATGGCCCGCTGGAAGGTGTCTCCAAAGTTTTCAAGGTTGAAGGACATAACTTGGTAGGTGAACGTGCCCCAAAGGGTAGTGAATGTCATCTTGTACTGATCCGTGTGCCAAATTTGAATTTGATTGTACCTTGAGAATTATTTCATGAAGGACAAGGCTGATGGGCCTCTAAATTAGACATAAATTAAGGCCCATATGACCTTTATTAGGCTCATCTACCTCTCTTATGCACACAAAAGGATATATTAAATCTCTCCTTTTGCACTTAATAACTTTTTCTCATGCTTTAATATTTTCTTAGGAAGGTTTAAAGGTAATTGCATATTTGTGCCTAATATTGGTTATTTTTGTAGAATATTGTGAGAATACTGGGCAGATTACGTAGATTTGGAGAAGGAGATGATTTAGGGACTTTCTCCCTACCGCTAGAAGATCAATATTGGAGAATAAGTTAGCACAATGTCAGGAAATTATGGAGAAATAATGGAGAGATTCAAGGGGTTTGTCCACCCTCCTTAACTATCAAAGGAAACTAAGAAAACTGAAGACGAAGTGCACTCAGTTGATGGTTTACGTGGAGTCAAAGTGGACTCAATTAGTATGTTTTAGGGAGCTATTGGTAGCTTCCCTTTAGGATAAATAAATCTGATCAAGAGATAATTAGGGGACTTCCATTCCACTCCACTTCATTCCATTCCATTGGATTCGAAGTTTTGTTGTAAAGCCATGAGGCTTTGTTAAAACTTTGATGGATGTAAAAAACTATTATTTTTATGAAATGAGTAGAGAGATGCCATTTTATTGATCTAGTTCTAGAGATTTGGGCTCATGGGTTAGGGCCCAACCCATGTACCTCAGCTTCTCTGCTATTTCCATTCTTTTCTTTCATGTCATTTAGCTAGTTTTTCTTCTTAACATTTAGCTATTTTGCTGGTATTTTTATTGATGTTTTAGTCCACTTCCTGTTGTCTTTTTCTATAGATTTAATATTCTTACAGAGTGGTAAAATAGTGATGAACTCCATAAAGCTTTGAGGTTAGCCTTCCCCTCTCAACTCTGTCAATAGAGCTCAAGGAGGTTAGACCTTTTCCCACTGACCAAAAATTATTTCTCGCTTATGATTTCCTGGAAATAGATTAGATTAGTTCTTACATCCTCATGAGCATATTGTCTGTCTTTATTGCATAAATAGGCAGGTTGATAACAGGTACGGGAAGCATAGCCCAGAGGAAAGTTCTCCAACACCTCCTCCTTCGTCTTCCATCTCCCTTCCATCTCTGTTGTCATGCTTTGCACATTGCTGTTATACCCTCCATCTCCACTTTTTCCCACTTATTCTCACTTCCATACCCTTTTTATGCAAAACACGTGAAAAACCATTCAAACCCATTCGAACGTGACCTCTGCCTTTGCTCCTCGAGTCTCCCGTCGCCGTACATCACACTTCGCAAATCACAACTCTTAGCTTTTACCTTTAAAAAATTACCATTGGTTCTTACGATTGTGATATTGCGACATCACATATCGCAAATCACAACTTTTCCATTTTTCTTTCAGACTCACTGCCACGTCATCCCTATCGCAAATCACATCCCGTAGTTTTTATCCTATCAAAAATCGCATCCCGCAATTATTATCCTATCGCAAATCACATCCCGCAACTTTTCCCTTTCTCCTTTAACACTTACCATTGTTATTGCTGATTGTGATATTGCGATCGCACCCCGCTATCAGTCCCACCACCACGTCGCCTATCACAAATCGCACTTCGCACCATTTAGCTTTTACATTTAAAACAATTACCGCTCATTCTTGCAATTGCAATATTGTGAAATCGCAAATCGCATCATTTAGCTTTTCACATAACACTTACCACTCATTCCGTCAATGCGATAACTCCACCATGTCACTTGTTGCACTTCACACTTCACAGCACTTACCACATCGCAAATCGCAACTCACAACTTTTACCGCGTTTCAAATTGCACTTCACACATTCTATTTTGTTCTTGTTAATTCTTACCACTAACCCCTTAAACTTGTGATATTACAATTGCGACATCGCACATCTCAACTTTTTTCCTCCATCGCACTCCGCCACGTCACTCGTTGCAAACTGCACTTCGCACATTTTAGTTCGTTCCTGTTAATTCTTATCGCTATCCCTTTAAACTTGCGATATTGCGATTGCAACATCACACATCGCAAATTTTGTCCTCCATCACATTCCTCGATCGCACTTTTGAGTTATTTCTGCTCCGAAGTGATTTTTCACGCTATAATAAAGTATTATAAGGGTTAACCCCCTCTTTCTGCTTCCAAACCTCGTTTCATGTGTTAAACCCACCCTTTATCCTATTTTAGCCCTTTTCTTCCTTCCAAGATGCAAACTAACTCTTTTTAATTTGAATTGAGTCATGGATATCTTAGTTGCATGGATAGGAGCATGGTAGATAGATCATAGGATAAGTAGAGTGCATTTATCCGTTTGGCCCAGTTAAGTGTGGTTTAGAATTAGTTTCCTTTCTGTCATTTCTTTTATGAAAATTAAATTAGTTTCCTTCCTGTCATTTCTTTTCAACAATTTAATTTAGTTTCTTACAGTCATTTCCTTCCTGCACATTAAATTATTTCCATTTCTATCATTTCCTTTCTGCAATTTAGTTTAGTTTTATTAGAGTATGACAGACTTCACTAATAACCCCTAGAAGTAGCACCCTTTCGTGGAGCGGAAGAGGACGACATAAAAAAAATGCATCTGTTGTGTATATAGCACTATCACCTCAAATTTTGTACGAGCCCTGGGTTGATAAAGTAAAGTAGGGCAGCCCCTGGGAGTTGAAACACTCTTAGTGCAATACCAGGGCTCACCACTTTTTGGCATCGTTGTCGGGGAGGTGTCTAGTAGATGCTTTGATTATGTTTTATCATTATTTTCTGATTTAATTTTTCATGTTTTTTCCAAAATACTAAAAAATACAAAAAAAATATGATTTTCATGCCTCATAGGAGTAGGGTACTCATAATATTTTTTTAAAAATACTTCTCCAACACCAACCCCCCACTTGACCATGTGGTGTAGTAAGAACCACATCACTATAAAATTTCGAAGGAAGAAGAGATGGATGGATATGATGACAATGAAGAAGATCTTATTGGGTTTCCCATTCAAGATATGGACATCAATGTACCTATGAAGAACATCCCTCCATCTTTCCTTCCCAACTTTCATGGTATGAGGAAAGAGGATCTAGAAACATTTCTCTTTGAATTTGAGATACTTTGTAGGTCTTATGGCTACTTATCACACGCTAAAAAACTAAGATTGTTTCCTACAACATTGAAGGATAGAGCTCTTAAATGGTTCATGAGTCTGGGTACTAATTCAATAAGATCATGGAATGATATGCAAAAGATATTCCTAGAAAAATATAAAGATCATGATCTTAGAGAAGAATTTTTTAGAATGAACCAAGAAGAAGATGAGAGGCTTGATGATCTAGTATAGATATTCATGTATAATGTTAAGAGGGAAAAAATGCATCATCTAGGATTTGACACACTAAAAAACCTCTTACTTAGAACAATTAGGGATGAGTGGATTGATCTTCTTAATATCATGAGTAGAGGATATGTATACCAAGTTTCATTTGAAGAAATTTGTGAAACATGCAAGCGCATATCAAGAGGAAGGGAAAGAGCAATTAAATCAACATCAACATTGGTAAGGCACTATGAACTTGGAAATTTGCTTGATAAATTTAAAACAAAAATTATTAGAAATATAAGTGAAAAATTAGAAATGCTAAGAATTCAAAATGAGCAAAAAGAAGATGCTGATATTTTTGTTATCCATGCAGAATCATATGCTAATAAATGTTGTTCATCATTCCCTAGGTTTAAATAAGTTTACCAAGAAGACAATGGAGCAAGGAAATCACCAAAGAAGCTATGTTATGTTGCTCCAGGGAGACCCTAGCAACCTAGTCAATTTGATATGATGCAAGGACCTACTTCACAATGTCAAGCTCATTCACATCCATCTCAAACTAATTGGGACACACTCCCTCCTTGGCAACCTTCGCCATCTCATTCTCAAACCCAATCTTGGAAACATGATTGGAAAGGATCTTATTGGGAAAATCCTCAAAATCCTCAATATTTCCCTCAATATCCTCCATACCCAAATCCATGCTATCCCTACCATCCACCTCCACCATAGCCATAGCCTCAACCACATCCATTTCATATATCCACCCCCACTCAACTACCTGTACCACCATTTCCAAACCCACACCATGAAGTATCTCAGCCCACTTACAATGTTGAGGTACAACACTACCAAACATATTCTCTTGATCTAAATGGTCTATATCTTAGTTCAAGAAAGGTATTGAAAACAAGAGATTTTCTCAATGTTATTAAAGGAAAACATCAAGAAGAAGAAGATCCAAATGAGGAGATCAAAAGATCAAGAGCTGCACTTGATGAAGAGCCAACATCAGAATCAGATGCTGAGAAAGTTTCCTCGTGTTTACCAACATTTCCTCCATGTGTTCAAGAGAATAATCAACAAAAAGAGGAAGATTTGAATGTCATAATAGAAGAGGACATCCAAGGTGATCCAACTCAGTAAGTAGACCAGGGGCATCACAACTATATTGACATATGGTTCCAAACATCCGTTAAGTTGCACCAACACACTCTTCTCCAATAGTACTGGATAAAATCCCAATCAAATAAATTTATCTCTAATATTCAGGTACGTGTCAAAGCATGTATTCCAAGTGTGCACATGATTTTATCTGTCATCTTGATGTGTACATGGATCCATTGGAAGTATTCCTATACTTGAAAAAGGTTTTTTTTTTTTTTTCAAGTAGAGTAGGAAAGTGAAAAAAAAGAAAAAAAGAAAAAAGAAAAAAAGGGAAAGAATAAAATCTCATATGAAAACCTCTTTGAGGCATCTAAGATTGGCTCACTGATTGAAAACCTCCATGAGGCGGTCATTGGGTTGAAAATAAATAAATAAATAAAATATCCTAGGTGAAAACCTCCTTTGAGGCACCTAGGTAGACCTTCTAGTTGAAAACCTCATGGAGGCAGCTAATAGGCCTTAAAAACAAAAAAACAAAACAAAAAAAATTGTGCATTTCTTTATATATCTCTCTCTGATGAATGCAGGTGCTCTCCAACCTTTACAAGCAGAAAAAAATAAGTTGGCATAAAAATAAAATTTGGTCAACATTTTAGTCAAAGGTAGTCAAACTTGTACTTATTCATCCTATGCTTAGAAGCTCCAAAAGGACCTCAAGAATATTATCGAATGCAGCTTTAGAACCATCAAAGACAACTTCAACATCTATATCAGAAGTAGCTTCCATATCACATGCAAAAAAAATCAATGGTAAGGCTCAGGTATGCAATCATCTAAGCCTTTCTTCGAATCTATTTTAGCTTAATAAAACATTAAAAAGTGTGAGAAGGAAATTTTTTTTTATATAACCAAAATCAGTAGCAGAGAAACATCCTTAGCCTTATCTAGCAATTAGCCTCACTTTTTCCACCAAGAAAAGGAACAAGACAAAAGTAAAAAGGACTTGAGAAAGTGGGCAGTAAGCATCTCGTTGTAATAGAGGACAAGGAGTGCCAAGGGGTAACCAAGGGTGAACTCAATTCATAGAGAAAAAAAGAACTATGAGTTTACTTTGCATGCAATAAAAAGAAAAAAGAAAAAAAAAAGGGAGAAAAAAATAAAATAAAAGGTGGATCCACCACCTCTTGGCATGCAAAACTAATTTACTTAATGCATATGAGGACCTCCATGAATCACCTACAAGAATAATTTCAGCGAGAAGAATAGAAAGAAGATTAGCAGAAGAGCAGTGCATGGGCCAATAAAACAGAAAATGAAATAAGCCAACATGTATAAAAGACCATAAGGAAGGGAGGATGAATAGGTTTCTCAAAGGATGAGCAACAGTTTCAGTAGGGGGGTGATGACGGGCCTCTAAATTAGACATAAATTAAGGCCCATCTAACCTTTCTTAGGTCCATCTACCTCTCTTATGCACATAAAAGGATATATTAAAACTCTCCTTATGCACTTAATAATTTTTTCTTATGCTTTAATATTTTCTTAGGAAGGTTTAAAGGTAATTGCATATTTGTGCCTAATATTGGTTATTTTTGTAAAATATTGTGAGAATATTGGGCATATTACACAGATTTGGAGAAGAAGATGATTTAGGGATTTTCTCCCTGCCACTGGAAGATTAATATTGGAGAATAAATGAGCACAATGTCAGGAAATTATCGAGAAATCTTGGAGAGATTCAAGGGGGTTGTCCACCCTCCTTAACTATCAAAGGAAACCAAGAAAACTGAAGACGAAGTGCACTCAATCGATGGTTTACTTGGATTAAAATTTGACTCAATCACTATGTTTTAGGGAGTTGTTGGTAGCTTCCCTTTAGGATAAATAAATTTTATCAAGAGCTAATTAGGGGAATTTCATTCCACTCCACTTCCATTCCATTGGATTCAAAGTTTTTTTGTAAAGACATGAGGCTCTGTTAAAAATTTGATGGATGTAATAGAATGTTGTTTTTATGAAATGAGTAGAGAGATGAAATTTTATTGATCTAGTTCCAGAGAGCTGGGATTGTGGGTTAGGGACCAACCCATGTACCTCAGCTTCTCTACTATTTCCATTCTTTTCTTTCATGTCATTTAGCTATTTTTTCTTCTGATCGTTTAGCTAGTTTGCTGGTATTTTTATTGATGTTTTAGTTCACTTCCTTCTGTCTTTTGCTGTAGATTTAATCTCCTTACATAGTGGTACAATAGTGATAAAATCCATAAAAATATGAGGTCAGCGTTCCCCTCTCAACTCTGTCAATAGAGCTCGAGGAGGGTAGACCTTTTCCCATAGACCAAAAATGCTTTCTCGCTTATGATCTCTTGGAAATATATTAGATCAATGCTTGTATCTTCATTAAAATATTGTTTGTATTTATTTCATAAATAGGTAGTTTGATAACAGGTATAGGCAACATAGCCCAGAGGGAATTTCTCCAACACCTCCTGCTTCGTCTTCCATCTCCTTTCCATATCTGTTGTTACGCTTTGCGCACTGTTGTTACACCCTCCATCTCCGCTTTTTCCCACTTATTCTCACGATCTTACCCTTTTTATGAAAACCAAGTGAAAAACCATTCAAACCCATTTGAATGTGACCTCCGCCTTTTTCTCCTCGAGTCTCCCGCCGCTGTACATCGCACTTCGCAAATCGCAACTCTTAGCTTTTACCTTTAAACATTTACTGCTGGTTCTTGTGATTGCGATATTGCGACATCGCATATCGCAAATCGCACCTTTTCCCTTTTTCTTTCCACTCCAAATTCATTTATCACGCTATAATAAAATTTTATAAGGGTTTAACCCCCTCTTTCCGCTTCCAAACCTCGTTTCATGTGTTAAACCCCCCCATTAGCCTCTTTTAGCCCTTTTATTCCCTCGAAGATGCAAATTAAATCTTTTTAATTATAATTGAGTCATGGATAGCTTAGTTGCATGGATAGGAGCATGGTAGATAGATCATAGGACAAGTAGAGGAAATTTAGCCATCTGGAAAAGTTAAGTGTGGTTTAGAATTAGTTTCCTTTCTGTCGTTTATTTTCTGCAAATTAATTAATTTTCTTCCTGTCATTTATTTTCAGCGATTTAATTTAGTTCCTTACAGTCATTTCCTTCCTGCACATTAAATTAGTTCCATTTATGTCATTTCCTTTCTGAAATTTAGTTTAGTTTCATTGGAGTATGACAGACTTCACTAAGAACCCCTAGAAGTAGCACCCTTTCGTAGAGCAGAAGAGGATGACATGAACAAAATTCATCTGGTGTGTATATATCACTATCACCTCAAATTTTGTACGAACCCCGATTTGATAAAGAAAAATAGGGAAGCCCATGGGAGTTGCAGCACTCTTAGTGAAATAGTAGGGCTCACCGAAGGCCTCATGACTAGAGCAAGCATCAATGACTTGGTTGATAAATGATGTAGGTTAGTTATCCTTGGGACAAGCTTTATTCAAATTTCAGAAATTTGTGCAGACTCGGATGGTGCCCTGTTTTTTCATGACAGGTACAGGGTTGGAAACCCACGACGTGTAAGTGATTGGGTAGATGAACCTGAATTTTTGAGCTTGTCAATTTCTTGCTTGATTGCTTCTGCCTTAGATGGGTGTAACTGATGTTTTTTTTGGCGGGTTGGTGGTATGTCAGGCCAGGTGTTAATGTGGTGTTATAAGATATTGGGGCTAAGCCCTGAAATTTCCGAATAATCCCATGCAAAGATGTCCATGTACTCTTGTAACAAGTTTGTGTAAGTGACTACCTCATCTCGAGAGCATGCTACCCCTAGTGAGATTTCTTCGATTTTGCCTGGTTTTCTTGAGATATTCACCTTAATGGTTGGCAAAATATTTGACATATTCCACTATTCAAATGAATCAGGCATTAGGATGGGATTTTTGAACCAGTCTACCTTCCAATATGGGAGGAAGTATTTATATTCAATGGCGTATATGTCTTGGGTTTCTAGGTTGTTAGTTCTGAAATTTTTTTTCTGGAAGAAAAAATGAGCGGTGATGCATTGAGTCCCACAGACAATCTGGTTTCGTCATGGCCTCTAGAATATCCTCGTCTGATTGAAACAAGACCTCTAAGGGGGAATTGGTTTGTGCGAGTCCATGAGGATTCAGGAATTGGTTCGAGCCTAACAATATTGGTTGACATATAGGAATATGATTTCGTGGTTGATGCCGTGGAACCAGACAAGGTTGACATGGTGCAGATGGGTTGGGTTTGCATCGTCGACGATACAACTACTATTGTGGTAGTTGTAGCAGTCTCGAAACCAATGAAAGATGACCAGACATCACGATTCATGGTTCCCATGCATGATGAGATGAATCATATATGGTGTTGTGTGTCATCAATGTTAAATGGTGGAAGAATTCCGTTGTGGTGGTTTGTTTGAGAGAAAACTCGTGCTCTTCTGGCGGTGTACTAAGGTTACTCTCACTTTCCTACATTTGGAAGTTGCATTGAGTGGAGAGGTGATGAAATGTTTCCATTAAGGGGCACAAATCCATTTCATGATTGTGAATTGTGCAAATGATGCATGGCATCAAGGTGCCTATCGAGTAGATGGTGTGAGAACCAATGCTACTCTTTGTGCCTTAAGTGGATGCTTGGAGATGATTGGGCATTGGGGTATGTTTGCGCTTTTTCCATCTCCAAGTCTTTGGTTTTGGTTAGTTTAGTTCTTTTAGGGAGATCAAACTCAATTCTACCTTTTCCGCTCGTAGCCTTGTGAGGTATTCACAATTCATAGTATGGTGGAATTGCAATAAAATCATGCACTAGTAGCGTGTGATATTCTCATGATTAGAGAGATGTATCTGTGGTATGGTGGTGACCATGCAAAGACTTTTAGTTAGATTCTTGAGTCCTTGACATTGACTGACCCTTTGGTCGTTTCTATCACATAAAACACATGTCGTTCTTGGCTGGTTTTGGGCCCTTCTAGGATGATGGGTTGCCTTAGCCTTCCTAGGTTTTTTGTAATGATGGGGGGCAAGATACCTTACACCAGGCTTCCTTGGTTCTAAACCAGTTACATCCAGGTATATTGTGTAACCAATGAGCGTATGGTTTCTAAAAAAGGTCGAAATTGGGGGATGTAAGTATAATTTCGAGCGTGATGGTTGTCATGACAAATCAGAAAAGACTGTCGTTCCTTGGTTCTCCACTCCCTTTGGAATACTGGAGTAATTGGGTACCATTTGCGAAATGATCTTAAATCTGGGCATTGAGTGACCAAATGGTTGAGGGCGTTGAAAAATGCACAGGCTAGGTTTATTCGCGGAGGGCACTTGGGGGCGATGATCTGCCTCCTTGTTGGTTGTTTTTCAGCTGATATGAAGAGAATAGACCTTGTTGCCTCATTTTATTGAGTTTTCAAATTTTCCATGGATTCTGAATCCAATCCGTAAGCTGCGGTGAGGTGTGTTATGGCCCGGCATAAAAAATTTAATGCCGAACGGAATTGGGGGATGTAGGGACAATGACGAACCAGGTGGTTGCCTGAACACACTCGGCACAAATACTGGACTGCTCGTAGGTCATCGTAGTATACTGGGTTGAATGGGTACCATATTTGGAATAAATCTAGTGCTGAACAGTCAACGATGAATTGATCTTGTTCATCACAGAGTGCCCAGAGTTGCAATGGAGCTTGAGGGAAATTACGGGGGGGGAGGTGGTTGTTCAGGTGATCATCTCTCGTCGAACACATACAATATGGTCCTTGTTTCTTTCGTCCCTTGAGTTGTAGTATTTTTTTCTGATTCTGTGTCCGAGCCGGCTAAGTCATGGTTTTCAGCGATGAAGCGTCGCATGAAATCCAACATATACCAGAATCGATGTATATGGGGACAACGACACACGCGGTGGTTGTTCCAAAAAATATAACACGTATGTCATCGATATCAAAATAAGTTTATTTGGGTAACATGCGTGACTTGATACCAACGGTTAAACGCCCTTAACTCAGGACGCTGTGTGACTAAGTGGTCAGGATTTTCACACAGTGCGCAAACTGGGGCCTACCATGTGGCCTTTGTTTGTCATCTTTGGTCCGTTAGGGTGACTGTGTACGAGAAAGATGTAGGCTCCTCTCGTATGTACAATATGGTTTTAGGTTCTCCCTTGTCCAGTTGCATGGGTGGAGCTGAGGGGTCATGTTGGTAATATTTCTATAGGGCTTGCAAGGCATCCCTATATCATGGCATCTCTAATAAATAGTGGGTATAATGCCCATAATGGTTGCATATGGCACACACATGGTTGGTGCACAATGATTTCCCTTGGTTGTTCATGGCTAATTCCGTTTTATGGGAACTTAAGGTCGCGACATTTATTTCGGTGTGCAGAAGAGGTTTTAGTTCATCTAACTCTAGGAAAATATTAGTAAGATGGCCTACGATATCGCATAATGCGCAAGGTTGTAATGCCCTGGGTAACTTGGGGGTTTTGATTTTCTTCCCTTTTTTGTTTTTTTTCTTGGTCACATTATATGGCGCTACTACCGGTATTTCGTTAACCCTTGTTTCCTCCTGAGGGGTGATAGGGGTTATTCCTATAGAAGTGATGCCAGGACTTCCTAGCATGGCTGGTGGGACCAAGTACCACACAAGTATTGCGAAAGCCATATTTGGTAATGTTATAGTTTCTAAAGATACTCATAGCTAATCATCAACTATGCTATAGCTATGAGCAGCTTTAGAGTGATGTCCTACACGCATGGTTGGTCCCTTGACTGTTTTCAAAAGGGACTCTATAGGTACTTTGGATATGGTTAACGGTGCAGTAGGTGCACTCATGGTCATACCTAATGGGTTGGTGTATGGGGAAGTATCATAATTCCTATTCCTTGTTTGAAATAACAATTATTCGCTAGTCATGTAAATTTTGTGACTGTCGACTCCAGTATCGTTTTGGGGTGGTTTTTGTTGTTGAGTGTTAACCACTCCTTGGTGGAGGAAAGGCTCCTACATTATAATAGGTTGTTGGGTAGGTCCCCCTTGTCCACAGTTACCCTGAATTTTTTTCAGTTCGGGGAGCTCGGGACAGTGGTGAGTGTAATGTCTATTTTCACCACATATGGCACAAGAATGATTTGTCATTAGAATGGATCTCTTGTTTTTCCCTTGGGAGTTGTTATTTGGTTCTTGGTTTTGATTTTAGTTAGGGTTTCCATCAGACTGAGATCGTGGGGGGCATTGTTGATTACTGCCCCCTGTCTAGAGTCTCCCTTTTGTTTATTCGTAGGCTTCTTTTTTGCAGTGTTTGGAGGGTTATTGCAGTTCTCCTCGTAGTAATATTAGCGTCGTTGAGCCTGGGATGGTTTCCCTAGGTTCACCGACGCATTTTCTGGCGGTGGTGGATTTTATGCGAAGAAAGGGGGATATAGGTTACCCTGTCCCTTATTGGTGTAAGAATGTTGGGGGGGGTTCTCTTCCATCAACATTCCTAGTTGAGTACTAGTTCCCCTGTGATGGAGGGTATGAGCCTCCCTGCTATTGATGGTATGGTATCATGCTATTCGTCATATTTTGCAAAGGTTCAGATTGACTTTGGTGGTAGCTAGGTTGCGTCACGAATTGGGTAGAATCGTACGAGTATCCTGAGTAATGTATACTGCTTCCTAGGTGACCTTGAGTCAAGGACCCGATCAAATCATCTGCAGTATTTGACGTGCCTCGTACCTCTCTATAAGTTTGCAGGGGTGGGGCATTTGGCAGGACATTATAAATATATCCTGACTGGGTGTAGATGATTTCAAGTTGTTGGGCTTTGCTAACAGCATCCTCCTCGGAAGTAGGTTTCTGTGTCACCTCGTATTTTGAGATATCTGTTGTGAGAGTTTTCAAAAATAATTCCAGCAACACTCTATCGTTGAGTTTGGATTTACAGAAACTGTGATGTCGCTGCCACTCATGGAGATGTTTTGATATATGGACACTGGAATTTTCCTAAAATGAGTCAGCAGTTCCATTCCTGCATCATGGTGAGTGGGTAGTTGAAAATAAGTGAGGAACATGGTAATGAGGGCATTAAAGGCTCCATGCGAAGCAGAATACTGCTTGGCATACCATTTCGCCACAGACCCTATTAGGGTAAGTTGAAAAATTCTTAGTCGAATAGTATCGTTAATGATACTATTGGACAAACACCATAGGTGGAATGTCATAATATGATTTCCTGGGTCTTCTGATTGCTTCCCTTCGAATTTTGGTATATCAAAAGGGAGCTTTGTGGGCATGGGAGGCCAATTAAGGTTGTGAGAAATGGGGCCATTATTCAACTTCGTTAGATCAGGAAGATTAAGTGATGCTAATAAGGGTAACTGAGTATTGACTGCCATTGTGTACTATGGAAAAAAAGGTGTCCGAATCTGATGGTTTATGGGGGGTGCCTGGGGGATATTACCTTGTGGCATGCCCTGATGAATATTCTACCGAGTCCCCGAAGGGGTAACACTCCTATGCCCTTTAGGGGTTGTGGGAGGAGTTGAGTATGGTGACCTTGCTGGGGTTTCCACTGGTGTGGTGTTGAGTGACCCTTGGGGATTTCCAATCACAGATGCGTCGATAAAGGATGAACCGATAATGGTGGAAGTGTGTCGCCTTCGATGCCAAGATGGTGAAAGACCAGGCACTCCTCCTTCTAATGGGGTGAAGTCCAAGAAACACCTAGATCTACGAGGTCCCGTTGGGTCCATTATGGTGTCGACTAGCTTAATCTTGGTTATACTTTTAGTTTGCAGGAGGAGGGAAGATTTTTATCAAATAAAATTTGATCACACGCATAAAACAAAGCGAAAAAATAAGAAGTGAGTTTTCCTTTAAATTAACGCTATGTGATCAAGTAAGCAAAAAATGTGGTTTTGTTTGTTTTTTGTATGATACTTAAAAGCCTAGATATACCTATTCGTCCTTACACTCTCAATGTAACTGGGCCTTGCGAAGATGACTTCTGATGGGTACTGGGGCTAACATCCCGAAAGAACTGGCAATGCCTTCCAACAGCCAAAGAATCGACCAAGGTAATGGTAAGAGGATATAGTGCTGCCTCCATCGTCACCTATAGGGAAGGATGCCCTAGTTTTGGCCACTAAAGTACTGTCATCCCATGTGAGCATTCGAGTCTTGAGCTTCTTGGTATTTAGCTGCCAGTACTAAGAACTATATGGGTCAGGTAACCCCAAATGGTATCTCACGCACTCGACCTAAGCTTAACCCCCTCTTAAACGGGTTTCTGGTAATGCTCGGGTATTTGTTCCGTGGCCAGATAAATGGATTTGAAGTTCCCTAAAAAGTCAACATCTATGTTTCAAAATGTATTATGACCATGTCAGCTTAGTGGATGCCTACCCCCGATGGTCCTAACCTAAACTATAATTTATTTTGTGGCCCCTGTGGGGAGAATATAATGAGTTCGATTAATGATTATTTTTAGAGAGTCTCAATTTTCTTAGGGTGTGCCTTGGTGAAGTAACTGTAAGAATAAGATAAAGGTCCCAACACACTGGGTGGCTTTTGGTCCAATGCTTACCAATGCTTTGTGTGTGCTTTGGAGTGTACAATCACAAGTGTTATGAGATGTGGATATGCGTTGATCCTTTACAATTAACCCCCTGTTAAATGGGTTTCTAGTAACGCTCGGGTATTTTTTTCATGGCCAGATAAATGGATTTGAAGTTCCCTAAAAAGTCAACATCTATGTTTCAAAATGTATTATGACCATGTTGGCGTAGTGGATGCCTACCCTCGATGGTCCTAACCTAAACTATAATTTATTTTTTGGCCCCTGTGGGGAGAATATAATGAGTTCGATTAGTGATTATTTTTAGAGAGTTTCAATTTTCTTAGGGTGTGCCTTGGTGAAGTAACTGTAAGAATAAGATAAAGGTCCCAACACACTGGGTGCCTTTTGCTCCAATTCTTATCGATGCTTTGTGTGTGCTTTGGAGTGTACAATCACAAGTGTTATGACATGTGGATATGCGTTGATCCTTTACAATCCTTTTCTAATTACCGTATGTGTGATTGTTCCTTGCAAAAATAAACGATGTGTGTATCGTTGGACGCTTACACCTTGCTTATTTAGACTAAGTTTGCACTATAAGGAGATGAAAAATTGTCTTAGGAAAGCGTTCATATGCATACCCAGACTCACCATGAGGTGCAAGGGTTGCAGATATTACTTGCTTTCTTTTCTACAATTTGGTCCTAGTCCCGATTCCTAATGGGAAATTGAACTAATCTAATGCAAAAATTGGAAAAAATTGAGCTAGATAAAGATATGTGGATATATTGGCCACTTAATTTTATGATAATTATGCTATGTGGTATATATATTTTATGAGAAAACCCTTTTTTGGATGACACATGTGGATTGAAGGCCACTTAATTTTTCCTAAAATTATGTGTGATTTGAAAAAATAAAAAACTAAAATTAAACCTACTTAGTTGCTAAGCTAAATTCTAGAAAATAGGAGTCCTAACGAATCATGAAATACCAGAACACAGTGATGAAAAATTTCTTATGGGTTTCCAAACACTTTACAATTGCAAAAAATGAGAAAAACCAAGCAAGAATGGGTTTGCTGCCTATTGTGCGACTTATCCACCCACAGACGTGAAACACATGTCTGTCTAAACTGAATGTGCGCGGTCGGGTTGAAGAAAAAACTTCCTCCTCCTCGTGGAAAAATTTCTCACTGAGCGTGACTGAAGGTGCTGAGAGGATGCAAGAGTGATTTTGCAGCAAGCTGAGCAGGAAGGAGGACCTGCATCAACAACCATTAACTCAAAATAAAGAATCTAGTGGAGTCACCATTCTTGTGGTAGTGTATTCGGCACATGGGAAGACAAAATACACTTTTCTTAGTAGGGAGGCTACTTACCTACATGCAAGTCACATGTCAAAGTGGTTTGTCAAACGTTAGTGGAACAAGTTAAACATGTAATAAGCTAAGTTAAATGGAAACATAGCATGCTACATAAACAATGAAACAAAAACAAAACAAAATGCATAAGAAACATGCTCAATAGAGAAAACACAGTAATAACTCAACAATGGAGAGCTTTATCCCTTTATTAGGTGCTGGTAGTAGTAGAAGATATAATGCTAAATCTCTTGTAGTGGATCCTTCGAGCTACGAAGCTCCAATATCCAAGACAAGGGGGTCTCTTCCCCTCAATTTTTCAGTAATCCTCTCTGCCCTCTCAAAGGATGGTAGATCGATGAATATGTGGTGAACTCTTCTCTCTTGGATTGAGGTGTTGGATGGCCAACAACTGAATCCTTCCAATCCTCTTGCTGTTGATTCCTTTGTGTGCTGCACTAAAGCCTTAAGGTGGCACAAAGGTGACTGTATTTGGCTAGGTTGAGTGAGAATATTTTTATCCAAGTGTGCCAAGTGGTCCCAGATGGTGACATTCCACATTCCCATGACCGCGTGATTATAGAAGGGATAGCGACGTAGTGTGCAGAAATAGAAGGAAAAGCCACATTGCGCGCTCATAGACAATGCTTCCTATTCGTGGTCAAATTTTTTTTCCTTCTGACCTTAGGAAGAATTAAATTTTTACTCCTCTAATGTATTTCTTCCATGTAAATCTTTATTTGTACCTTCTGCTTGAAATTTTTTAGTGTCTTATGCCTGTACGATTTTCCAGTGTTAACACGGGATGTTGATGAGAAACTTAACATGCTTACATTCTAAACATTTGGCTACATATTCTATTATTTCTAATTTCATATGAGGCCAACATAAATATTTTTTTAATAAAGTTGTTAGCTTCTGATAACCAAGATTTCCAACTATAGGCTTCTTACGTAGTTTATCAAGAAAAAATGATTTCAAATCTAATCATTAGGTATATAAATTTTGTCCCTATACATCAACAAGTTCTGATCATTCACTGAAAAATCACTCTCTTCCTCATCTTGTGAATAATATCTCTAATTTTTTTTTCTTATTTTTTACACATTCTTGATCAAAATATGCAATTTTTTTCATCCTTTCAGTTAGATTTATTTTCAAATATTTGTAGAAATTGAATAAATCTGATTTAATTTTATGCTAAGATAATTATCTATTTTCCCCCCTTTAATGTGAATCATTTGAAAATCATATTCACTAAGGAAATCCAACCACAATGCTTGCCTAGAATTTAGATTTGGCTAATCAAATAGATATTTGAGACTGACATTATCAGTATTAGCTGGAATTTCCTCCCTATAAGATAACAACTCCACATTTTTAAGAAATGAATGATGACTCCTAGTTCTAGATCATGGGTAGCGTAGTTCCTCTCAAGGTATTTAATATTTCTAGATTCATGACTTATTACATGGTCTTATTGCATTAGAACTCCCCCCAAACCTTCATTATAGACATCAATACAGACTACAAAGTCTTTTATTAGAATAAACTAGTTTCAAAATTGGAGCAATGGTTAACCATTACTTAAATTTCTCAAATTTGTCATGACATTTCTGGTTCCATTCAAACTTAGGTCCATTCTTCTATAAATAAGTGATTGGGTATGCTAATTTGGAAAATCCCACTATGAACCTCCTGTAATAATGTGTAATTCCCATGAAAGACCTAATTTCAGCTACATCCTTAGGCACTGGCCAATCCATAATAGCCTAAATTTTATGGATCCACAACAATCTCTTCTCCAAATACCACATGGCCTATGTAGTAAATTTGTTTGAGATAAAATGAAAATTTTCTAATCTTAACATACACTTAATTTTCTCTTGGTGTTTGAAGAAACATATGCAAATCTTGGTCATGATTTTCTCTACTTTATGAATAGACTAAAATGCCATCAATGAATAAAATGGGAAATTTCTCCAAAAATGGGCTCAGTACACTATTCATCACACATAAATGTGTCTGGTGCATTAAAAAGTTTGAATGGACGCACAACTACTTCATAATTCCCATACCATATTTTGAAGGATGTTTTGTGAATGTCTTCATCTTTGATTCTAATATGATGATACCTATATCTTAAGTCAATTTTTGAGAAAAATGTAGCTCAATTAACCCGATCAAACATTTCATTAATCCCGGGAAAGGGGTATTTGTTCTTGATTGTCATTTTGTTGAGTTGACGGTAATCTATACATAGTTTGTTCTATCTTTATTTTTAACAAATAAGTCCGGTGCACCCTAAGGCGACACACTGGGTCTTATATATTTCTTGTTTATTTGTTCTTGCAGTTGAGTTTTTAACTCCATTAGTTTCATAATACTTATTATTTATGGGGCTTTAGATGTTGGGACTGCTCTAGGAATAAGATCAATGGTAAAGTCTATATCCCTTCTTGGAGGAAGTCCTAGAATTTCTTCAGAAAACACATCCTTATATCTTTATAAAATAGGATAATCCTCTATAGACTGTATTGTCTCTCATTGCTACTAGAAATGTCTTCAATCTAAACTGTAAACATTTGGCATCCCTTTCAGGCACATTTATTTAATTGTAAAGTAGAAATTTTCCTCACATAAGTGACTCTCACAATTCCTTTTAATGTACAAGTCTCTCCTTCATCATTGATGCATATAAAACACTTTTCTAAACAATTCAAGACTACTCTCAGTTGTTCTAGCCAATAAATCCCAATCAGGACATCATAATATCCCAAAGGAAAAATTTTCAAATTTAATTTAGTATGCATTCCATTCAAGTCTATCAAACAATCTTTACTAATTTTAGTAACTTTTTTTTTTAGTTTTTGTGGCTAATTGCACTATCTTTATCTTAGGTTTATTCTGCTTTTCCTTTTCAATCCACATTTTTCAATTACAGTATGGGAAATATAACTTAAATTAGATCCGAGATCAATTAACACAATTACATTCTTTCCAAATATTTTGCCTTGGATCTCCATTATAATGGATTGATGATCAACTTGTCTATCATCTAGTGCTTCACCAATGCTTGAAATATTGTCAGCAACATCAAAATATTTTGTGGACAATCCCTCCACAAATGATATTCAATACATCACCAACACTTACTTGATTGGTGGCATAATTGATTCACCAAAGTTTCTATTTCTGGTTCCTAATATGTACCTACTACTACGTACCCACTTTTCCTACTCACGTTTACATTTATGCTACATATTCCCCTCACATTTTTCTTTTGTTTTAAATTTATGCTACAGATTCCCCTCAAATTTTTCTTTTGTATTACATTTATGCTACAGATTCCCCTTTGAATGCTTTTGAAAGTATTAGAAAAAACATTTTTTTTTGAAATATGATACATATTTCAAGAAGCTCATAAATTTGTTTACAAATTTATCAAAGTTGATTTCCCTAACTTTAACTCGTGGAACTTTCTGGGTTTCTCATCATAAAGGCACATGATGTTTGATATAGATGGAGTCCTAGGCAAAGTTCCAATCCAAACCTGATAATTATGGTTAGTAAGATTGAGGTTCATCACCTCATAATACATTAACTTCGTTTTACCCTTTAGCTTTATATCGTCTCACAAATTATTCTTAAATTTAGAATAATAATACGATCTTTTTGAATGGTCTAATCAAAACTTAGACATAATTTTTGCAATGTCTAAAAAAAAATGATTAAAAATAAAATAATTGGATTACAATTTAATAAGAAAAAAATGTATAATTCATTCATTTTTTAATAATAATAATAATAATAATAATAATAATAATAATAAAAATAAAATAAAATATTTCACTTACTTAAAATTAAATAATATTTGAACATGCATTTAAATATATATTAATAAGACTTAAAATTAAATAATATTTGAACATGCATTTAAATATATATTAATAACAATCTACTTAATATTAAATAATATTTTAACATGCATTTAAATATATGTTATTAACAGTCCACGGGGACTTAAAATTAAATAATATTTGAACATGCATTTAAATATATATTAATAACAATCTACTTAAAATTAAATAATATTTGAACATTCATTTAATTTAAAATTAAATAATATTTGAACATGCATTTAAATATATATTAATAACAATCTACTTAAAATTAAATAATATTTGAACATTCATTTAAATATATATTAATAACAGTCTACGGGGTTTTCGATAGACAGTGATCGAGTACGATATTAAGCCACTCTTTGATGTGAAGTCACTAATTCAATTCTCGGCTCTGATTGAAATGTAGTCTATAAAAATAGCATTTCAATATCCATATTAAGTAATATATTTCAATGACAACAATGTAGATATATTTTTTAAAAATATTTTTTTTATGGTTAAAAAATTTTAAAAAATTTCTCAATAGTTAATAAATTTTTGACATCAATCTATCAAAGATTTGTTAGAATTGCAAACTTAAGTGGTATAATCTAAACAAACCAAGGGTTCAAATAGGCTTTGAAGACATCATATCCATTTATAGATTCAAAAATATAGTTTTAGTGAATAAATACATAAATAATTGCCAAACAGTTGATGCTGAGATTAGGATTGGATATCACAAGGCCTTATCATGATCTTTATTCATTTTATTCAGTGAGGGTGAAATGTCTTGGCCTTATCAAGGATCTACTGGTGTCATTAGAGAAAATCCCAACCAGGAATGTCCTCATGGATGTTTTCGTGGCTGATATCCATCCCAGATATTGAATTTTTTTTTCTCGATCATGGGGGGTGAAGCTTAGAGGTACCTTACAGATTGAATTTTCATATGCTACCATTCCCTTCTTTGGGAAACTTAGGAAACTATACTGGGAAAGTAAGATGAAGTACATGATCAACAGTTGAGAAAATCCAAATAATCATCCTATTCATTTTGTTCATATAGATTTAGATTCCATTATCTTGTTCAATGATGAATGTTCAACATCTTCTAAAGTTTTGATTAAAGAGAAAAGAAGAAAATTTCGATTTTTCAAATTCAGTTTTAGAATTGACAAATGCAGAAATTTATGAAAAAGTCCCAAGTAGTTTGGAACCAAGTGCATCACCTCAAAAAAAAAAATTTGGTACAACAGAATTCTCTTAAGCAGCAAGCAAAGTTCAACCATCCGATTTACAATTTTTGGATGAAGAAAGCCATTTGTGGACTATGGACTTTGATGGAGCTTTGGGAAAACAAGGGGCTGGAATTGGAGTTTGGATTCAAAGCCCTATAAATTAGTCATTAAACATTCCTCCCAATGTTAAAATGTCCTCCTAAAAGCTGGCTTTTGAATGTTCAAGTAATGAAGCTGAGTATGAGGCTTTGATAGCCGGTCTGAGAATTCTCAAGAAGCTAGGTGCAAAGAGGATTTCTGTATATGGAAACTCTGAGCTAGTAATAAAGAAAGTCAAAGGGGAATACCAAGCCAAGCATCCAAGGATGCGAGCTTATAGAGATTTCATCCTAGACATCCTCAATAAATTTTTCGAGTACACTTTATCATTGATCCCAAGGGACATCAATGTTATTTCTGTTTCTCTTGCTACTTCAGATAGCATGTTCAAAATTCCATTGTATCCTAATAAGAAGTATGAGATGAATGTAAAGAAATGCCCTGTTGTCCCAGAAAATGTTCACTATTAGCAGCTCTTTCAAAATGATAAACAAAACAACAACTTCTTGTAGACAAAAGAGGAATTTGTGAATTCTCAAATGGATAACCAGTGCTACGAAGATGACCAAGAAATCCATGCAACAGAGATGCAAGTGCTTCAGTTGAAAGATAGCTCCATTCCATGAGGTTTGGTACCTTTGGAAGATATTTTCGATCAATATGGTGTTGCATGCAACTGACCATGTTACTCACAGAAGTGGGAGTGGAAGATATCAATATTAGCACTCCGGAAAAGCCAAAGATGGTAAAAATTTAAAAAACTTTGAGTTCAAAAATGAAAGGTAAATACACAATGCTTATCTATTAGTTTACTGATGTATTTGTTTGGGAATATTCTAATTTTAAAGTCTATTATAAGAGCATAATTAAACATACCATTCCCTTGAAGCCGGATCAGAAACATTTCCACCAGAAGTTAAGGAGAATTAATTCCAAGTTGCTACCCTCTATTCAAAAGGAGGTAAATAGATTATTTACTGCTCGTATTATAGTGCCTCTTCACTTTTCAAATTGGATGTCTAATCTAGTGATAGTGAGAAAGAATACATGAGAGATTCACTTATGCATTGATTTCAGAAATTTGAATAAAGTGTCATTGAAGGACAATTACCCACTACCAAAGATGGGCCATATTCTGCAAAGGGTAGTTGGATCTTCTAGACTTTCATTGATGGAAAAATACTCCAGGTATATTTAGATTTTATTTCGTCGATATGATCAGGAAACGACAACCTTTACAACACCTTAGGGCACCTTCACGTATGCCAAAATGCATTTTGGATTGAAGAATGCAGGGGATAATTTTTATATAGCGATGGATATTGCTTTCACCAATGAAAATCATGTATTTTTGGTCATTTATCTTGACGATATCACTATTTTTTCCAAGACAGATGAGCAACACTTGCAACACTTGAAAGCAGTTTTTCAAAGATGTAGAAAGTTTGGCATATCAATGAACCCAAAGAAGAGTCTTTTCGCTATGGAGGAAGGTAAATTTCAGGGCCATATCATATCAAAATATGGAATTAGGACAGATCCTTCAAGGATTAAAGAAATTCAGACCTTGGACTATCCTAGGAGGAAAAAGGAAATTAGGTCATTTAGTGTAAAATTTAATTTTTTGAGAAGGTTTGTCCCCAATATTTTCGAACACTTAAGGAAAATTACTGACATGTTGAAGAAAGATAGTGAAGTAAAATGGTTTGAAGAAGCAAAGAAATCATTCAATCAAGTTAAATCGGCTTTATCTCATACTCCTATTCTTATTAGTCTGGATTATACACTTGATTTTATCATTTTTTCATTTGCCTCGGAGCATACTCTTGATGTTGTCCTCATGCAAAATAAAAATCAAAACACGGAGCAAGCCATTGCCTTCTTCAGTAGAACCGTAAGATACGCAACCTTGAAGTACAAAATCATTGAGAAGCAAGCCTTAGTGTTAGTCAAAGCATTGAAGGACTTTCGAGTCTACATTCTCCACTCTCATGTCATTGCATATGTTCCAAACGCTGCTGTCAAAGATGTGCTTGAACGTAATGATCCTGAAGGGCGACAAGGTAAATGGATCACTACTATATTAGAATATGACTTGGAGATAAAGCCCAAAAATATGATCAAAGGATAAGGCCTAGAGAAGCTTATGGAAGATTCAAATCTCCATGCTTTGGACATCAATTTTATTGTTGCATTATATGAAGAATAAGAGGCTGAAACGTTACCCGAGGTATCTGAAATTTTCTCTTTATCGCCCTGGTATGTTGATATAGTTCATTTTTTGCAACACTTGAACCCTCCTCCTGGATTGCCAAGTAGTAAGGCTATATATTTGAAGTTGAGAGCTCTTAAGTACTGCATTCTTAATTGTGTCTTGTATTGGAAAGATCTGGGTGGAGTGTTGCTGAATTGTTTGGTTGAAGGAGAAGTTGAAAGGTGATGACATATTTTCATAAAGGTGAGTCTGGCAGTCATATTTACTAGAAGACTACAACTAACAATATCTTGAGGGTGGTCTTCTATTGCCCAAGTTTATTTTCTTATGTTTATAAAATAATCATGAGCTGTCATGAATTTAAAATTTTTCAGGGAAAGAGGAAGCTCTTGCCTTTACCCTTAAAACCAATTGAAGTGCAAGCACCATTCCATCAGATGGGGACTTGACTTCATTGGTGAGATCCATCCTCCATCATTATATCAACATAAATGGATACTCACTGTCACAGATTATTTCACCAAATGGATTGAATCATCCCCATGAGGCAAGCTACTAACACTGTAATTATTCAGTTTCTAGAGAACAATATTATGTCTCGTTTTGGTTGTCCACACAAAATCATTACTGAAAATGCAGCTACATTTAAGTCCAAGAAAATGATTGAATTTTGTGACAAGTATCACATTAGGCTTGGTCATTCCACAACATACTATACTCAAGGCAACAAGCTTGCTGAATCGTCAAATAAATCTTTATTGAACATACTCAAGAATATGTTGCATGAAAACTAGAGGAATGGAACAAAAATCTCACCAATACTCTATGGGAAGATAGAATTAGCACAAAGAGATCAATCAACATGTCACCTTTCCAGCTCATGTATGGTGTTGACACAGTGTTCCTCACTTCTCTAGTTGTATCGGCGATGAAAATTCTACGAGAGATCGACAGTGAGACAAATGACATTCAACGAAGAATCAACCAAATGATCCATCTACAATAGTCAAGAGATGAATTCTTCAGTCATACTTCAAAACTTCATGAAAAAATAAAAAATATTTATGAAAAGAAGACCAAAGCTGATGATTTCAAGCTTGGAGATGTTGTTCTTTACTGAGATGCCTGGAATGAAGAAAAGAGTAAGCACAGAGAGTTTTAAAACCTATGGAAAGGACCTTACATGATCACTGCATTAAGAGGTAATAAATAATTTCTACTAGAGGATCTTGAAGGGAAAGAAGCATTGGGAGGACTAATCAATGGTAGGTTCCTCAACACTGTATTACTTAATCATTGAAGATGAAATTCACTGTCACTGTACATATAATTTTAATTTGATGTCCAAGCAATAAGGAAGTTGTTATAGAAGTTTGAAGACCGAGGAGAAGGCCATGAGACTTCTACATTCAGATCATGTTTTATTTCAAAAAGTTCAAAAATTTCCAGTCAGTTATCAAGTCAGATTCATGTCAGTTTTTTCTAGTCAAAGTCATTTCCAGATTTAGTTCATCATTTCCAGTTTGTCAAAGTTTTCAATGTCGTGTTTTGACTCCATTTCCCAATGGTAAGGCTACCTAATCTACAGTGTTCTTGACACCTCCCGAAGGAGCTACCATTCCCAGTTGGAGCCAATGTTAGCTCAGGTATGTCAGTGATAAAAAATAACTCTTTCAGTTGTTTTCCTAAAGTCATAGGTCAATCTATTTTTTAATTTTTCAAACAACTTTTCAAAAAATAATTTTGGTCATTGAAGAATTCTAGGTCAAGTATGTTTCTCCTTCATCTCATTCATCACCACCATCATTTTCAAGTTCATCTCCATCATTATCATTTTTAAAGGTCTAGGGTTATGTCACTCCATTTCATATAGGTCATTGTCTAGGGTCATCTCTGCCTTTGAAAAATGTTCAAATTGTCACCTAAAACAAGGCTTTAAAGATTAATTTCATTCATAAAACCCTAAAGAAGGAGCTAGCATGTTTAGGAAATGAAATAAAGACCACTTGTCTTGTTTCAAATGGTTCAAGTGTAAAAAAAACTCAAGGAACTCAATTTTGTCCTACCGTCTCATTAAAAGGAGAAATTATGTCTTGGTGTCTCATTAAAAGGACCAAAAAGTCACTTAAAGTGTCAAAGCTTAAAAGAGGTCATTTTTGACTCATTATCTCATTAAAAAAAAGAATGGTTATCTCCAAATATCAAAGACAACTTGTCTTGTTTTTAAAAGGTCATTTCCAAATGCAAAAAGTTCAAAAAGTCAGTTTCAAGTGTTAAAGGAAGAATGTCATCTCAAGCTTATAAAAGAGAAAAAGAAAAATCAATTTCATTCATTGTTACCCTTTAATGAGTAGAAGAGCACCTCTCTACCTCACTTTCCCTCCAAAGTGTTCCAACTCAAAAATCCAAGGCTCAAATTCGCTTAAAAATCCATTTGCTACCCTTAAAATAACTATTGTTATGATTTTTGACCCTCTTGTTACGTTTTTGGGTGACATTGTTATGATTTTGGAGGGTGCTACGCACAATTGTTATGATTTTTTGTGCTGCGCAACAAAGTTGTTACGCTTTTACCCACAGTTGTTACACTTTTCCCTAAGATGTTACGCTTTTGTAGGTGACTGTTACGCTTCTGGAGGAGAAGCAATTTTTGATCTTGAGCTCCAAAAACCTCCAAACATGCTCAAGCTTGTCTCCATTTCCTTGTGTAACCTTCATAAAAGGTAAGTATTCATCTCTCATGCCATCTTTTGGTTGAATTATTTGGGTGTTTAATCATTTTCATTTTCATTATGTTTTCTCCATATTGTCACTTGTCAATGTGCATAAAATTTTTAACTTGACAAACCCTAACCGGGCCTCACTTACCTAAACCCTCACCCTAGCATCTAAAACCTAACACACATATCTCATACACCTTGTCCCCACATTTCTATCATCCACACTATTCCTAACATGTCAAATTCAAGCAAACCCTAATTTCTAGTATTTTCAGAGTGAAAAACAATGAGAATTTCCTCTGTTTGCTAGATATTGCTACTTTATACACAATCTACTCACTAAATTTTCTATCCATCACTAAAAACATGAAACAAATCCTATTTACTGAGCTTAAATATATAACCTGTGATTATTATATACTCAGACATTCCTTTGAATGAAAAAGTGACAACGAGAGAGCCCTCTGTGGTCTTGGTAGGGCTAGCTACCTGACCTAAATCTTGGTATGTGGTTACCTTTATCCAATCCTATTTTCAGCCTTTGGAAGTTGTGGAGAGTGATAACACCTCTTATTATTAGTCAACACCATTTCAGATTATTGTGGTGATTGGAAGCACATTATTTTCCCTCTTTTGTATTATGTCTATTCTTTGATTCAGGTGCCATGTTGCATCAGATGGTATGCCATTTTTTTGAGGAAGTTTTTCACAACTTTTGATAGATGTCGTGTGTTGTCGAGACAGGGGAGGGAGACCTTCCCCTTTGTTTCCAATAATTTTTGTTTATTTTTGGAGAGATTTCTCGAAATGAGACCTACATTTTATCATTGTCCTCCTACGTTGATCACTGAGACTCAGATGCGCACGTGGGGCGGATGATTCCAAAGAGGGGCATGCCAGAGTTTTCGGCTAGGATTTCATACAAGGAACCGAAACTATTGGCTAGTGTGGATGACCATAAGTTTGTCGTGTTGGAATATTCGTACACAGAGATATATTGGAGAGGGTGTCCCAACATATTTTTTACAGCGATTGAGATTCCAAATGATAGAGTTAATATTAGTGTTTTGTTTAAATAAATGTAGTTTCATTTTCTTATTTTAATGAATAAGAATAGAATTTATTCTAGAATGTTATTTAAGTTTTTTTATTAAATTGTTTAATGAAATTGTCTAATTTTTTTGTGTACTATATATTTTGTAGACATCGACTTATATGATGAGGACATGCCTCATCCCCCACCGCCCGATCGAGGATATGAGGATATGGGTGAGGCCCAATACGGTGAGACACATCCTCAGGGGGGCGTAAGTGTTTGGGGGCAGAGGTCTGTTATGCCATTTCATATGGACTACTGTGATAGATTTTCCAAATTTTTGGTTCAAAGGGGAGTTCTCCCTATGAGGCCTAGAGATATCAACGTGGGTCCGATGTTTGTGGATCTCTACAGGGATTTTTCATGGGATTTGATGTCTCTTATGTGGGATTTCATCAGAACTAGTACTTTACTGGAAACGATGAGGGTTGTAGGGCATCATGCAGTGGCAGATCCATCAGATAAGTTTGGTCATGATGATGATGATCGTGCTAATGAGGGTGATGATCATGATCATGATCATGAGGATGATGATGATGATTCTTCTAGTGGTGCCACCCCATTTGATCATGGTTGTGAGGG
The DNA here is from genome assembly GCA_034641835.2 of Pinus albicaulis. Classification (NCBI taxonomy): domain Eukaryota; kingdom Viridiplantae; phylum Streptophyta; class Pinopsida; order Pinales; family Pinaceae; genus Pinus; species Pinus albicaulis. The sequence goes on from CM076574.1 coordinate 375,739,521, forward strand.
TGTCGATGATCCTTCTGGTAATACTAATTCTCTTCACTCGCCTAATAATGATATTCCAGAGCTAGAGGATGTGTCGTATGTTTCTCCTAACAGCGAAAACTAACCAACTTCTCTTGCAGACCAACCACCTTCTACTCTAGACCAGCAACCTTTTAGTCCTCCACCTCAATTGAGTTCGACAAACATACTTGATCAGGAAGTATTTGACCACCCATCGTATTCTACTACAGACTAGGCTGTAGGCACTACTATGTCTCTTATATTGGATATTTTTTTGCACTTATTTGACTTATATATGTGTGTGTGTGTGTGTGTGTGTTTGTGTATATGGGGTGCATTTTCATGTTTATGTACTTAATTTATATGTTGGTGTTTGTGTATATTCTTAGGTCACGTTAGATATGTTCATTTAATATGCTTGCATATAGATGTGTAATGATAGCAGTTATTTGCCTCGAATGTAGGTGATTAGACATGCTTCGTTGGTAAGTCACATGGCCTCTCCACAGTCTCACAGCTGGCCTCACCATGAGCCTGCACCTGCCTTCGCTATGAGAGACAAAAATATTCATCGTTGGTTTAAGGCCTTGTTCATTCCTTGGAATTCAATTTGGCGTACTGTGCATTCAATCCTGACTCGTCCGCAACGCAGAGTTATCGGGCCTTTTATGGGCAATGGAGCCAACTCCTTACCAAATTTGTCCCGTGCATCCCTCTGTTTTTCTCTCAGGCTTGCTCTGCAAACTCTTTCTCTCTACTTTGCTTGTCCCTGTTGTGCTTCCGCCCCTCACATTTTTGTTCACTCACCCTTTGGTTATCCATTTCACGCTGGTACTCATCATTCGATTTCTCATCTACCTCCCTCTTCTCAGCCGCCTCCTTTGCATCCCCATTATTCCACTAAATTTATGCCTCGTTTCCATTGTATGCGCTACCGTAGGAGAGGAGGCAGAGGTTCTCCCTCTCGCCCTCCAATTTTGACCATGGCAGAGTGCACAGTGGCCTTCTCGGTGGCCATGGATGTGCCATAGGTCTCTGGCCGCTAGCTCCTCTCAGCCCATATCTCTATTTGAATTTGGAGACTTTGAATAGCAATTCCATATCTGGTTCTTGGAAGAGGCCGCGAAATCCCACTCTCTCTCGTTCATCCTCCCCGCTGCCTAGAAAAATGGTGGCTCTTCCTGTCAAATGCATGGAGGAAACCTCTGATAGTGGGGGAAAAAACTCTGCTGAAGGCGTCAGGAAACCTGACAATGCAGAAGACGTAGGCACTTGCTCCACCTTCACTCCAGAGTTGGATCCTCATCTCTCCAAGAAGGAGGACACCCTCTTTGAATACGAGTGCTACATTGTGGAAGAACCTCCTCGTATGCAACACCAGGACGCAAAGGACCAGAATTTGTAGAGCCATGGCTCTCCTTTCTCTAGTATTTTCCTGCAGTATAGAGACTGGGGCTAGCTAATTCAGCAACCTCAGTCACGAAGCTTGAATGTACTATTTTTGTACCATATAATAGAAATTAGTCTTACGCAGAAAAAAATAATGATAGCAGTTATTTGACATGAGATTTATATTAATTTGTGGATGTGTGTGGTGATGATGTTAGATTACAATATTTGTGTTTTTGTTAGATGTGACTACGATGATGATGCCCTGTTAGATTATTAGATTTGTGTGCTAGCTAATGATGTTTATATGTGCTACTAAAAGTGTATAAAATTAGATGATGTTAGTGAATTCAAATGTGTATATTAGATGATGTTTGTGTTTGTTAGATGATTATCCTCATGATGTTTATTTTAATGAAATGATGTTTATTATAGATTATGCATTGGTGAATTCATATCAAACTTTTGTATATGAAATTCCATGTAAAATGACTTACTTTAAAAAAATGCAAAGATATTTATATCAATTACAAAGTTTAGTATGTTTAAACCTATGATTGTAAAATTACAATAAATATTTTTCTATTTCTTAGATAGTTCATTCATATTAAATCTAACTTAATTAGTAAAATATTTCAATACTCACAATGATAATATAATTAAAGGTAAAATAATTTAGCTAGTTCTTAAAAAGACGAAAATGTGTAACTCATTCAGTTTTTAATATAAAATATTATTAATAATAAATTATTTAAAAATACAATTTAATAAATTCAATATTGGTTTATAAAATTCAATCTATTATTAAATTTAAAAAACTTAAGTCAATTTTTTTACAACCTACAACCTAGATCCATCTTAACTTTGGATCTACCAAGCACTAAGAGGGATTAAATCTCTTGAGATGTAAACATATTTTTGAGTGAAAAGCGATTTGATCTCTCTAGGCGGTTGGTGGTATACTAACCTAGACCCATATTAACTTCGGATCTATCAAGCGCCGAGAGGGATCAAATCTCTCGAGGTGAAAACCTATTTTTTGAGTGCAAAAATTGAGGAAAATTTTGCACCTTGAGAGATTTGATCCCTCTGTCGTGTGCATCAAAGGAAAATATATCGATGATATGATTAATTTTATCAATAATATGTAAATAAAACTAAGTGAGCAATCAAATATAATTAGAAATCAACATCTACATTTAAATCAACGCATCTAGTGCAAACAATCAAATAACGTTAGAAATCACCATCTACACTGAAATCAATGTATTTAGTGCAAGAAATCAAATAGGATTTGATCTGATTTTTGTTTTTTGTAAATTATGGGTTTATAATTTAAGGAGTTTAAGGTTAGGGAATAAGGGGTCAGGATGGCTTAGAGGTTAATACTATTTTAGGGGCTTAGGGGGTAAGGGGTCATTGGTTAAGGGTTTAGGGGTAAAGGGTTAAGGGCTTAAGGGTTAGGGGTTTTAGGGCTTAATTAGGAGGAATGGGGTAAAGGCGTTAAGGATTAGGGGGATATGATCAACTAATGGGTTAGGGATTAAAGGGTTTGCGGTTAATGGTTTAGAGGTAACCTAGGGGTGGGTTATATATATATATATATATATATATATATATATATATATATATATATATATATATATATATATATATATATATATATATATATATATATATATATATCTTCCTTTTAAAAGTTTAAATATATATATTTTGCTAGCTTGTGATATATATGTCACAAACTTTCTCTCTTTCTACATGTCAAGAAAATTATCATTTTTCCTAAAAAATTTCAACATATTCCATAAAGAGATTGACAAATTGGACAAGATTCATCATTGATTTGTTCTTTTTGTTTCTTTCTCTCACCTAAGTTGATTGCTCCATCCAGACTACCAACTCCTAAGTACATCTAATTCTTGGATGTCAATAAACTCTTAAGTACCCATAATGCATTAAAATTTAATCCATCGACATTGAACCCCTTATAAATTAAACTGTGGTCTCCAAATAGTTGGGTCAGGGAGAGGGTCTATCCACAACAAACTTGTGGTCTCTAAGTGAAAATTAGGAAAGAATATCACATAATTATGAAGGAGAAATAAGAATAGGTTTTTTTTGTTGGTTGTGAGTATATATCTCACAAAGTGTATCTCCTTCTACATGTCAAGAAGTGACTAACAATTTTCCTACATTTTTTCAACATATTCATAAACATATTGATAAATTTCACAAGCTTCATCATTGATTTGATTTATTTGTTTCTCACTCTTACCTAAGCCATCTTTTTCATTGTATTTGTTATCCTTGTTTTCATATATTATATTTTTAAACATTTTTATCATTTTAATATTTGTTATATACACTAATATTACTGGATTGTTTTTAATTATAAAGAAGAAACACCTTATGACATTTTCCATGGATCACGATGAAATGGTTGTTGTAAAAGTTCTTATTCAGGAACATGGATAGAATATTGAAGGTCAATTTAATTATCCTATGGAAGAATATGATGATGCTAATAGCATAGTTGAAGAATAGGGGATAAATATATTGATCCAGAAGACATTTAATAAATTTGGAATGGATGATGATGACAACCGGCTAGATGGTGTTTTTGATAGAAGTTTAGTTGAGAAAGAAATATAATCTCTTTATGAAGGATCCAAAATAATTCATGTCTCTTCTATATTGTTGTTGGTGAACTTAAAGGTTATGAATGGTTTTTAAGACACGTGTGTAACACAACTCCTAAGGTATGCAATATATTTTGTGACATTTATGATGATAAATTTTTCTTTCCCTCTATTTTTACTGTAAGTTTATCATCTGTAAAATTTGGGTGCAATATGTAAAATTAATATTCTTTATGTTTACACCTAATATTTACAGATTAGGGAATATTGTAAATATCATAAATGCAAAAAATGTGAATATGAAGAGACATTGGAATATGAATTCTAATAGTCTCCCTCTCCTTATATATATTAGTGATTTTCCTAATCTAATTTATTTGTTCTTGGAGTTACCAATTCTTGGTATAAAATGGTATCAGGGAGTAGGTCTTAAATTTGGCTCTCTTCCCCAATAACTCCTACTATTTCCATGCTCTCACTTTGAATTATCCCTCCTTTGTATTATGTTCATTGAATACATACAGTTCTCCGCTTCTGCTCAAATTTCATTTCAGATTCTTCTTGAATTTGAAATCTATGTTCATATGAGGCCATCGAGGTCCATAAGACATAGATATAATTCCCCCCATTGAACCCATGCATTAAATCAAGTGTAATATCTGCAATGCATTCGAGCTATGCATTGAAGTAGCGTGGGAGTTTCTTTGTCCATGTGCACTCTTTTTTTGAATTTCTTGCAATGAATGGAGCTTGAAAGGGTCGTATCTACCTTGTTATATGGTGGTAATTCATATATATGTAAGTTGAATACCTTTTGTTGAGTGCAGCATGAAGCCACCGTATTAGGAGTTCATTTCGGTCTTCGTATGATGTCTCCTTTAAGAATTTGATTTCCTTCATGTTGAATTGGAATGGTGCTTTGTTGAAATGTTGATGAATTTAACTCTTGGAGTTGTGTTAGACTATATTGATTCTTTTGTGTTGGTTTCTCCTCACTGTTCAATGATTAAAACCTTGTGAGTGTGTTTAAATGTGCTAGTATATATTGGTTTTACATTGGTTAAAGGAATTTTAACATTCCATGTGTAATTTTGTGGTATGTTTTGGTATTATATGTTGGCCAAACACCAAGTTTGTTTATGTATGATTTAATTGATTCATATTGCATTGTAAATTGAATATATTGGACCCAATTTTTGTTGAGTATAACTCTTTCGAACCACTTATATATATACTTTAAACCATTTATATAATTAAGTTTGATTATATGTACATGGAGTATGGATTTTATGATATTCAAATGTTTCTCTTTGAGATTTAAAGTATTTGAAGTAGAATTCTAGTGTCATTTACATTCACATATCTAGAGATTGAATGTCAATGTTTCCTTTTGAGTCATTCTGAAGAGAGCTGCAGAGACATATCAGATTTTTGTTTCACGTATTGTGACTATTTAGGGCCTAGTTCATAATTTCATAATTCATCCAATCATCACCATATTTGGAGTTGTTGTCTATGGGAAAGAGAACTACCATGAATGGTCCAGAAATATAGAGCATACCTTCATTTTCAATGAAATTTGGAAAGGATTTTGTGAAGCATAAGGTGGAAACCCTCCAAAAAATCCCACTTCACGAAAAAAGTTCGCCATATGGAATAATAATAATAAAAAAGCCTATAAAATTGATTGAAACATCAGTCAATGAGGAGGTGAGTCGTCATATTGCACCATTTAACAAATGCATTTTAATATTTAAAGAAGCTTAAAGACATATATGACTCACACTTTGAGCTTGAAGTATTCCAATTAATGATTAAAATGTTCAATCTAGAATTGAAAGATGATGATCCCCTTTCCCTAGCATTTGAAATCAGAGTTTTTATGCATGACATAGAAGCCATCATAATTAAAATAGATGTGTCTATAACAACTTTCATCAAGGAATTGTATTATACTAATTCTCATTATATTGAGTCATTACAAGCTAGTTGAAAACCGAAGGAAGTTTATTTTAACTCTCTTATGGAGAAGTTTGCAAAACGAGAGAAATATTTTGGGAAGAAGAAGATAACTGCTTTCTATTATAAAGAAGATGTGTGCCTTGAACATAAAGAGAATAATTAGGCACATTATTATTTTAGAGGAAGACTTGGTAGAGGAGGATGTGGAAAGAAGAATAACAGAGCTAGGGGGAACAAACATTACCAAGGAGGAATATATTATCTTCTTTATATACGATGCAATAGAAACAAACATGATGCGTCTACATGAAATATTTCTTTTGACATAATCAAACAATACAGGAATGAAGAGAAAGTAAACTCAGTATATCTAGGTAAAGGTAAAGAACTTGAATTCGATCATCATATTGTGGAACATTTCAATATTGGACTAAATAAAGAGTTTTTGAATGCTTCACTTACTTTGTGGAAAGATGCATGGTCGATTGATATAGGACTAACCTACCACATGACCTTTCAGAAGGGCTTGTTTTAAGAATTTAGTGACAATCTATATCGAGCAATTTACTTTGTAGAGAAGTCAAAACTCAAGCCATCTAGACTTGTCACCATATGACTCAAACTACCTGGTCTCCTTGAATTTATTCTACATGGTTTTCTCTATCTCCTAGAGTTTCTAAGAAAATTGTTGTCCTTGGTTCACATTTTTCGGCAAGGACACTCCATTCACATGTTTGATGGCAAGGTTGAGGTGAGAAAAACATAAGAAAAATTACTTTTCATGATTGGAAAAGAAGAAGAAAGCCTCTTGAATATGAAAGGAACCTATGATCATGCACAAAATTTTTCATACACTTCTCAATATGATGAAGGTAAACTACCATCTAGTCTCCTATGGCATGCTAGATTTGGACATATGAACTATGAAAACCTTCATTTATTAAAAGAAATGGCATTAATGGTTTTCCCACCATTCTTAGGAAACATAAACAATGTGATTTTTGTATATTAGGAGAACACAACAAATATTCCTTTAATGATTCTCATTCCAGAGCTCATAGAAAACTTGAACTGATTCATTTTGACTTGTGTGGCCTTACGCCCATTCCTTTTGCAAATGGAAATAAATACATGATGAATTTTATTGGTGACTACACTAGAATGTGTTGGGTATATATGTGGAAGAACAAATATGAAGCTTTTGAAACTTTCAAAAAATTTCAGGCATGGATTAAGAGAAATACATAATCTCATATTGGCTCTATTTGTATTGATAAAGGAAAATAATATATTACAAATGAATTTTAAAACTATCTTCACTAGCATAGGATCCAACATCAAACAACCATGCCTTATAATCCTCAACATAATGATGTAGCTGAAAGAATGAAGAAGAAAATATTAAGTACGGTATGTTCAATGATGTTTTTAAAAAATGTAAAGTTGTTGTTCTAGGATGATGTACTTCTATGTGCAGTGTATATTAAGAAAAAATGTCCATCTCATGCTCTCAAAAATAGTACTCCCTATGAAATGTGGTATGGCCATATTCCTTCGGTGAGGCATCTTAGGATTTTTGGTTCCATGTATTATGCCTTGATACCTAAGGAATGAAGAAACAAACTTGGTGTAAGGAGTAAAAAATGTATCTTCTTGGGATACTTGGATACCTCCAAAGGATATCATATCTATGATGAATTAAATGAAAATTTTATATTATTTAGAGATGTGATATTTATTAAATCTTCTAAGAATGACAATTTTTTTGAATGACATCTTGATTGCTTCGACAAATATGGGTATGCAAAGTATTTTTAGGAATTTGATAATGACATTCCACATATTGAAGGGAGGGTCTCTGTCTTGGATCATTTTGTGGAATATCCTTCTTAATCACTCTCTCCCCCTCATGAATCTCCAACCACTAATCAAGAAGACACTTTGAGTGATATTATTGAGATAATTGGAAGGATAAATATTTATTCAACACCATCTCAGTCAATTGAACATCCTGGACCATCTCAGAGAGGTCCTCCAAAATGGCCCACTAAGATACTTGAAAGTGTTTATCCTAATGAGGCTAGAAATATAGGAACAAAAAACTCAACTAGACATAGTGGGGGTGATGTAGACAATTCTCATTCAGTTGTTGATATGGATGCTTCTTATGATTTTGAATTAAATTTTTCTATATATTTTGAACCAAATTCCTTAAAAGAATTTGCTTCTCATAACAAATGGAAAGAAGCAATGTAGAAAGAGTGTGATGCTTTAATAAATAATGGAACCTGGAAGCTAGTGGACCCTCCATTAGGAACCAAATCAATTGGATGTTGGTGGGTCTTCAAGAACAAGTATAAAGTGGATGGATCATTTGAAAAGAATAAATCTAGGCTCACGGAAATTTAAAGGTTTTTCATAAAGGAAGGGGTTGATTATGAGGATATTTTCCCCCCACAACAAAAATGGGCGACCATTTAGACTCTCTTTTCCTTGGAAGCTCAGAACAGTTGGAATACCCATCAAATGGATGTAAAATTTCTTAATTTCTTTAATTGAGATATGGAAGTGAAGGATTTTATGTTTCAAATAGAAGGATTTATTGTGAAGGGACATGAGCACAAAGTATGCAAGCTTTTAAAATACTTGTATGGCCACAAACAAGCATGGTGAGCTTGGTACAAGAAATTGAATAAGCAACTTCTAAAACTAAATTTAAAAAATTATGATCTTAATGACACAAATTTGTTTGTTAATATAATTGGGAAAATTGTTGTATATATTATGGTGTATGTAGATGATCTTACGATGGCAGGGAACAACAAAGATTATATTACATCCATAAAGAAAGAATTAAGGAAAGGTTTTGAAATGATAGATTTAGGATATTTTTCACTACTATTTGGGTATTTAAGTAACCCAACATCCAAAGTTTATATTACTCTCTAAAAAGAAGTACATTGGAGATATGTTGAAAAACGTTGGTGTGGTTAAGTGCAATCCTTTGACCACTCTAGTGGAAAAAAATTTAAATCTCACATCCATTGAAGGAAATGTATTTGAGGATGCAACAAAATATGAATAGTTCACAGGAAATATTAACTTCCGACTACTACCATACTAGGAATTTCATTTGTTGTTGGAATCCTCTCTAGGTTTATGCAAAATCCTTGTGAGGTTCATTGGTCTACTACAAAAAAAGTTCTAAGTTACCTGAAGGGAACTCAAGACTTTGGACACGTATACATAGGCGAATGAATTCATATTGATTGGATACTCTTATTTAGATTTTGATGGAGATAAATAAAATGGAGTATCTAATTTATATTATGTTATGAGTCTTGGATTAGGAGTTGTATCCTAGAGGTCACATAAATAATCAGTTCTAACAAATTCCATAATAGAGGCAGAACATGTGGCAATTTCAAAAGAAATGGAGGAAATTATGTGGCTCAAGAAAATTCTTCAATATTTGCAAGAGAAACAAGTGCATTCTACTCCTATTTTGATTAACAATACTTCTACAATAAAATTGACCAAGAAACCAAAATTTCATGTTCAAACAAAGCATATCAATACAAAGTATCATTTGATCTGACATCATGTAGAGGCTTATACTATTCACCTACACCATTGTTCCACAAATGAAGAGATTGCAGAGATATTTACCAACGAATTTGGAAGAGAAAAGTTGGAAAGATTCATAATGCTGTTTGGACTCACCAACATCCCTTCAGATTAAGTGGGGGAATTTTGACACCTAATATTTATGGATTAAGAAATATTTTAAATACAAAAAATGAGAAGATTAAGAGACAATGGAATATGAATTCCAATAGTATCCATCTCCTTGTATATATTAGTGATTTTCTGATGCAGACTGGCTGTAGAAATATCAAAGTATGCACGGAAACTCTTGAGTTTACACTCTACAAAACCTTATTACTCGCAGCAGATTTGTTTTAAATTTTGAAGCTCGTTAAACATACATACATATGGTGCGATCAAGAACAAAACCTAAACAATGCATATAACCCAAAACAATTCATATGTGCAGAATTCCTTAACGGAGGGTCCCATGATGAGCTTGAACAATCACCGGTGATTGCAAATCACACAATTTGAAATTAACTTTAGCCCTTAAAATTTAATCCTTGTGAACTACGAAACTACACTAAGCCAACACGTGTCCTCCCCTTTTTGGATCGCAAACAAATTTTTTTACTTTGCGATGCCCTAACGCTTCTCTTCTAAACTTTGCAAATTGCGAAGTTGCTCCTCGGTGCTACGATATCCACCATTGGTTCAGTCCTAGATATAATGATCCACGTTGTCCCTCAAACTCTTCACTTCGCCCACAGATCAAAAAATTTAAGTCGTGACTCTTTACGTTAAACCTTATTCTGTGTGATGTGCGCTAGATTTACACTGTGCTGAGATCTATCCCATTGATCGGGTTTATATTAACACCTTCTCACGCCTATAACTAACGTATATGCGATTCAACAGATTTTAAACAAATAGTTTGAACAAAGAGCTTGATTAATAAAAAACACTTTAAAATTAATAATAAAGGAATTTACAAAGCCAATCCCTTGAGCGGATGGTTATTACAATTGTTTATGCTCTCTCTACTCTCATCTCTCGCACACCTATTTCAGATTATCACACTTTTTCCTCACACTCTGCTCTCTTTCTCACACTTATCTCATACATACATACATACATACATATATATATATATATATATATATATATATATATATATATATATATATATATATATATATATATATATATATATATATATATATATATATATCTAAAGCGGTGCTTCTCACCTAAAGTGGGATTTTTTGAACCACTCCAACAAACAAATGCTACCCTATTTCTAAGCTCTTATCCTACTTAGCTCAATATCCTCGTAGGGAGAAACAAATTTCTATTTTATTTCCTAATTAAATTAGAAAACTCAAACAAACTAACTTCTCTCATTTAAAACTAAGTAAAATATTAATGAATAATGTTTATCCACCTCATGTTAGCCACAACATGTGAACATACATTCACATTTCTGGCTAAGTTCGGATGCTCCTGCATCAGACTCCCAGAGAAGAAAAGATTGATCCATCAATGCTTCAAGATCTGTACTAAAATTTTGTAACTCTACTATTGTCATCCAACCGGAATCTTCAATAGGGTGTCCTTTCAATTTGAATAGATATTTATTGTAAGTTTGTCCTATGTTCTTCTTTGTTGCTCTTTTCTCCAAAATGGCCTCCACTTTTTTTTTTGTCTTTGGCATTTGTTCCTTCCAATTCAAAGTCTGATCTTCTTCTTCTGTAGAGTCCTCTTGGAGATTTTCCTATGTTCCTTTGTATAGGTAAAAATTTGCAACATTAAAGATGGGTGATATTCTAATTCCCGCTTGCAATTAAATCTAATATGAATTTGAAGAAAGTTTCCTCAAATTCTACGTGGTCCTATCTTCTTCATTTTTAATTTGTTGTAAGTCCTAATAGGAAACCTTTCTTTTCTTAGGTACACCATGACTAGGTCACCTACTTGGAATTATTTTTCTTTCCTCTTCATATCAACTCTCTGTTTGTATTTTCCACTTATTTCCTGCAATCTATCTTTGACATCTTCCTGTAGTTTATGCATCAGTTCTGCAAACTCTTCATCTTTTGCACTACTTATCTCTTGTTTTCCTAAATTTCTAATTTCATACACAGCTCTTGGATTCATTCCAAAAAAAATCTAGAATGGACTTATCACAGTACTTTGATTGGGAGTATCATTATAAGAAAACTCAACCTGAGCAAGTGCTAAATCCAACTGCTTATGATTTTTATACACTAAGCTCCTTAATATATTTCCCAAGCTTCTATTCACTACCTTGGTCTATCCATCCATTTGAGGGTGATAAGCTGAACTGAAACTAAGGTTGGTACCTAGTTTCTTCCATAGAGTTCTCCAGAAATTTCCAACAAACTTGGTATCTCTGTCAAACACAATACTCACAGGAAATCCATGTAACCTTACAACTTCTAAAAAAAAACAGATTAGCAATATGTGTTGCATCACTAGTTTCCTTGCATGCAATGAAATGAGCTATTTTAGAAAACCTATCCACCACAACATAAATGGAGTCATTTCCTCTTTGATTTTTTGGCAAACCCAAAACAAAATCCATTCTAACTGCATCCCATGGTCGGTTTGGTATTGGTAATGGCTGATAAAATCTTGTATTCTGACTTCTCCCCTTGGCATTTTGAAAAATCCTGCATTTCTCAACAAATATCTTAACATCATTTTTCATTTTTGGCCAGTAGTAAAAAGAATTTACCTGAGAAATTGTCTTGTCTTGTCCAAAGTTTCCAGATAAGCCTCCACTGTGTTTCTCGTTAATTATGTTTTCCCTCATAGAACATTTGGTAATACACAATTTATTACTTTTGAATAACAAACCTCCTTGGATAAGATAATACAACCACATACTTCTATTATGAACTATTGGGTTTTGCATGGCTGCATAAATTTCCTTAAATTCTGCATCTTCTTTATACATGTCAACCATTTCTTCAAATCCTACAACACCAACTTGTAATTCTTGCATGATTAAATTTACTCTTCTAAAAGCATCAACAACTTTGTTCAACTTATCGCTTGTATGCTTAATCACAAAATTAAAAATCTACAAAAATTATACCCATTTGGCATGTTTCTGGTTCAATTTTGGTTGGTTATTTATAAACTGTAGTGCATGGTTATCACAATATAATACAAACTCTTTTGGTAACAAATAATGTCTCCATTTTTTCAAGACTTGCACAACAACATAAAATTCTTTGTCATAATATGAGTATTTCTTCTTAGCTTCATTTAGTTTCTCACTGAAGTATGCTATTGGCCTCTGTTCTTGACTTAAAACTGCTCCAAGTGAAACTCCACTAGCATTAGTTTCAACTTGGAAAACTTTTTCAAAATATGGCAAAACTAAAACTGGTTTTTCTGTAATTTTCTTCTTCAACAACTTAAAGTTTCAGTCTGCTGATTCTATCCACTTGAATGGCTGATTAGTTTCCTTCATTGTTTCAATAATGGGTGCACAAATATGACTAAATCTTCTGAAAAAATTTCTATGGAAACTCGCAAGACCGCGAAAGCTTCTTACCTCAAATATGTTTCTTGGAGTTCGCTGATTCAAAGTTGCTTGGAATTTTTTCAGATCCATTCTCAAGCCTTCCTTAGAAACTACAAATCCTAGATAGACTATATCTTCCTTCATAAAACTGCATTTCTTCAAATTTATTAGCAGCTTCTCTTTTGGAAATTTTTTTAGAACAAATTTAAGGTTCTCCAGATGCTCTTCTTTACTTCGAATGAAAAAAATAATATCATCAAAATAAATAATTACAAACTTCCCTGCATATTCCTTCAACACTTCATTCATTAATCTCGTGAATGTGCTGGGTGAATTAGTGAGCCCAAAAGGCATCACTAACCATTCATACAAACCACTGTTTTTTTTTAAGGCAATGTTCCAAACATCCCCTTCTCTAATCCTTATATGATGATAAACACTCTTAAAATATATCTTAGTAAAATATTTTGATCCACTCATGCAATCCATCAAATCATCCAATCGTGGTAAAGGAAAATGATACCTGATGGTGATTTTATTTATGGCTCTGGAATCTGTGCACATGTGCCATTCACCTCCTTTCTTTGGACTGAGTATTTTTGGTACATCACATGGACTAAGGTTGTCTCTTATCAACCCCTTATCCATAAACTCCTGCACTTGTCTTCCAACTTCTGCATTTTCTTGAGGAGTTAACCTGTATGCTGCTTTATTCAGAAAACTTGCTCTAGGTATTAGATCAATGTGATGACTAATACTCTTGATTGGTGGTAATGCATTTGGAAACTCATCCACAATAATATCAGCAAAATCATTCAACAGATTTCATATTTCTTTGGATAAATATTCTAAATTTGTGGAAGTTAGAATTACCTTGGGTCGTCCTATAACAACAAAATTCATCTCCTCATCCTTCTCGACTTCTTTCAATAGTTCTTTCCCACTCATCAGCATAACACTATTTCCAGGTGTTTCTTTGTCAGTTGCATCCTTCAATGGTATCAGTGTGTGTTTTTTTCCATCCTTCTCCAGAGTATAAGTGTTTCTTCTTCCATCATGTATGGCTTTCCGATCAAACTGCCAAGGTCTTCCCAACAATTTATGACATACATCCATCAGAATTACATCACATAATATAACATCCTTGTAAGTACCAATATGGATCTCTACCTTACATTTCTCTGTCACAATAATCTGATCTCCTTTTGGTAGCCATGATACCTCATAAAGAGTAGGGTGTACTATTTTTACCAATCCCAACTTGTCCACCATCTCTGTAGAAACAAGGTTATCAGTGCTTCCACTGTCAATTACCACTTTGCAACATTTACCTTCAGACTTGCATAGAGTCTTAAATATATTCTTCCTTTGAGTTGGCTGTCCTGCTTCTTTTTCTGCTTTAAGCAATACTCTTTTCAATAACAAGGATTCTCCTACTTTGGGTGGTTCCTCTTTACCTGCAATTTGAGGAATTTCTTCCTTTGTTTCAGAAACATTCACATTTCTCTCGGTTGTTGAATTATTATGAGGATAGTCCCATGAACCATGTCCCCACTCACCACATGTAAAACATCGAACATCTCTTCCTCAGCCTCTACCTCTGGGTACAAACCTCCCCCACCCAGATTCTCCTCTGTGTGGTGATTTGCTACTCAATCCTCCTGCTTCATTCTGGGAATGCTGAAATCTAGGTTTGAATGTTCCTCTTCCTCTTGCTGAACTCTTTCCTCGATTCCTTTGACTTTGATTTCTTTGTATCTTCTCTTCTTCTTTTAAGGCTGCCTGGTAAGCATCTTCAATTTTATTCAGATTTAATATACTGATCTCATCCTGGATATCATACCTAAAGCCATTTATATACCTGGCTACTTTCTTAACATCATCCTCTACATGTATAGCTCTAATATTCAATTTATAAAAATCTATATTCTTTCATTGTCATTCCTTTTTGTTTCAAATTCTGTAATTGCTTAAAAAGATTTAATTGATAATCCTTGGGCAGGAACTTACTTTTTAATTTTCTTACCATTCTTTCCCATCGCTTGATTTTTAGATTTCTTTTTCTCTGTATGGATACTTGCAACTCCTCCCACCAGATAGCTACATGACCCTTTAATCTGGTAGATGCAAACTTCACTTTCCTTTTATCTTCAACTTCTTCAAATTCAAAGTACTTGTCTAATGAACTGATCTAGTCCATTAAATCCTCATATTTAGATTTCCCTCATACAAAGGTACATCCACCTTTGGTCTTCCAGTTGCATTAATCAACATTTTTAGCATTTTAGTTGCTTCATATTTTACTTCTTCTTCTTCCTCAGAAGTTTCCTCTGTTGCGCTGACATCTCCTTCTTTAGGAGCTCTCCTCTGAGCAACTTCTACTGTCTCCATTCTTGTATGAAGATGTCGAATTTCATTCAACATAATTTCATTAGCTTCCGATCTTCCACGACCTATGCCAGATCCTCTCCTAGGTGGAACCTTTGCTCCAAATTTCAAGAACAGACTCAAGTCTACTCTGATACCAAATGATGTAGACTAGCTGCAGAAATATGAGAGTATGCATGGAAACTCTTGAGTTTACACTCTACAAAACCTTATTACTTGCAGCGTATTTATTTAAACTTTTAATCTCGTTAAACATACATACATATGGCACGATCAACAACAAAACTTAAACAACGCATATAACCTAAAAAAATTCATATGTGTGGAATTCCTTACCGGAGGGCCCCACGATAAGCCTGACCAATCACCGGTGATCGCAAATCGCACAATTTGCAATTAAATTTAACCCTTAAACTTTAATCCTTGTGAAGTGAAAAACTGTGTTGAGTCAACACGTGTCCTCCCCTTTTCAAATCACAAAAAAATTTGTTTACTTGACGATGCCTTAATGCTTATCTTATAAAATTTGTGAATTGCAAAGTTTCTCCCCGATGCTACGATCTCCACCGTTGGTTCAGTCCTGGATCCAATGATCCACGTTGTCCCTCAAACTCTTCACTTCACCTGCAGGTCAAAAAATTTAACTCACAACTCTTTACGTTAAACCTGATTCTGTGAAATGTGTGCTATATTTACACTGTGCTGAGATCTCTCCCGTTGATCGGCTTCAAGTCTACCCCTCGTCGTTCCTACAATCCGATTGCCTTTTTTCTGTATGACTTAAAAATATGTGATTCAACAGAGTTTAATAAAATAGTTTGAACAAAGAGCTTGATCAATACAAAACATTTGAAAATTAATAATAAAATAATTTACAGAGCCAAGCCCTTAATCAACTGGTTATTACGATTGTTTATGCTCTCTCTACTCTCGCCTCTCACACACCTATTTCACACTGTCACACTTTTTCCACACACTCTACTCTCTTTCTCACACTTATCTCTTACATATATATCTATATGAAGCGGTCCTTCTCACCTAAAGTATATTTCCGTTGAACCACTCCAACAAACAAATGCTACCCCATTTCTAAGCTCTTATCCTACTTGGCTCAATCTCCTCGCAGGTAGAAACCAATTTCTATTTTATTTCCTAATTAAATTAGAAAATCCAAACAAACTAACTTCTCTCATTTAAAGCTAAGTAAAACATTAATGGCCAATGTTTATCCACCTCATGTTAGCCACAACATGTGAGCATACAATTACATTGCTGGCTAAGTTTGGATGCTCCTGCATCATTTTCATAATATAATTTATCACTTCTTGGATATACCAATACATGGTCTAACGCTTTATATTAAGAAATACTTATTTTTTAATTATGTTGTAGATTGTTAGGTGAATTTCTATTACCATTGTCAAATGTTTTACCTCACAGATATCAATATTTACATGCCATTATGAAAGATATTGGAATGGAGTATCAAGCTATTCATGCATGTCCTTGTATTATGTATCATGAAAACATGCATTGAAATAAGAATGCTTGAAATTTCAAATTAGTAGATATTGAAATGATTAAGCACAAAAAAATGTTCAATGCAAGGTTCTTCATTATATTCCCATAATTCCACGTTTGCGGCAGTTTTTCACTTGAAAAAGTTAACACAATTTATGTATTAGCATGGAAAGTATAGAAGTAAATATGGTGTTCTTTTAATGCTTGAAAATGGATGTACATTTAAGAATATAGAGGAAATGTCGCCGCATTTTAAAGATGAACCTCATAATATTAGGCTTTCATTGGTAGTTGACGGTGTCAATCCATTTGGAGAGCTTAGATCTACTTACCTGATGTGTCTTGTTACTATTATCAATAATAATATTCCTCCATGGATGTCAATAAATAGGGAGCACATAATGTTGGGAATTATTATTCCAGGTATCTATTTAGAATAATTTTTTTCAACACAATAACATATTATTTTTCTTATTTGTTTCATAAACATATCTCTTATGTTTGGTTTTTGTTTATTTACCAATATATGTAGTATTTATGTATTGTATGTTCAATCGATTAGGTAAGTACCAAGTAAAATATATGAATTTATATATCGAGCTTCTTATTAACGAATTAATAGAGTTAATGAAGGGCATAACTATGTACTATATCTCAGACAAGTAGGAGCACAATGGGAATTTCAATTTCATGAAATGCATATATGGACAATTCATGATGCCATAGGGCTAACACATTTATGTGGTATGTTATAACATTACACTGAACTTTAATAGTGTTTAATTTTATGAATCTCATGTCAGGCATTATTTTTAAATAACATACTTCAAATAATTGATAGATAATTTAATCCATCTCTTGCAGGTATTAAAACAAAGGGTAAATTTTCATGTCCAATTTGTGGTCCTCAGATGAAATCTCTCCATTATAGAAGTTTAGGAAAGGGGGTGTTTAATGAGTGTAGGCATCTCCTCTCTAAGAACCATACATATCAAATTACTGAAGAAAATATTTTTGAAGTGAAAGAAGAGACTGGATTAAAACTAGGGAGAATGATATCCATCTATGGAACTTTGCAATATAATAGAATTAATCGTCAAGGTATGGATCGAAAAATAATCTATGTATAATACATTAAATGTTTGGAATATTTTATATTTTTATTGCATTTTGTTCACTGTACTAATTGAAAAGAATCGTTGTAATATCTGTAATTATGCTTCACCTTGAAGGTCGTGATCATGAAGGCATTAATAATGGGGAACTTCCACAAGGAATGAAAATTTATCCTATATAATTCAGTAGGATCCCCTACTATGACCACCTAGAATTTTTCCATTAGTTTGATACAATGCACATCAGGAAGAATGTAACAAAAAATTTATGGCGAATCTTAGATGGAAGGAGTAACAAAAAAAATATTGTCAATATTTGTAAGGACATTAAGGAGTTTAATCATGCAATTCAAAATGTGATTCATTAAAATAGAAATAGAGACCAAAAAATAAGTTCCCTTCTATGGTTATTTATAGAGCAACAAAGAAAATATATATAATAGGTCATTGAAAAAATTAAATTTCCTACTGGATTTTATTCAAACATAAAGAATATCTTAACAAAGAAAGGCGAATTGGGTGGGAAATTATTTTGGTATATATATTTTTATATTGCTGAAACATCTTGCTAGTGTGTTGTTTCTACTAATTTAGGAAGAAAAAATGATTCATTTTTTTTTGGTATAGTATGTTTTACCTATATCTCTCCCAGACAACTTAGAAAAAAATGTCAAACAATTTATATATTAGTTTGGAAAATGCACGAGGTAAGTGGTGATTTATATATAAAGTTTAATTTGTTCAATTTTTCACACAACTCATATTTGAATACATGTGTTTTACTTGTAATGTACTTATATAAAATTCTTTTTGAAACCTATGATTGGCTTGCACCAATTGTAGATGGTTTTCATATAAAGAAATTGGAAATGAAGAAACAAAGTATTCAAGGAGACAAATTCATTTTCTAATGTGTGAAATGAAAAATCATCTACCTTTTACGCTTTTCAATGCACAAGAACAATACCTCATACACCTAGTAGATGAGATTGAAAAGTGTGGACCTATACACACAAGATAAATGTGGATGGTTGAGGTGCACTTGAAATAATTGAAGGCTTTGGTTAGACAAAGAGCATGTCTTGAAGGTTTTATGGTAGATGGATATATTTTATATCAAACCATGGTTTATAATACTCAACATATTCCTAAAGTTTTTGCAAGTATTAATGTGGATCACATTTAGGATGTCAACTCCATCAACAAATTTGAAGGGGAGCACCTATTAGGAAAAGGTAGAATGAGGAAAGTGACATGTAAGTAGATGGAAAAGATTTATAACACATTTGAATTTTTATTTTTATGTACATTGTACTTATTTAATTTATAGTCTTTCTACATAATCCATTATTATGAAGGTATACTATGGTAGAAAATCATATGTGAATTGTTTTATTTTAATACAGTTGGATGACAGTGGGATGCAATACATTTATACATTAAAAACAACATTTATTTGATGAAGGTATGGATTGAACGATGTAAACAATATAATTATGGTAACTTATCATGGCATGGTGTTGTTACTTTGTCAAAGAATATGATTTTTAAAGAGATACCAACCTTACAAAGAGGGGAAATTGATTTAGAAAATGGTTTAAAAGATAAATAGAGGAACATATCCACCCATACTATTTAGTTTTTTTGAATATTATATTGATGTGCATGGCATGTTTTTTTCTTTATTTTCATAATTTCCAGGTATAAATATGATCAATTAACAATGCATTTTGTACGTTCTCACATATTGCAGTTGAAACACTACTAGGCTATGTGGTGCAATGGTCGCAAATTATGGATCCAAAAGTTGGATGAAAAGATGAAAAATTCCAATAGTGGGATTACTATAGTATTTTAGGTTACTAATATTTCCTCTAAAAGTGATAAACATCCAAAAGTATTTGAAAATTGATACTATGAGTATTTGGAATATATACTTGAGTGTGACTTTCAAACATTCCAAATAGTTTTGTTGGACGCCAAACAATACATGCTATGAATGAATGAATGTGATCATGATAAATCTATTATTGAGCAGTCTAGTGAATTTAAAATGGTTAATATAAGGAATATTGAGCTAGGATTAGATCCCTATGGTTTTCAAAGATATTGTGAACAAGTGTTTTACTCAAAGGTTCAAGGTAGAGGGGGTTGGTCATATGTTGCTAGATATGATCCAAGAGGAAGGTCGATAAAGTATAATTTAGTGAAAGAATATGATATTAAAGAAACATGTGATGTAGAAGAGAAATTGGTTCATGTTTCGAAAAAATATGTTGAATAAGTTCAAGAATATGTTAATCGATACAATATTCTAGATGAAGATGATATCGAAAATGTTCCTCGTGATGATATAGTGTTGGAAATATGATGCAGGGTATTGTCCTTGATGGAAACCCACTTGATGAAGATGAAGGAAAACTACTTGATGAAGTTGTTCTTGACTTGATGAGCTTGTTATTGATGGACATATGATGTATCTACAATCAGTACAGAAGGTGCAGAAGAAAGACTTTCCAGAATGGGCCAGAACAATGATGAAAAATGTATGTCACAAGGCATACGCGAGTTTAGTAAAGGGAAGTCGCGTATGTACGTGGAAAAGTACGTGCCAAGTCGCATATGGTCAATTGCGCTCTAAATTAAGAAAACCAGGGGTTACTACCATGGTATTGACCCATTGTATTGAGCGCTGGATTGTCTATGTGATCTCGCCCAGGAAAACCATTGGAAGTTATGTGGTTTTGTCTCATGGTATTGATAAAGGGTAAACCTATATAAGGAGAAGAAAATCATTGTGCAAGGGGTGTGCATGTGTCTAGGCTTGAAATGAATACTTCACTATGAAGTTTATCTGTATGGTTGAACTTTGTTCTTAATCGATAGATCTGAATCTATGATGCACCCATGACTATGATGAAGGTTCAAAATCTCTAGATCTGGAAATGATGAATATCTAGGATGATCTGAAAAGAAGTATTGAAGACCTGGCGCAAATATATTGAAGATATTGAAGAAATCTGGGTAAGTCCATAGGTCTGATATGTTCTGCAAAATTTATCTTTTATAGATCTATACGCATGTTCGTTTCATGAAAAGCGCGTATATACGTGGATCTGTTTAAACAAAGGAGCGTATGGACTGTTAGGGTTTTTCTGAAAAGTGCACAGATGTATACGCGGGTTGTCTTTATTAAAAGTGCATATATACGCGAGTCTGTTTGAAGAAAAGCGCGTATGTAATTTGAACTGATGGTTGCTCAAAGTTGATTGAGATTCTGCATATCTATTCTGAAGTCTGGGTTATCTCTGATATTATGGTTATAGTGCTTTTACTGTTCTGTGATGCAATGGGCATAGAATGTTTGCTGATAAGTGAAGGATTGTGTTGAAGCGGTTTGATCCAGTTTGAAAATTGATGAAACGCAGTCTGTAGTGGATCTAAGGGTTGAAGCCTTCATTCTGAAAGTAGAAGCTCTTTGCCAGGAGAGGCTGGTGTTAATATCAGGGGGTAGTATCTCCCTTCCAGGAGAGGCTGGTAAACAAGAGCAGGGGGTTGTTTCTCCCTTCCAGGAAAGGCTGGTAAACGAGAGAAGGTTGTAGCCTTCTGTAGGTGGGTGCCTACGTGCTGGTATGAGTCTGCGCCAGTACATGTTGTAAGAAGTTTTCATAATAATAAAGATTGAAGACTGAGACGATGGCAGCGGTGGTTTTCTCCCGAATTGGGTTTCCACCTAAAAATCCTGGTGTTCATGTGTGATTGCTTGTGTGTGATGATTAATCTGTTCCTTCTGCATCTGTTTACTGTTTTCTAAACATATGATAAATGAGTAATCCACTAATCTAAGTCATGAATTAAATGCATAATTAATTCACTAGATATACACACGGTTTCGTAAAGGATATCCACGTATACATACGCGACACCAGAAAGAACAAGATAGATTTTTAAGAAAGAAAATATCAAAGTTTTATTGTCTGCACTAAATACTGATTCACCCCCCCCTCTCAGTATTTTTCCCAACAATTGGTATCAGACCCGGTCCTTCTGAAAAAGCTTAACCGCTAGAAGGAAGATCAAGCAAGATGAGCAATCAAGATGGAACAACATCTATCAAGCCTCCACTCTTTAATGGAAGCAATTTAATCTTCTGGAAAATAAGGATGAGATCCTATCTTTAGTCTATGGGAGCAGATGTATGGGCCATTGTTGAACAAGGATATCAATATCCAGCCGCAGTACCAACGAATCCGACGGAAAAGAAGAATTATGAAACAAATGCAAAGGCGGTCAATGCACTATTGGGAAGTCTAACTGAATCAGAATTTTTCAAGGTTATGCAGCTGAATATAGCAAAGGAAATATGGGACAAAATTATCCTAAGTTATGAAGTAGATGCAAAGGTAAAAATTGCAAAACTCCAAACTCTCAGAATTGAATATGAAAATTTGAAGATGCATAATGATGAGAGTGTTGCTAGTTTCTTTTTACGTCTTGATGAAATTATAAATCGTATGAGAAACATGGGAGAAACAATAGCAGAATCTACTTTGGTTGAGAAAATCTTAAGATCACTCACGGAAAAGTTTGAGTCAAAAGTTTTTGCTCTTGAAGAAAAACAGGATCTTCAAAATCCTTCTGTCGTACAACTCCATGGCATACTAACTGCTTATGAAATGAGAAGAGGAGGACCATCTGAAGTCAAAGAAACCGTCTTTAGAGCTTCTACAAAAGGGAAAGAAGTACAAGAAGTAGAAGGATCAGGATATATCTTAGAAGAAGATGAGGTAAATTTTGTGAAGAAACTTCAACTTGGCACAGGACAGTTCATAGGTAAGCTTCCTTTCAAATGTTTTGAGTGTGGAAGAGTTGGTCATTATGCTGCTAAGTGTCCTTATAAAGAAACATCCGCAAAAGGGAAGGAAGTAGCAAGAAGGAATAAGCACCGGTCTAGCACTAGGAAAAGTTACTACACTCATGAAGACAGTGATGGGTTCTCTGATAGTGAGGAAGAGTGTGAACAAGATCTTAGACTTCTCATGGCATTTGAATCTAAAGATGAAAAGGATACTTTTGTGGATGCTCTAGAGGACAATGATTTTCTTGAAGAAAACAATCAACTCAAAATTCGCTTAGAAGAATGTAAAATTCTCTTAGAAGAAAAGAAAATAACCATAGAGACTCTGGAAAAGCAGGTTGAAGAAGCAAAGAAACACATTGAGAAATTAGAATGTGAAGTGGTAAGTCAAAGAAAAGAATTTGAGAAAGTAAAGACTCTGAATCTTAGATTTACTAAAGGATCCGAAACCTTAGATGAGATTATCAAGGTACAACGTTCTCCTCTTATAAAGATGGGTCTTGGATATACCGGAGAATCTTCTCAGACTTCAGCTCCAAATTATCTAAAAGCAGCTACAACTGGTCTACTACATTCTGCCACTCAGCAAGATTCATTACAGGTAAAACATGATCATCTCAATTCAAAGAACACTAACAGGAATATTTCACAAAGACACACCAATCAATAGGTAAATTCAAGTAGAAGATTTCATGATCGCAGAAATTTCTTCTTCAATGGTCAATGTTTCTCATGTCACAATTTTGGTCATAAAGCTGTTCAATGTGTTGCATATAAAACCATCATGACTAGAGAAGCAAGAAAGAAAAGGATTGATGTTGAAACAAAGAAGATTATCTATAACAACTTTTCTCCTCTTCTAAAGGAAGTTGAATGTGCATATTGCAATAACTTTGGGCATGAAGAATCTGAATGCAGGAGCAAAGCTCAGCCAAAAGCACATCTTCCGTCAAGTTCCAAAGTATGGAAAAAGAAGGAACTACAGGTTGAAAATTGTGGCATAGCGTTATTTGCAGAAGGTGAAGAAAATCAATGGTACATTGATAGTGGATGCTCAAGACACATGACAGGTGACAAACAAAAACCTCTTGCATATAGTGCTCTAGAAAAGGAAAATAAAGTTACTTTTGGAAATGATACTCCTGCTATAATTAAAGGAAAAGGGTCTGTGTTTCTAAAAGAAAAGGTGAAGGCTAATGATGTCATGTATGTGGATGGATTAAGGCATAACCTGTTGAGTGTAAGTCAAATGTGTGATCAAGGAACTGAAGTTGTCTTTAGTTCAAAAAAATGTATTCGTGATCTCACAAGAAAAACTATCATAAAAAAGAAAAAGAACTCCAAGCAACCTATATGTATCAAGAATCAAGAAGAACCATATTCTGTTTGAACAACCTCGTAAAACCTAAACCGGCTATGGCATAGAAGTTTGGGGCATCTGAGCTTCTCTCAAATCAACAAATCAAGCAGACTTAAAGCTGTTCGTGATCTTCCCAATATTACTCTACCTGAAAGTATCATATGCAAATCTTTCCAATTCGGTAAGCAAACTAGAGTGCAATTTAATGCCAAGGAAGGATCATCAAGTAAGCCTCTTGAACTCATTCATACTGACATATGTGGACCTATGAGGAAAAATTCACCACGTGGTGAAGAATACTATATCTTACTCATTGATGATTTCTCTAGAATGTGTTGGATTGGGCTGCTTAAACACAAAGATGAAGCATTTGAGAAATTTCAGATCTTCAAAGCACTAGTTGAGAATGAATTAGATCTAAAAATCAAGTGTCTCAGATCTGATCGAGGAGGAGAATATACATCAAATGAATTTCTTGAATTTTGTGAACAACATGGCATAAAAAGACAGTTTTCTGTAGCTGGCACTCCACAACAAAATGGCGTAGTAGAAAGAATGAATAGAACAATTCAACAAATGGCTAGAGCTATGCTTGATGATTCTGGAACACCTGACACTTTCTGGGGAGAAGCAGCACATACAGCAGCAAACATTCTCAACAAGGCACATGTTCGGGTAAATAGTGACAAAACTCCATATGAACTCCGGTATGGTAATTCTCCCTCTGTGAAGCATTTTAGAGTTTTTGGAAGTAAATGCTTTATCAAAAATAATGATGAAAAGCTTGGCAAATTTGAACCTAGATCAGATGAAGGGATACTTCTTGGTTACTCATCCACAAGAAGAGCATACAAATGTTACAATAAAAGGCTTCGAAAGATTGTTGAATGTATTGATGTTGTTATTGATGAGTCTCCTGCAGCTCTTAAAGAAGAAAAACAAACAACAGAAGAAGATGATGGTGACTTTTGTCCTTCTACATCAAATAGAAATGATATAGACAGTGGATCCAATGAAGAACCTGAAGATGATTTATCTGGAAAGGCTCCATCTAGATATGTTCAAAAGAATCATCCTGAATCTCAAATTTTGGGAGACAAGGAATCAGGTGTACAAACAAGGAGGACTCTTGTGGGATCTTCTAGCTATCTGGCCTTTCTATCCACGATTGAACCACAAAATGTCAATCAAGCTAGCAAAGATGAATGTTGGATTCAAGAAATGAATGAAGAGCTTGATCAAATTGAAAAGAATCACACTTTGGAATTGGTACCAAGACTACATGACAAAAATGTCATTGGAACCAAATGGATATTCAAGAACAAGTTAAATGAGAATGGGGACGTTATAAGAAACAAAGCTAGACTGGTTTGCAAAGGGTATACTCAACAAGAAGGTATAGACTTTGAAGAAACTTTTGCTCCTGTAGCTAGACTTGAAGCCATAAGAATGTTTCTTGCTTTTTCAAGTTTTCAACAAATCAAAGTTTATCAAATGGATGTTAAATCTGCATTTCTCAATGGTGATCTATAAGAAGAAGTTTATATAGAACAACCAGAAGGATTCATTTTTGGAAATGATGAAAATCTTGTTTGTAGACTTAAAAAGGCTCTATATGGTCTCAAACAAGCTCCAAGGGCATGGTATTATCGTCTTGACAAATATCTTCATCAACAAGGATTTTCAAAGGGGTCTACTGATAGCAACTTATACACAAAAATTGAAAATAATAAACTATTGATTGTGGTGGTTTATGTTGATGATATCATTTTTGGGAGTAATGAAGAATCTATGAGTCAGAAATTTTCTTCTGTCATGCAGCAGGAATTTGAAATGTCCTTACTTGGGGAACTAACATTCTTTCTTGGCTTGCAAGTGCATCAAACTACAGATGGTATATTCCTATCACAAGCAAAATATCTTAAGAAAATTCTGAAGAAATATGGCATGGAAGAATGCAAACCTGTAAGTACACCAATGATAACAGGATGCAATCTCAGTTCTCATGATGATTCTCCCACGGTGAATCAACCAGAATACAGATCAATGATAGAAAGTCTACTTTATCTCACTGGGACTAGACCGGACATTATGCATGCAGTTGGGATTATCGGACGATTCCAAGCTAATCCAAAAGAGTCTCACCTTCAGGCTGTCAAAAGAATATTCAAATATCTACAAGGAACTCAATATTTTGGACTATGGTATCCAAAGAATGTTGATCTTACTCTTCATGCTTACACTGATGCAGATTGGGCTGGAAATGTTGATGATCAGAAAAGCACTAGTGGTGGTGCATTCTATATGGGGCCCCAGTTAGTATCTTGGTTCGTAAAGAAGAAATTCTATCGTTTATCTACAATGTAAGGTAATATGTGGGAGCGCGGTGATTCGTCGTACCTAACCTTTTGGATGATGCAAACCTCGTAAGATTTTCTAATCAAATAAAAGTCTACCTCATCTACCTCCTATCTCCATTATGTGTGATAATACAAGTGCCATCAATATCTCAAAGAATCCTGTTATGCATTCGAAGACCAAGCACATTCCCATCAAGTATCACTTCCTACGTGAACAAGTGCTTGAACAAAAGGTGAAGTTGGAGCATGTTCCCTCCAAGGAACAAATTGCTGATATATTTACCAAACCTCTGCCCAGGGAAGCGTTCGAATATCTCAGACAGAAGTTGGGTGTTGTCTCTGCCTCTCAAAAGATCAGATCTGATTAAATTCAGAAGATAAAATTGGATACGCGGGTTTCCTGAGAGACAGTCGCGTATATACATGAGTTTGAACACAGAAAGCCGCATATGGTTAGTTGCTGGCAAATTTGGTTTGGGGTCAGCATTTTTCAGCACAGCTGCAGTGCTGTTTGGTATCTCTGATGCTGTTTGGAGTCACTGGTGGTATTTCAGCTCTTTCATTCTCTGTTTTTGGGTGAATATTCCTTGATGATTTGCTGTTGAAAGTGTTCAGGATGCACAAGAAAAAGGGGAGCTTTGGTCATATAGAAAATATGCTTGGATGCACATTTTTCAGGGAGAGCATTAGCCTTGCTAAGTATAATGCATTATTGGCATTATGATGGTTCTGAAATGTGATCTCTCTTGAGGTCCTACTAGTATTGGTCATGAAAAGTCATATTTGTAATTTGATGAAAAGGTCATGTTGAGCCCTATGATGTAAAATTTGTAATATTCATTCATGTAAGGACTTGTTCAAATTTGTAAACCCACTTGGTTGGGTAGTTGAGTCAAAATGTGTAAACCCACTTGGTTGGGTACTTGAGTCACTGATGTAAATCCACTTGGTTGGATCATTTGATGTAAGAATGAGTCCTTGGTGAGAGGAAGGTCATAGAGTCATGTACTTCATTGAAAATTATGTTTGAACATTTAGCATGAACTCAGGGGGAGCATGGTAACTTCAATATACATCAGATCTACAACCCTCTTCTTTCTACATGAGGAGAAAAACCTTGTGTTGGTTTTGATTCGCTCTTTGCCCTTGATGTCAAAGGGGGAGAGTGACATGGTGTTTGAATAAGGGGAGAGTAACATGGTTATAATTAATGTATCTATCTGTTGTGATAAAAAACCATCGTGGTTGCCATCAAGTCCAAAGGGGGAGATTGTTGGCAATATGATGCAGGGTATTGTCCTTGATGGCAACCCACTTGATGAAGATGAAGGCAACCTACTTGATGAAGTTGTTCTTGACTTGATGAGCTTTTTATTGATGGACATCTAATGTATCTACAATCAGTACAGAAGGTGCAGAAGAAAGACTTTCCAGAATGGGCCAGAACAATGATGAAAAATGTATGTCACAAGGCATACGCGAGTTTAGTAAAGGGAAGTCGCGTATGTACGCGGAAAAGTATGTGCCAAGTCGCGTATGGTCAATTGCGCTCTAAATTAAGAAAACCAGGGGTTACTACCATGGTATTGACCCATTGTATTGAGCGCTGGATTGCCTATGTGATCTCGCCCAGGAAAACCATTGGAAGTTATGTGGTTTTGGCTCATGGTATTGATAAAGGGTAAACCTATATAAGGAGAAGAAAATCATTGTGCAAGGGGTGTGCATGTGTCTGGGCTTGAAATGAATACTTCACTCTGAAGTTTATCTGTATGGTTGAACTCTGTTCTTAATCGATAGATCTGAATATATGATGCACCCATGAATATGATGAAGGTTCAAAATCTCTAGATCTGGAAATGATGAATCTCTAGGATGATCTGAAAAGAAGTTTTGAAGACCTAGCACAAATCTATTGAACATATTGAAGAAATATGGGTAAGTCCATAGATCTGATCTGTTTTGCAAAATTTATCTTTTATAGATCTATACGCATGTTCATTTCATGAAAAGCGCGTATATACGCGGATCTGTTTAAACAAAGGAGCGTATGGACTGTTAGGGTTTTTCTGAAAAGTGCACAGATGTATACGCGGGTTGTCTTTATTAAAAGCACGTATATACGCGAGTCTATTTGAAGAAAAGAGCGTATGTAATTTGAACTGATGGTTGCTCAAAGCTGATTGAGATTCTGCATATATATTCTGAAGTCTAGGTTATCTCTGATATTCTGGTTACAATGGTTTGACTGTTCTGTGATGCAATGGGCATAGAATGTTTGCTGATAAGTGAAGGATTGTGTTGAAGCGGTTTGATCCAGTTTGAAAATTGATGAAATGCATTCTGCAGTGGATCTGAGGGTTGAAGCCTTCAGTCTGAAAGTAGAAGCTCTCTGCCAGGAGAGGCTGGTGTTAATATTAGGGGGTAGTATCTCCCTTCCAGGAGAGGCTGGTAAACAAGAGTAGGGGGTTGTTTCTCCCTTCCAGGAAAGGCTGGTAAACGAGAGAAGGTTGTAGCCTTATGCAGGTGGGTGTCTGCGTGCTGGTATGAGTCTATGCCAGTACATGTTGTAAGAAGTTTTCAAAATAATAAATATTGAAGACTGAGACGATGGCAGCGGTGGTTTTCTCCCGAATTGGGTTTCCACCTAAAAATCCTGGTGTTCATGTGTGATTGCTTGTGTGTGATGATTACTCTGTTCCTTCTGCATCTGTTTACTGTTTTCTGAACATCTGATAAATGAGTAATCCACTGGTCTAAGTCATGAATTAAATGCATAATTAATTCACTGGATATACGCGAGTTCTGTAAAGGATATCCGCGTATATACGCGAGTTTAATTCAGGAACGTAGCGTATGGGATTTTAAGAAAGAAAATATCAAAATTTTATTGTCTGCACTAAATATTGATTCACCTCCCCCCCCCTCTCAGTATTTTTCCCAACATATAGATGATGATATGATTGGAAATGACGACAATGATGATCATGTTGATATGGCCAATCCTTTCAACATGAATTTTGAATTGAATGATATAGATGTTGACTTGGATGAAGAATAAGATTGATGATATCAAAATTTTGAAATGTATTAGGTATATGTTTATATGTTTTTAGTTGATTTATCCTCTTTCATTCACCTTAATATTTTTTCTTAGTTTCTAGGTATTCTTTATTCTTACTAAGTTTCTTTTAAATATTTTATAGTAGATAAATTGGGTATTGGGGAATTGAGAGTGATGTGGGGGAGGGGCCATATGTGCTTCCACCTTCACGTGGTTGGAAATATTCAATATAGAATACATTATAATTGAAACCAATAGAAGCTCATTCAAGTTTATACGATCAACTCCAATTGGCTGTGTTATCACCAAATTGGGACTAATTGGGCTGTTCAACAGTCAATTTGATGTAACTGTTTCAAACCACTTGGCTTGGAAGTTAGCCCTTCCAACCATAGTGATCCAGGTGGATATTGGTGGCCACCCACATATTCCATTTGAACCCCCACCATTGGTTCTTTCAATTTTTCAATTTCAGCACAACTTATTATTTTTAGCAGTTTTTGGGGTCTTGAACTTTCAGAGCCATTTTGAGGCCCTAAATAATGTTTTTTGGGAGAACTAGGAGCAACAAGGGTCATAGAGAAATGTTTCTCACTTAAAATTTGTATTCCTAGGATATATCTTTCTAACAAGGTATTGAACATGTCAAACAGAGCTCGTATGCCAAAGTTAGGTCCCTGGGAAGTTTGATGTACCAATTTACCCAAACGGGGCCCACATTTTTGGCGCTTCATCTCCTAGGGTTAGGTTTTTGGATGTTTAAGGTTTTCTATTGTTCCTCAAAAATAAATAGGCCTTTGAGCCTCATTGTAACACAGTTCAAAGGCATGTAGCCACCACATCTCTTCTCAACAATAAGCTACCAATGCACTAGCTAGTTTATTTCCATTATGTATGTAAGCATATTTCTGTCATTTGATATTAATGAAATATAGTTTTATTTCCGCTGTATCTCCGTGTTTATGTTTATTTATATACATTATTGTGTTTCTGTATAAATTTGGATCAGTTCTATCAGAGTGGTCTTCTCTTTCTCTGTTTTTCTTTGCATGTCCCCAACAAGGTCAGGGTATAAGGAGTTAGGGCTCGATCTGGTTGAGCCCTTGCGATATTAGCCTCGCAGATCCTGATGCCCTCCCATGGCGGAATAAAAGAGAGACGAGGGAGTAGGAGATCCTATCAAAATATTTCTCGAGGAGGCCCTCGAGAAACAGAGGAACACAATGATGGATAACTTTGCCCAAATCCTTCAACGACTACCCACTAGCGATGCATCTACATCTAGTAGACACTCTGGAAGTGCCTCTCCTTTCAAGGTACAAGTCAACTTTGAAATTCCTACATTTGAAGGCTAGATAGATGTAGACATTGTAGATAGGTGGTTGAATTTGCTAGATGATTATTTCTCAGTCCATGATTTCTCCGACCGAGAAAATATTACTTTTGCACCCCTCAAATTCGCCCCCATGTTAAATATTAGTGGGAAACCTACTATGAGAAAAAGGACAAGAGGGAACCCTCTCGATTCTCAGCCACACCCACCTGGAATTCATTTTGAGGCAACATCAAAGAACAATATTACCATGTGGGGAGCTATGAGGACAAGTACATCTAATGGACCACACTGCGGAAACAAAGGGATCAAGATGTGCACGAACTGATGAATTTCTTCCATACCCTGTGCACAAAGTTGGGTATTAAAGATTTAGAGAGACATTGATGCTAAAGTACCGCAGTTGTTTGCATAGATACATTCAGGAGGAAATGGAGTTCCTTGATAGTACCTTGCTTGGCACGGCATATCGCTATGTCGTCAAGATCAAGCTGAGATTTAAGTAGAAGAAGTGAGACTTTGGATTTGAAAATATGAAGCCAGGGAAAGGTGCCCCCAAACTATAGAACAAAGGGAAAAGACAAAGTGGGGTGACTCAGAACAACACCAAAAATCCAAAGAAGGACACAGGGAAGTGGTATGAATTTCATAACAGCCCCACTCACAGCACAAACGAGTGTCAAGCCAAACAGTCATTGGTGGCCGAACTAAAGGCACCCGAATCAAATGCATGTTTTGATCCTGAGTCAGAACCAGACAAGGGAAATGAAAAAGGTAAGAAGATCATTGATGCAGATCCTAGTGCCATTTTTTCTGCCACAAAGCTCCAGGGGGAGGATCCCAAGGATCCAGAGGAGGGGAAGTGCCTATTCCATTCACAGATGTGGGTGAAGGGTTCTCCATTGCAATTCATTGTAGATAGCGAAAGCCAAAAGAACCTCAAATCAATAGAGGTCATGAAGCAGCTCAACCTACCCACCATTTCACACCAACAGCCATATACCATTGGGTGGCTTCATGAAGGAAGAGATCTCTGTGTCCACCAGCAGTGCCACCTTTCGTACAACATCAATCCATTCACAGATGAGGTACTATGTGATGTCGCTCCTCTTGATGTGTCTGATGTATTATTGGACCAACCATACTTGTGGAAGCGATATGCTATGTATGAGTTGAGGCCTTGTGCTATTGTTATTAATTTTGGAAATAAATTGTACAGGATACCAGAGGTTGTACCACCTCCTGCCATCTGTTTGACTATTGCAAAAAAATGTAGTAAGATTGTTTCCCAAACTAGGAAATTTATTTGCATTATAACTCGCCCACAAGACAAGAAGAAGATTATGGCCATAGCCTTGAAACAAGTCTCCCCTTCATGAAAATAGCATATGTACAAAGTCGTGGAGGAATACGAGGACATTTTCTCCTCACCCACAAAGGTTCCTCTACACTATTAGGTCAAGCACTCCATTGATCTAACCCTAGGTGTATCGCCGCCTGATGTTGCCATACCTCATTCAACCACACAACCAAAATCCATAAATATACTATCTGAGGCTGATAAATAAACAAAATTTATTGAACACATCTAGCACATCTTCCATCAGGTCCATGACATCTTCGACAAATCAAATACCAAGTTCAACAGAATTTTCCTCATCCCATGGAGGAACTCAACGCAATGGGGACCATTGATTCCTAACGGGGGTGGGGGGGGGGGTGATTATCCAGGTGGATATTGGTGGCCACCCACATATTCCATTTGAACCCCCACCATTGGTTCTTTTATTTTTTCAATTTCATCACAACTAACTATTTTTAGCATTTTTTCGAGTCCTGAACTTCTAGACCCATTTTGCGGTCCTAAACGACTTTTTTTTGGGAAAACCGAGAGGAATATGGGTCATATACTAATGTTTCTCACTCAACAGTTTTAGTCCTCGTATAGATATTTGTAACGAGGTATTGAGCACGTCAAATGAAGATCGTATGCCAAAGTTATGTCCCCGAGAAGATTGATATACCAATTTACCCATATAGGGCCCACAGTTTTGGCGTTTCATCTCCTACGGTTAGGTTTTTGGATCTTTAGGGTTTTATATTATTTCTAAACAATAAATAGGCCTTCGAACCTCATTGTAACATAGTACATAGGCCTATAGCTGCCACATCTCTTCTCAGATATAAGTAACCAACGCCCTAGCTAGTTTATTTCCATTATGTCTATAAGCATATTTCTGTCATTTTTTATTAAGGAAACGAAGTTTTATTTCCGCTACATCTCTGTGTTTATGTTTATTTCTGTATATTATTGTGTTCCTACATAAATCCATATCAGAGAGAGGGCTCTCTCAAGAAAAGGTAAGATATTCAATAAACGAGCTTATAATAAAGATGACTAACTCTTAGATGTCTTTTAGATAATTTTTTGTAGGTGGAAGATGAGTGAGGGCTACCATTGGGCATGGAGTCAGAATGGAAATTCAATTACACCAAAGTATCATTTATGGAAACTAAGGCACATGAGTTCTGATAAAACAATGTTGACAACAAACATAATACATAAAGGAATTTAGAGCATGATATTTATGAATTCCAATTAATTACGTATGAGAAATCTGAGTTAACATTCAAAAGATAAAGGACACAAACACATAAGAGCTCAATTAAAATCTCAGGTCTGAACAAAATCTTTTGCAACTGTTTATTAAGAAAGTAGAAAAAATATTACAATAGTAGCTTCTGTCATTACATCCATCAACCCTCTCTAACTCTAAATCTCCACTATTTATAGAGTGAAATCCATTTTAAATAGGTCTTCCACCTGGGCTAGACTCTCAAAACTGATTTAGAGATCTAATCCAAAAATGAATTCATTACATTGAGAGAAAATAGAAATAATTATGTTGGAAATAGTTTGTAATCTAAAAGGACTCTATCACTATTAACTGTAGCAAAAAAACTTTAAATAACCCATGCTAATGATGTATATCGAACCAAAAAAATTTGTTTAGATGGAAACAACCATGATCAGGTGACAAATTGTCATGCTAGATTTAAGGTCCTGATGTTCTGAATTTGAAGATGAGTTGTGTATTAATGACGCGGAAAAAATGGTGTGTTGGTAGCCAGGTCATCCTTTTTTTGAGTGGTATTCACTAACAGGTGTCCCAATGATACTCCTCAATCTATTTTGACGACTCCTCTACTCCCTGAAATACATTAAATGCTTCAAAAAGACCAAAACTTTAGCTCACTAGAAAAGCAGTGTATTTAGGTAAGTTCATGGCGTAGTTTTTGTGGCATTTTCATTTCACCACCTTCTGCATTTTTTTTTAAATTTTATGCCTATTGGAGGGTCTTCATTAGGTAAAATAAGGTAAACACATGCTTTCATTCAACCCTAACATGATATTTTTTGAAATTTTTACCTCAAAAAATTCTAAAGCGAGTTCGTAGCGAAAACTCGGCTTCAAGCTCGGAGCTTGCTAGAAACTTTCCTAACTTAACCAAATTTTGAAATTTTTCTCTTTAGCTCCAAAAACTTTCTTGCGGCTCTGTAACTAACTTGATATCGTACCCTAAGACTAAAAATTTCTAAAAAAGGTGTGTCTTAGCATCTTTCAAGGGGCATCAATGTCATCCATTACAATTGTCTTTAAACCCTTTTTATTCAATTATGATTGCACCATATCCATTTGTATTTCTAATTATTTGACTTCACCTTGTAGCTTCCTTATTTCTGACTACAACAACCTGTTCCTCTTGAAGATATTTTTCATCATTCTGTGCAGAGGGAATTTTCTTTTCAACATTTTCCTTGACCTCTCTGCAACCTCATCATAAAAATCAATATGTTTGCTCACTTCTTTTTTGAAGTCTGTGAGCTCTTGTCTCGTTTAAATTCTACTAACTCCAACTTAGCTTCTAAAATTTATTCTCTATCTTCCTTAATTTGTTCTCTTAGAAGTTCCAGTTCAAACTTTTCTTGAACTTTTTCTTTTCCTTTCCTTGTCTTGATCACCTCTCCCTTTGATAGTTGTGACCTACTGAGTGGCTTCCTAGTTTTAAAAAAAAATCCTAAATCTTCGTTGGAAAATATAGCTTCTTAGCTTTAAGACCATTTTTCTTGGTTTTTTCTCCTTTAACCTCTACAATATTCACAACAGGAATTTCCTCAATATCAATTTATTGCAAGATATCTTCAAGCTTACCTTTCCCCTCTGTCTGATTCCTAGTGATCCTTCTATGAGTTCTTATATCAGTTTTGACTTTACTGCTGGTAGGGGTTTGTTGAGGTACCATTGTCTCCTGCAACTGATCAACTTCTACCACCATTGGCTCCACCATGGGCTGCAACTCTGTCTACACATCCACCTCATGTTCAACCTCAGTTTTAGCCCTTGATTCTTTCTCCTTCCTAGGATTATTTGTCTTTTACATATGTGTCTTTCTAGGAGTGAGGAAATCCACCTCATACCCACTCAAGAACATAAAAGTGGACCAATCTGTGTTCAATTCTTCAACTCCTCCATAATTAACAATTTGATTAAACCATGGTGAAAAATAGAAGTATCACTGCTTTTAGGTTTAGCTTTCACCTTATCAACCAATTTTACTAAACTCCTAAACAAAAAAATGGTAAATCTAGAGGTTGTTTACGTGTGAAATGAAGAAACAATCTGAAATGGTATTGGTAGATCATGTGAAATCGACCTTCATAAGTAAAATATTTCTGAATCACCATCAAATTTTTTGAATATTTGTCTTTGAGGTAATTCTCGGAGATGCTTGAGCTCATGTCAATACATATGTGCTCCTCCTTCCGAAATTCATCACAGTTTTTAAGCTTAACTTTGTTGCTTTAAACCACTCCTCTCCAAACCTTGGAATCTCAGTTTCCTGTGTAATGGTCTCAGGAGAAACAGTAAAATTGAGAATTCTCACCTTCAAACCTGTACCAATGAATTTTACAGTGAAATCTTTGGACACTTGTGCATGATATCCTTGTAGTTTCTGGAAAAACCACATAGAACCTACATTTGTAAAGGCTTGTGAGAAGCTAGGGTCTTCTGCAATCAGCCGCATATCCATGGGTTTATATCTGTCCATAGTGCCACCCTTGTTTGGCATTTTATGTGAAGCCATACCTTCAAATACAATGTTGGTCAACTTCAAAATTTGACACCTGCAAAATTGTTTAAGACAACGAACACCTTCCTTGACACATGTAACACCTAGCCTAGGACAACTACTAGACAAAATTAAAATCTCAAGAATGCTGGAAAAAGGTTAAAAAAACTCACAAGGATGAAAGGAAAGGTGTTGTTTTTTGAATTAGGGATTAGGCTAAATTAGGAAAGAGGGATGAGTGGGAAAACGAAATGATGGAAGGAATAATGTTTACCACGCATGCACATGACACATGATGACAAAAAACTGAAAAGAACTATGATGACCAAGTCTATTATGACCATTGGAGTTATGAAAATATATCACTTATCCCACCATTAGTAGACAAGACAAAGTTCGTAGCGTTTTTAGTTATTGGGAGGGAAAATTCGCTACAGAACTGTTAGGCACTTCTGTAGTGAAAACAGACTGTTTTACAATGAATATGTTGTGGACTCCAGAAAAAGTTTCCAAGTGTCACATAATAACCTTTTTAACCCATGCAATCATATTTTTTTGAAATTTTATTTTATAAGACCTTTATTGCATTACCAATGACTATTAGACCCCTTAAACTATGTACAATATTTGAATTTTGATGAATTTCATGACCTTACTTCATCCTAATGACCTGACCTAACTTAACTAAGACAAAATTAGACAAACCTATTTGTTATCAAGGATAGCAGTGGATCCATTGTGGATGTTGCACCCCTGTGGTGCAGTAAAGAACCAACAGTTCCAGTGCCTTACTTGAAAACTAAAAAATATGAACTTGATAAAATATTCTTCAAGCTTTTATGGCCTTCTCCTCGAGCTCAAACGTGATGAAAATGTCACCTTTATTTAAAAAAAAGAAATTAACAGAGAAGGAAATATATGTAGTGATGTGTATTTCATCATAATGAATTAGGAAGAGTAGTTTTTTAGAAACATGTCATTGACTTGCCCTCCTTCACACAACTGCCAATTCATTTCTTGAAGTAAGAATGTGTTTTTCCCATGATATGCTGCTATCATGAAAGGTCCTTTCCAGACATTGTCAAATTTTCCATGCTTCCCTTTATCTTGAATCCTGGCCTCCCACTTCAAAACCACATCTTGAAATTTGAAGTTTTATTCCTTTGACTTCCCGTCAAAAGTATTTTTGACTCTATTTTGTGACTGCTGATGATTAGTGTACACTTCCGCCCTTTTTTCCTGCAAAGAAATGAGTTGATTTATCCTTATTTGGATTGAATTTGGTTCTTCTTACAACCCCTATAGTAATTTCATCACTGGAACTTCAAGGGAGGTTGGAAAGATTGCTTCAGTTCCATTTACTATCTCATAAGGAGATGTACCTATAGACCTCTTAGTACAAATTCCATCAGCCCATAAAGCGAATTTTAACTTCAAATGCCATGACCTTTTGTTTTCTTGAAAAACATTCTTAATGATTTTGACTCAGCCAAGCCATTACCTTGAGGGTAATATGTTTTAGAATGACCAAGAGTAATATGGTATTTATTTAAAAAACTAATAAATTATTTAGACTTGAAATCTTGAGCATTGTCAGTAATAATTTTCATGGGACAACCAAACCTTGATAAAATATTGTTTTCCAGAAAATGAATGATTATTGAGTTTGTAACTTTCCTTGTAGGGACAGCTTCAATCCACTTTATGAAGTAATCAGTGGCTGTTAAGATCCATCGATGTTGGCCTGAGGATGCAGGGTGTATCTCGCCAATAAAATGTAATCCCCATTGTTGTAAAGGAGCTTCTACAAATATTGGTTTCAGAGGCAATGGAATTATTTTCTTCTTTCCATAAAAAATTTGGCACTCATGACAAGCAACAATAATTTTTTAGATGTCTTTGAACATAGAAGGCTAATAGTATCCTACCCTGAGTATCTTGTTTGTTGTTTCCTTCCAATAATGGTGACCTCCACAATCACCCTTATGAAATTCATCAATTACCCTCTCAGCCTCATCTTCTAGCATGTATTTTAAGAGTATCCCTCCAATATTAATTCTTATTTAGAATGAAATATCTTAGAGACTTCAGCTTTACAAATATGGATTTGGACTTGGTTAATTCAAGAGGAGCCTTGTGATTCTACAAAACAAAATTTACATCCTTATACCACTCATACATAATGAATTTTTCCTCTACATGGATCAATTCCTTTTATCCAACCACTTCTGAAAATTCTGTAATCAAATTCATATCTAGGCAATCAAAATTTGATTGTGCCATCAAATTTTCCAGCCCATGTCCTTTTACCGAATTTGTAGGCCTAATTTCCATATCATACTCCAACAAAGTGGCAAACCACTTACCTCTTTTGCCATCTGGATTAGCTTGAGTCAGTATGCCTTTCACCATAGCAATAGGCACAAAAGCCATAATCTGAGAATGTACAATATAAATTCTGAAATATTTAAGGGCCTTCACTAAAGCATACACGTGTTTCTCCATAATGTTGTACTTTAGTTCAAAATTTGCAAGTGTCCTACTGAAGAAAGAAATGGGCTGCTCATTACCTTGTTGCCTCTTCTGCAATAACACTCCTACAATTGTATGTTTAGAGGAAAAAGAAAAAACTAGAAAATCCTTAGAAAGCTTGGGTAAGGGAATTATTTATCTCTTCAAAAGAATTCTTTTCCTCTGTTGTCCATTTAAAATTAGAATCCTTCCTAAGCATCTTAGTAATATGCTTGAAAATTTCTGCAATATTATGAATTAATCTCCTAACAAAATTTACCTTGCCTAAAAAGGATTGAATCTATTTTCTATTTCTTGGAAAATCTATCTTCTATATGGCAACAACCCTACCCAGATCAATCCCTATTCCTTATTTTGATATTATATGACCCAATAATTTTCCAGTGGAAAAAGAAAATACACTCTTACTAGGATTGAGAGAAATACCAAATTTTCTGCATTTTTGTAGAATTTTCTCCAAGTGCTTGAGATGATATTCTTCCTTTTTTGAAAACACTGTGATATCATCCAAGTAAACCACCACTGACCTATCCTTTTCTTCATAAAATACAATGTTCATCGTCCTTTGGAAAGTTTCTCCTGCATTCATGAGACCAAAAGGAATTTTGGCATACATAAATGTCCCCCATGGCATAGTGAAGGTGGTTTTTTCTGAGTCATATGGATGCACTAGTATCTGATTCTAGCCAGAGAAACCATCTAGGATATACATCCTTTGGGATCCAACAATGTTTTGAAATATTTGGTCCATTTTTGGAAGAGGAAAATTGTCTTTAAGTGATACCTTATTCAAATTTCTAAAATCAATGCATATCCTAATCTCACCATTTTATTTCTCACGGGTACCAAATTAGAATGCCAATTAGAAAATCTGAATGGAAAAATGATTTTTGCATCAAATAACGTATTAATTTATTTTTCAATCAATGGCATAAGCAATGGATTGATTCTCCTCAATTTCTATTTAAAGGGATTTTCATTTTCTTTGATTGGTATTGTGTGTTGAATGATGCTAGGATCATATCTCTTTAA
Organism: Pinus albicaulis; assembly: GCA_034641835.2. Lineage (NCBI taxonomy): Eukaryota > Viridiplantae > Streptophyta > Pinopsida > Pinales > Pinaceae > Pinus > Pinus albicaulis. The sequence goes on from CM076574.1 coordinate 375,779,357, forward strand.
GTTTGCATAACTCCATGCAAAAACATCAATGTACCTTTTCATCAAATAAACATATCTTTGTCTCACCTCTGAAGAAAGAAGTTTGGAAAACTTGATCAACTTGATCAACTTTCATCTTTGGATTCTTAAACACATTATTCTGATAAAACAACTTTTCAAGGGGGATTAAGCCTTTAGGAATGCAATTATTCTTCAGCTGGAGGACCTCTAGATTAGCATTTGTTTTAGCAAACATATTTTTTTAATCTACTTGAATTTTTTCAAATTCTTCTTTTAACTCAAGAAAGTTTCAGAACTGTTTATCACTTTCAGACACTTGCCAATTGATAATATTATCAGGGATGGATGGTCTATGCCTGAACTCAACTTCAAAGCTCTTTCTGGGATGAGGAAGGATGATAAACAAGCTGGCTAAGACAACCAAGGAATCAAACACAAAATTATGGTTTCTAGCTTTGATAGTGAAACTATATTCTTTGAAAATTTCAAGCAAATCAAGGATCACATTTTTATAAGCCCTCATTCTGACATATTTAGTTTGATAAGATCATTCTACTTTCTTGATTACTAATTAAAAATCACCAAAAACTAATATTTTCTTGTTGCCTAAGCCTTTCAAGGCTTCTAAACCCAAAAATTATGCCTTATATTTAGCCATGTTTTTTGTACAGTCAAAGTTCAATTTATAAGAATAAAATTTACTCTCATGGTTGGGGTTGGTAATCCACATACCTGTGCCAAATCCTTCTCTTCCAGCAGTGCCATCAAAGTGCATATGCCACCAACCTTCTTCATTTACCTCCTAAATTTGTTGAATTTCTGATTGCTATTTTTTTTCAAATTTCTTATTTTCTTTCTCATTAGTGATCTCATTGAACAAAATGGAAGACCCCAACTCAGTTTCTACTGCATAGATTGTGAATTTTGTGGTTTATCTTTGCTACTAACCATATAGGCCATCCTAGATTCTCTTTACAACCTTATTTTCTCACCAAAGATTGGAATAGTGGCATAAGTCATGTAAATCTACATAGTTCCTTTAATTTTAGTAGCCCAAGATCTAGATAGAAGTATACCAAAATTTGGAGGAATGTCAGCCACAACTATATCCATTAACGTTGTATTAGAATACACTTGAGCTAAACCAACAACCACATACTTAATGAGACCAATACGCTAAACTATTTTAGAATCAAAGGAAAACAAGTCTTTGTAAGGTCTGGTTATGTCTAAACCCATTCTCTCCATGATCACCTTAGGCATTAAGTTATGGGATACCCTTGAATCTAACATAGCATTATGTAAAGTCATCTCATGGATGTTTAGACTCACATAAAAAGGTGGAACTTCTTCATTTTTCTCATCTTCTAGTATTGGTCCTAGGAAGATAGTAGGATGGTCTTCTTGTAGATTTAGAATGTCAAAAGGTCCATGCCGAGTGTTAAGAATATTCACAATTTGGCTCCTATACTCAGTGACCTTAATGATCTCACCAAAATGGACAACAATTTTGATCTTTGAAATATCATTTTCTGGATTGAAAAACAATGGTTTTTTTTTTATCTCTTTACCATGGGGTGGTGTGTCTTTCTTATGTTCAATTGGCTTTGGGGCATCTTTCCTTGGATGGATTTTATTGGCTATAATAGGAACATTTCTGCTCCTCAGGTTATATTTTTTTTTCATCTCCAAGATAACATGGTAGCCTTTCAAATAATTAGATTGAATTTCATCTTCATGATTCCCTATGTCATGGCTAGATTCATCATGTTCTTCTTTGGTTAAGAACATCCCTACTACATCCTCATCCAAATAGTGAATGATATCTTCTTGAAATTCAAGTTGTGTTTCTTCCTCGTCCACTATATTTTGTTGAAAGGGGGGCCTAACTTGTTGATTAGGTTGGTTTCTATTGCCCCTTGGTCTCTGTTGATTTTGAGGCCTTCTAAATTGAGGATTCCTAATATGTGTTTCTTGTTGTGCAGTAGGCAAGGGATTATTACCAAGAGCAAGCCTATCCATAAGCCTCTCCATAGTTTTCATCATGGTATCAAATTTTACATATGAGGATGAGGAAGTTTTTTCTTCTTCTTTTAGTCTAGCTTTTCCCATTTTGGACCTCTTTTCTAGAACCATAATCACCTCAACCATTACAACATCATTTTTCATATCAAATAAAGTGGTATATTCTCTCTCCCTTAGTAAAATAGAGAAATCATAATCAAAGTGTTATGAAACCAGCTCCAAAAATAGAATAAAAGAGAGATTAACGCCTTAGAAATGAGGCACTTAGAGGGGGAAACCTCCTTTACATTACATAAATGAAAAATTCTTGGATGATTCAAATGAGAAAACCTCCTTTCTATATATAGGAGTCCATGGGGTCACAATATAATCCTAGCCGACCTAAAAATAACAATAGTGGGGTTTTATGGGGCACAATAATAACAATATGGGGACTACAGGGGTAAAGCAATAACAATAAGGGGGTGACACTAACAACAATAAAGAACTACACTACTAATATAGGGACCTAACATGCCCCTCCCCTTCAAAAAAGTGTTGTCCTCAATGCTTGAGTAGCTCTGGATGCTTCTGTATAAAATTATCATCCTCACATGTGGAATCTTCAGTGGGTAAGTTCTTCCACTTTATCAGATACTCTGAAATTGATTGATTTCGTAGTTTTCATTCTTGTTTCGGTGATTGCTTTAGGTTCCAATATAATTTTTCCTTCCTTGTCAAGTTCTGGAAATATCGTTTGAACTAGAAGTTTGTCACATATAACCTTCTTTAAGCATGAAACATGGAAAACTAGGTGCACTCGAGAAGAAGCAAGAAGCTCCAATTTGTATGCCACAGTACCAATATTTTGTAACACCTTGTAAGGACCATAGTACATTGGCGATAATTTATTATCCTTCTTAGATTTATTGAGGGATATTTGTTTGTATGGTTGTAGCTGTAAAAATAATGAGTCTCCTACATCAAAAATTCTCTCGCAGTGATGTTGATCTGCCTATTGTTTCAATCGATTTTGTGCCAAATTTAGGTTATCCTTTAAGAGTTGGAGAACTTGTTGTTGATGCTCGATGTGATCTTCCATTGCCTTAACCTTAGAATTTTCTCTTAAATATGATGTGATGGATGGTGGATGATATCCATAAAGTGCCATAAATGGGGTCATTTTTTCTATAGTATGGAAGGAGGTGGTATACCACCATTCAACCAAAGGTAACCACTTGACCCATTGTGTTTATATATTAGATACAAAAAAACAAATATATCCTTCCAAACATTTGTTCACTATCTTAGTTTTCCCATTGGATTGAGGATGATAAGATGAGCTATGGGCTAGTTGAGTACCCAAACAAGAAAATAATTTCGTCCAAAAATTTCTAGTGAAAATGGAATCTCTATCACTTACAATAATCTTTGGGTTTCCATGTAGCTTTTGAATTGTTTCCATAAATGCAGTAGAAAATATACTTGCTTTAAATGGATGAGATAATGCATAAAAGTGTGCATACTTGGTAAGTCTATCAACTACCACCATGATGACACTCTTTCCTTTGGAATTAGGTAAACCTGTGATAAAATCCATCGAAACCTCCTCCTAACGTTGACTTGGAATGGGTAAAGGTTGTCTCAGACCCAGGGTCTTAATTGTCTCAACTTTATTTTGCTGGAAAACCAAACATTATGCCACAGTTTTTTGAATATCATATTTAAGGCCATCCCAAAAAATTCTTTCTTCACCCTGTGGTAAGTTTTTAAAAATCCTGAGTTTCCTCCTATGGGAGAGGTGTGCAATTCCAAAAGAGTATTTTGTTTTAGTTTGGAATTCTTACAAAGAGATAAGAGATCTTTGTACCATAAGGAATCATTTTTCTAACTAAATGTACCATATGTACTGGGATCTTGCTGCAACTTTTGAATTGGTGTCTACACTTCTTCGTCATTCTTCCATTCCTCCCTTGCTTTGGTTATCCAATCTGGTTGGATAATAGAAATGGCACAAAGCAATGCTTCCACCTCCTCATCCTTTCTTGAGAGTGCATCCGTAACAACATTTAGCTTCCCTTTTCTGTAGATGATTTGAAATCCATAACCCAACATATTTGTCACCCATTTTTTTTTCTCTTCTAAATATAGTCTTTGTTCCAAAAAGTATTTAAGACTATCATGATCGGTTTTTACCTTGAAGTGTCTTCTCATTAGGTAAGGTCGCCATTTATTTAATGCTTGTAGTATTTCCAATATTTCCTTCTCATAAATAGTGTTATGTAAATAATTTCCTTTGATTGGACGATTTTAAAAAGCAATGGGTCTTCCTTCTTGCATTAAAACAACTCCAATTCCATTTCCCGAGGCATCACATTCCACAATAAAGGTTTTTGTGAAGTCTAGCATAGCTAAGACCAATGCTAGGTACATTGCCTCTTTAAGATATTTAAATGCCGTAGTTGCTTCAGGAGTCCATGAAAATGCATCTTTCTTCAATAATTTTGTTAGAGGTGTTGTTATTCTCCCATAATTATTAACCATGCTAACCCAAGAAATCCTTGCAACTGCTTTATGGTTGTGGGGACTTTCCATTCCTTAATGGCTTTAATTTTGTTTGTGTCTACCTTAACACCCTCCCGAGATACAATATGACCAATATATTCCACCTCTTGTACTCCAAAGAAACATTTGGAGGTTTTTTCATATAATTGTTGCTCCTCCAATAGTTTGAGCACCCTGTTAACATGTTGAACATGATCCGTCCAAGACCTGCTGTTGATTAGTATATCATCAAAAAATACTAACACAAATTTTCTAAGGAAGGGTTTAAAAATGGAATTCATCAACCCTTGAAATGTAGAAGGTGCATTGGTAAGGCCAAAAGGCATGAACAAAAAATTGTAATGACCCTCATGAGTTTGAAATGTTTTTTTTTTCAGAATATCTTAAGTCTTCATTCTAATTTGATGATATCTGGAACGAATATCCAACTTGGTAAAATAAATTGCTCCATGTAATTCATCCAATAATTCATCAATCATAGGAATGGGAAATTTATCTTTAATAGTGAGCTTATTGAGCTCCCTATAATCTAGACACATGCGCCATGATCCATCCTTCTTGTGCACCAATACTACTAGAGTAGAGAAAGAACTTTGACTAGGTTGAATTATACCAGCCTCTAACATTTCTGCAATCATATGTTCAATTTCGTTCTTTTAGATATAAGGATATATGTAAGGCCTGATGTTTGGAGGAACACTTCCTGGAATAAAATGAATAGCATGATCATGATCAAGAATATATGGGAGTCCTTTGGGAGTTTCAAACACCTTGGAATGGTTGTCCAAGACTTTTTGTAGATTTGGAGAAATAGATGATTTTGATGTTGGAACTTCTAGTGAGCATAATTGTGAAATTATACCTCGTTGTTCTTTCTTAAGAAGCTTTTTCATGACATTATAATTTATGATCTTTCCCAGCTTCCCTGTGATACCACGTAATTCAACTTCCTTTCCTTCTGAAAAAAATTCAAGAAAATTTCTTGAAAATTAAAAGCTACTGTCCCCAAAGATTGTAGCCATTGTACTCCTAGTACAACATCAACACCTCCCATTGTAATGGAAAGCATTAGAGTATTCAATACATATTCCCCCATGGTTAGCTTGATATTATGGAATTTTCCAAATCAATTTATAGTCCCTCCATTTGCAACCATAACTTGACACTCTGGTGTTGGATATAGGAAGAAATTCAATTCCTTGGCTACCTTATAATGAATAAAATTATGGGTATTACCTGAATCAATCAACACTATTACTTTTTTCTTCTTGATATGTCCTTCTATATTGAGGGTTTGAGGAGTGGTAATTCCTGCCAATGCATTACAGGATATATTTGGACTGATTTATTCTTTCTCTAGGTTTGGTTCCTAGTGTATATCCTCTTCTTTTGAATTTGCTTGTTCATTTTCTTCCTCCTCTTCAAAATATATGTAAAATAATTTCTTCTCAACACACTTATGACCTTTAGTATATTTTCTATCACAATTATAGCAAAGCCCTTTTGCTATTTTTTCTTCCAATTATTGTGGTGTCAACCTTGTAGGTTGTGGAAGTCTAGGAGTAGCAACACTTCCATCTTTATAGATGTGAGGGGTAGGCTTCCTTGTCGCCATAATTTTACTTTCAATTTTTCTTGCCAACTTGAATTCCTTATCTATTGAATCAGGTTCCCAAAGGCGAACCTCATGTTGGATGTTATAATTTAAATTCATTATGAAGACATCAATATTGTGTTCCTTTGGAATATCAGTTACCCTTATATTCAATTTTTGGAAGTCCTCAATGTGCTCCACCATTGAACCCTTTTGTTTGAGATTTATCAATTGGCTGAAGAAGGTGTTGCTCTTTGTATCCTCATAATGTGATATCATTTCCTTTGTAAAAATTGACTAAGTGATAATTTTTTTACGAGAGAAAAGCCATCAATACCATACAAATGTATTTTGTTCTAAATGTAAAGCTTCAATGCATACCTTTTGTGTGTTTTTCGCATTATGGATATCAACATATTGCTCCATTTGTAGTATCCATGTTATGTGGTTCTTGCCATCAAAATTACTCATATCGATCTTTGGAATATGGCGGGTTTTCAATCCAACATTAAAGTTTATGAAATCAAGATTAACATTTATTTTGTTCTCATCATGAGTTTCCTATTCTACCTTTTCTCCATTAGGAATGATTTCTTATATCAACTTTGTCAAACCTTCCTTCAAACCTTCCATGTCTGCTTTTAGATAATTGTTCATGTCTTCCATGTCGTATTTCATTTTTTCATCTATCTTAGATTCCATGTCATCCGTATTATCTTCCATGCCATCCATGCCATTATTCAAAACTTCCATGCCTTCATTCTAACCATGCATCTTAGCTTCCACAAATTTATCCAAAACTTCCATTTCATTTTTTGTTGCTTTTTGTGAGAGCGAAATTTGGTGCACTGCCTTTTAATTTTGATATATCATGTTGCACTTCTTCCTCTTCATGAGTCATAGTAGATCCTTCTCAGGGCTTAATGGGTGTTGAATTATTTTTAGAGGCCATTTTAGAACCCAATTTTGATATCTATGCTTCAATATTCCCTTGTAATCCCTTCAAACTGATTTTTCAAAGACTTATGAAATTAAAAAAAAACAAATTCACGAATTTTTCTTTATTTTGAGGAACTGGATATTGAAAATGATGTATCTTTGTAATTCCGGATCTCCAAGAATTTATATTTGATCCTATTGTAGCCCTATGAGTCTTATTTCCAATGCCACAAATCTGACCTGATTTGGATTCTTCGAGAAAACGTTATGCCCAATCTCCCACAATGACCTAATTATGGACTCGTTCAGTAAAGAGAAATTGTACGGTGTGTCACGTGTCATTATTTACTCCTTCCACTATGAAATTGATACACAGGAAACTAAATTCCGTCTAATTTTGGCCACATTTTATAGAATTCCAATCTAATACTTGGAGAGAGAGTTATAATGATTTTCCCAAGGTCATCTCTTTGAGATGAAATCCAGGAGCCTGAAAAAATCCTAACTTCCACATATAATATCTATGAAAATATTGTGAACAAATATTTGAAATGTTTACAAGACGTTCCTCAAGATTTCTTCACAAATGGGTTTTGTTTTTAGATTCTGAACCTTCGTATAAAAATCGTTACAGCGAAAATTCCATGATGTCCTGTTTGAAGCAGTGAAACCCTAGAATCAAAAGCTCTGATACCAAATGTTATGAAACCAGCTCCAAAAATAGAAGAAAAGAGAGATAAACGCCTTAGAAATGAGCCACTTCGAGGGGGAAACTTCCTTTACGTTACATAAGCGAACAATTCTTGGATGATTCAAATGAAAAAAATCCTTTCTATATATAGGAGTCCATGGGGTCACAATATAATCCTAGCTGACCTAACAATAATAATGTAAGGGCACAAAAATAACAATAGTGGGGTTTTATGGGGCACAATAATAAAAATATGGGGAATACAGGGGTACAACAATAATAATAAGGGGGATACATCAATAAAAATAAGGGACTACACTTGTAATATAGGGACCTAACAAAAAGGCTTCAGCGTAATGGAATTGGGCAGCTCCTATGGGAGGTTTAATGTGAGCAGGGATAGAAGTGTAAACCTTATTGAATATTTTAGAAAAATCATGAACTAACTCATCTATGGATTTTTTCAAATTATTATATTCATTCAAGGCTTAAACATGGTTCACTTTACTTCCCCATTTTGTCAAAAATATGTCTTGTAATTGATCCCAACTATGTAAACTCACTGGGGCTAAGGCTTTGAACCATTTCTCACCTCACCTATGAAACTCTGCACAAATAGTCTCATTTTTACATCTTCATCGTTCACCTCTTCTAAGTGAACAAAATCATTAAATTGGTCAACATGCTACTCAGTCATGGTATCTTCTTCACCCAAAAAACTTTTATTCTAGTGGAATACCCTTCTGGAAGGTCATGGAGTATGGCAGGCAGGAAAAAGGAGAATACCTAGCTGGACTTGCAGGAGGAGGAACTCCAACCATAATGGCAATGACAATACTACTTGAAAAAACAATGAAAGGAGTAATATTTTGACTAGGAGAAGTGGGAGTGAATGAGGATGTGATGCTAGGAAATTTTGAGATGGGAATTTTCAGTTTAGAGACAAAAGAGCTCCACTCAAGCAAAGGGACACCATACCTCCTTCTTAACAAGAAATCAAAAGGATCAAGTTCTTTCAATTTTTCAAATGACTCTTGTTCCAATGAAAATTATGATGTGGCAATTTCTCCAAACCATTATTTTTCTTCTCTTGACACAAGAGGTGATGTATCAATTCCTAATATTTGTAGATATAATCTAATTTAAGTCAATTCATTCTCAGATTTAGATCTAAAAATAACTTATCCTATCTTTTCATCAAACTTTTTGTCTTTAAAACTTCGAAAAGCCTAAGATGGAAAAGCTGAAACTCTTGTAAGATATATATTACCTGATTTTGATGAGCTTCCAATAACTCTGAGAATTTTTTTTGGATTATCAACTATCTCAGGTGGATTAGGGTCTGGATTTCTCCTTGTATGAATGTTCTTAGAAGCCACCTTTAAGATGAGAATCTCAGTGGATTCACCAAGGTAGAATGCAGCCTTGAATTTTGCTGACCTCCTGCTACCTTCAAGAGTTTAGTAACTTTGATTGAGCACAAATTTTTAGGAAAATATAGACCCAGTCTCCTGGCAGATGCACCAAAATGTTACCACCAAACTGGGACTAATTGGGATGTTCAACAGTCAATTGATGTAAATATTTCAAACCACTTGGGGTTGGAAGTTAGCCCTTCCAACCAGAGAGGGCTCCCTCAAGAAAAGGTAAGATATTCAATAAACAGGCTTATAATAAAGACGGCTAACTCTTATATGTCTTTTATGTAATTTTTTGCAGGTGGAAGATGATTGAGGGCTACCATTGGGCATGGTCAGAATGGAAATTCAATTACACCAAAGTATCATTCATGGAAACTGAGGCACATGCATTCTTATAAAACAATCCTGACAACAAACATAATACATAAAGGAAGTTAGAGACTAAGATTTATGAATTCCAAGTAATTATGTATGAGAAATCTAAATTAACATTCAAAATATAAAGGACACAAAAACATAAGATCTAATCAAAATCTCGGGTCTGAACGAAGACTTCTACAACTATCAATTAACTGAGTATAAAAAAGATTACAATAGTAGATTTTTTCATTACATCCATCAACCCTATCTAACTCTAAAAATCCACTATTTATAGAGTGAAATCCCTTTTACATAGGTATTCCACCTTGGCTAGACTCTTATAATTGGTCTAGAGATCTAATCCAAAAATGAATTCATTACATTGAGAGAAAATAGAGATAATTCTGTTGGAAAGAGTTTGTAATCTAAAAGGACTCTATCACTATTAACTGCATCAAAAAAAAAAAAATAACCCATGATAATTATGTATATCGAACCAAAAAAATTTGTTTAGGTGGCAAAAACCATGATGAGGTGGCAAACTGTCATGCTAGATTGCAGGTCATGATATTCCGAATTTGAAGATGAACTGTGCATTGCTGAGGTGGAAAAAATGGCGAGCTGACAGCCATGTCATCCTTTTTCTAAGTGGTCTTCATCAAATTTTGTCCCAATGATACTCAATCACTTTTGATGACTCATATGCTCCCTGAAATACATTAAATGCTTCAAAAATACCAAAACTTTACCTCACTGGAAAAACATAGTATTTAGGCAAGTTCATAGCGTAGCTTTTGTAGCATTACATTTCACCACCTTCTGCAATTTTTTTGACTTTTTCTCCTATTGGAGGGTCTTCATTAGGTAAAATAAGGTAAACACATTCTTTCATTCACCCCAGACATGATATTTTTTGGAAGATTTACCTCAAAAAATACTACAACGAGTTCGTAGAGAAAACTTGGCTTCAAGCCTGGAGCTCACTATGAACTTGCTTAACTTAACAAGAATTTTCAATTTTTCTCTTTAGCTACAAAAAATTTCTTGTAGCTTTGTAACTAACTTGATATGGTACCCTAAGAATAAAAATGGCCAAAAAGGAGTGTCTTACCATGTTTCAGGGGGCAGCAGGGTCATACATTACAATCATCTTTAAACCCTTTTTCTTCATTTCTTCTTGCACCATCTGCATTTGTATTTCTAGTTCTTTGACTTGGCCTTATAACTTCCTTCTTTGTGATTGCAACCACCTGTTCCTCCTGAAGATATGTTTCATCATTCTGTGCAGAGGTAATGTTATTTTCAATATCTTCCTTCACCTCTCTGCAACCTCATCATAAAAATCAATCTGTTTGCTCACTTCTTTTTTGAATTCTGTGAGCTCTTGTCTATATTGTTTAAATTATGCTAACTCCACGTTAGCTTCCAAAATTGCTTCTCTAGCTTCCTTAAGTTGTTATGTTAGAAGTTCCAATTTAGACTTTTGTTGAAATTTTTCTTTTCCTTTCCTTGTCTTGATCGCATCTTCCTCTGTTGGAGATAACTCTATGATTTATTCTGTTGCTGGATGTTTCTTCTTTTCTGGTTCCTTATGCAAGTTCTCATATTTTTCTCCCTTTGATAGCTATGACCTACTAAGTGGATTCCTAGTTTTAAAAAAAAATCCTGAATCTTCATTGGAAAAATCTAGCTTCTTAGCTTTAAGACCCTTTTTCTTGTTTTTTTCTCCTTTAACCTCTATAGGCTTCACAACAGGAATTTCTACAATATCAATTTCCTGCAATATATCTTCAATCTTATATTTCCCCTCTGTCTAACTTCTAGTGATACTTCTATGAGTTCTTATATCAGTTTTTACTTTACTACTAGTATGGGTTTGTTGAGGTACCACTATCTCCTGTAACTAATCAACTTCTACCTCCATTAGCTCCACCATGGGCTACTACTCTGTCTACGCATCCAGCTCATGTTCAACCTATGTTTCAGCCCTTGATTATTTCTCCTTCTTAGGATTATTTTTCTTTGATCTAGGTGTCTTTCTAGGAGTGAGGACATCCACCTCATACCCACTCAAGAACATAAAAGTGGACCAATCCCTGTTTAACTTCTTCAAATCCTCCATAACTAAAAAATTGATTAAACCATGATGAAAAATAGAAATATCACTACTTTCAGGTTTAGCTTTCACCTTATGAGCCATTTTTCCTAAACTCCTAAACAGAAAAAATGGTAAATCCAGAGGTTTTTTACCTGTGAAATGAAACAAAAATCTGAAATGGTATTGGTAGATCATGTGAAATATTCCTTCACAAGTAAAATATTTTTGAATCACACTCAACAATTTTTAATAGTTGTATTTCAGGTAGTTCCTAGAGATGCTTGAGCTCATGTCAATGCCTATGTGCTCCTCCTTCATAAATTCATCACATTTTTGCAACTTGAACTTTGTTGCTTTAGACCATTCCTCTCCAAACCTTGGAATGTTGGTTGCCTATGCAATAGTCTCATGAGAAATAGTTAAATTGAGAATTCCCACCTTCGAACCTATACCAATGAAGTTTATAGCGAAATCTTTGGACACTTGTGCATGATATCTTTGGAGTTTCTTGCAAAACCTCATATAACCTTCATTTGTAAAGGCTTGTGAGAAGCTAGGGTCTTATGCAATCGGCCTCATATCCATGGGTTCATATATCACCACAGTTTCACCCTTGTTTGGTTTTTTATGTGAAGCCATACTTTCAAATACAACGTTGATAAGATTCAAACTTTGACACCTACAAAATTATTTAAGACAACAAGCACCTTCCTTGACATAGGTAACACCTAGCCTAAGACAACTACTGGAAAAAAATCAAAACTCAAGACTATTGGAAAAAGTTTCAAACAAATTACAAGGATGAAAGGCAACGTGTTTTTGTTCGAATTAGGGATTGGGCTAGATTAGGAAAGAGGTATGAGTGGGAAAATGAAATGATGGAAGGCATAATGATTACCACGCATGCACATAACACATGATGACACATAACTGAAAATCACTATGATGACCAAGTGTGTTCTGACCATTGGAATTATGAAAAGATACCTCTTATTCCACCATTAGAAGAAAATACAAAGTTAATAGCGTTTTTAGTTATTGTGAGGGAAAATACACTACGGAACTGACAGGCACTTCCGTAGCGAAAAAAAAATATTTTACACTGAATATGCTACGGACTCTAGAAAAAAGTTTCCAAGTGTCACAAAATAACATTTTTAACCTGTGAAATCATATTTTTTTGAAATTTACTTTGATAAGATATTTATTGCATGACCAATGACCATTAGACCCCTTAAACTATGTACAAAATTTGAAATTTGATGAATTTCATGACCTTAATTAATCCTAATAACCTAAACTAACTTAACTAAGACAAACTTAGATAAACCTATAACATGTTGAGTACTCATCATTAAAGAACCTTAATTTTATAATGAGAGGTAACAATTTGAATTCTCTCCACACTCTCGGGGTTAGGTTAATGTTCAAATCTCTTAAAATTTACCAACGAGTTGAAATTATTCTTTCATTAATTGAACATGGATAAAGGGGGTCGTGAATGGGGCCATCGTGGAAATATTTTTAGTCTATGCTTGTATGCACTGAAATTTGACATGGTTATGGTAATTGTATGTATTGGTGGTATGTGAGGGTTTTAAGACTCAAATACTAACATAAATAACTGAATAATAAAACAACAAAATTATAACATACATGTCAAAGAGATGAAAGTATTTTTTTTTTAGTGTCTTTATCATGGTATGTATTTATCCCCTAGGGTTAGCTCAACTGATTGAGTACCCATTATAAAATCACCTTAATTTTCTATTGAGATGTTACAGGTTCAATTCTCTTCATGCTCTCGAGACCTGGTAAATGTTCAATTCACTTAACATTTACCAATCAGTGTAAATTATTCTTTCATTAATTAACCCCTTTCAGAAGGTATTGTGAATGGGGCCAATGTTGATTTTTTTTAGTTTGTGCTTTAATGCATTGGAAATTGACATGGTTATAGTAAATTCATGTGTTGATGGTTTAGGAGGGTTTTGAGACTCAGATGTGACTCACATGAAGAACTCGACAATCAAATAATGAAATTATAATATAGATGTCAAGGAGATGAAATTATTTATTATTTTTTAGTGTCCTTATCATGGTATCTATTTAGCCCTGGGGGTTAACTCAATTGGTCCAGTACCCATCATTATATCACCTTAATTTTCTAATAAGAGCTCATGGGTTCAATTCTCTCCAAACTCTCAAGGTGGGGTAAATGTTCAATTCATTTGAAATTTTCCAATCAATGGGAATTATAATTTCATTAATTGACCCCTTTCAGAGGGGGTTGTGGATGGGTTGAATGTTAAAAAATTTATTTATGTGATTGTATGCACTGAATTTGACATGATTATAGAAAATGCATGTGTTGATGGTATATGAAGTTTTCAAGCCTCAAATACGACTCACATGAAGAATTCAACAATAAAACAGAAAAATTATAACATAAATATCATAAGATGAAATTATTTATTATTTTATTGTGTCATTATCATGATATGTATTTAGCCCTGGGGGTTAGCTCAATTGATCAAGTACCCATCATTAAAGCACCTGAATATTCTATTGAGAGGTCATGGTTTCAATTATCTTGACACTCTCTAGGTCAGGTAAATATTAAATTCACTTAACATTTACTAATCAGTGGAAATTATTCTTTCGTTAATTGACCCATTTCAAAGGGTTTTGTGAATGGCACTAACTTTGAATTTTTTTTTTTTCAACCTGTGCTTGTATGCACTGAAATTTGACATGGTTATAGTATATGCATGCATTGATGGTATGGGGAGGTTTCAAGAGTCAAATATGACTCACATGAATAAATAGACAATCAAACAACAAAATTATAACACAAATGTCAACGAGATGAAATTATTTATTATTTTTTAGCATCCTTACCATGGAAAAAAGCAAACAATCAATATAAAAATTAAGGTTTTATTTTACGTAAACTCATTTCTAGTAGACATAGTCACATCTCACATTCACATTAACTTTATATTGACATATTACATATATTAAGATAATGCTCTCTAGATTATCATATGTCAAATGGTTATCATACTATGTCATTGACTAGTATATTTCCAATTCAGATCTATTACAAGTGATATCAAAGCTTTTTCTTCGGCAAAGCGGGGATAAATTTTCTTTTTTCATTTTTTGAAGGATTTTTTTGGGCGGTGAGTTCGCATATCAGATCTGAAAATTTTGGTGAAAATCAAAAATAAAAATAAAATAATAGATCTAAATTCCTTGTGAAAAAATACCCAAATTCAAAAAAAAAATCGGTCGAATCGAAGTCTGGATGAGGGAGATATCATTGATTTAAAATAAACTATTTTGCAGAAATTTTTTTGATGGCAATTCCTAGACGACAAATATCTAGGCATTTTTTGCAATTTTTTGCTGAATTTCCGAAAATGGATTGTAGATATGAGATTCTATTTAAAAATCACCCAATTTCAAAAAAACATTGGTCAAATTGGAGTCCGGATGAGGGAGATATCGTTGATTTAATATCACCTCTTTTTTTTTTGTGACGATGAGATAGTTGTAGCGTGAAACTGAGCTTCCTGAGTGCCCAGATCGGGATTTAAATCGCATGGGAAAATACATAATCGTCGTTCTATTTTCGAAAATATCTTACAATATGGATTATAAGTTACATTGACCGAGTTATGTCCATTTTAATTTTTTTCCAAAGTAAGTGATTTTCTTCAAAACCCCTACTCGATTTTAGAGGTTCTATCAAGATGAAGTTTGCAGGAAAAGATGATGACCCTAATATTTAAGAATTTATACAATATCACAAGTCTAAATCCTAATATTTTTAGATAACCACCATAGTGCTTGATATGGAAGATGAGGCTGATAAATCATGGTTCTCACTAGACAGTTCAGTCCGACGACTTCCTACTGAAGAACTTGAAAAACTCCTTTTGGAAAAATGGCCTCATACTCAAAATAAGGACAATAAGAAACATAAAGAGTTATTTTCTACCGATATATCCATATTACAGGTTCACGAATGTATTCATAAGGAGAATATCATTATGGCTATTCTCCCTAGTTTCAAGGAAAATCTAATTAATCTCAAATTGGCCACACACTTGTAAGTTCCAACACAACATATTGAAAAAGAACAGGTTGATAATGAGGATTTTCAAATTTATAAATATTTGAATATTTTTATGGATAAGTATGTGTTTCAATCTGATTTTTATACTTCAGATATGAATAATGTGCATGTTGTTTTGGGATACCCTTAGATGGAATTTGTGGGTATTGTCAATATTAATGTGCAGAAGAAATTCATGAAGCTATGGTATAAAATGAAGAAAATTACATTGCAGGATAGTTACATTAGGAACCAGGCAGAGACTGTGGAGGTAGAAGCACAAAGCTCTAATGACACTGACAGATTAGATGAGGAGCCTTTGATGGTTGACAACCAAACACAGACATCAAACCAGGTACCATAAAAATCACCAGACACCATTAAAGAACCAATAGTGGAGGAATTAACAAAAGATATTCCATCAGTGAAAGCTTCAACATATCACTACCCGCATCACCCAACAAGGAACCAAATAATAAGGTGGCAAAGAATTAGCAACAAGGATGGAAATACCTAGAAGGAACACATAGAGGTGTGATGGTCCACCCAAAACATATCAACATAGAGAGACCAAAAGAACCAACTTCCATCTCAAGCGAGTGAGGCACCGGCTAGATCGAGTGTTCACCTTTTCATGAGATGGCTAGATGCACATGCATGGTACTAGTCGGGATCATATGGGGTATATAGGGAGGTACCCAAGGTAATAATGTGATGTAAGGATAATAAATAAATGGGCCATAGTTAATGTTATGTCCCTATAATACTAGTGTATCCTCTTATTGTTATTTTTAGGGTAGCCCCCTTATTGTTATTTTTGTGCCCATGTAGTCCTAATATTGTTATTATTTTTTGTTGGGAAAAATACTGAGAGGGGGGGTGAATAAGTATTTAGGACTTTATCGAACTTTTTACTTTTTCACTCTCTAAAACCCATATGCTACTTTGCTGAAGCCAACTAGCGTATACACGCGGATATCCTTCATAAAACTCGCGTATACACAGAGATCTAATTATGCCATTAATTCTTCACTTATATCATTCCATCATTCATTCATTAGATGTTCGATAAAAGTAAACATGTGCGGTAAAACATAATAAACCATCACACATAAAAGCATCACACATGAACACCGAGTTTTAAGTACAGAAGCAGAGTTGGGGATAAAACACCGCTGTGGTTCTCGGCCTTCAATATTTTGTTATAGAAAAGCATCTTACAACATATGTCTTTGGCGCAACCTCCTACTAACACGCGAGCACCCACACGCTCGTTCCGACCTCTCCTGGAAGGAGCTATAAGTCCCTGCTCATTTCGGCCTCTGCGAACCTAGTAGACCTTCACACGATCGTTTACCGGCCTCTGGAGAGGAGCTCGACCCCACGGTTGAAGGCACAACCCTCGGCACCTCTATGGACCACGTTTCATCAATTTTCACACTGGATCCAACAACTCAAATAGAGTACAACTTGTAGGCCTTGTTTCATCATATTATCAGACTGGACCCACTCCACACATTTAAGTTCAATCATACAACCAAACTGATACAGACAACTCAAAACTGTAGAATACAGATAGCAGTAACACAGCATAACAGATCAGACATTTCATACCCCATGCTTCAGCAAACCCTAGTTTGAATACGCGCTTTCCTTTCACTGATCCCGCGTATATACGCGCCTTCTACCATACAATCCCGCGTATACTTCTGCACATATTACAAAGCTAATTTCACTGCGCATACGCGCTTTCTCTTCAGCGAAGCCGCGTATATACGCGCTTCTTCTGCGGCAAACTAGCGTATGGTTCTTCAGACATTTAGGTCATTGCAATTCTTCAGAACAGACACATCACACAAATTTTACCCTTTACTTCAGACAGATGTTCGCCTCATCTCAGATCTAATCATTGCATAAACAGATGTAGCAAATACAAATACATTTAAGATCTAGATTCCTTTCTTCATCATTTTCTTCATAGGTGCTTCATGCATTCAGATCTATCATTCAACTGTAACCCTTTCCATTCAGATATACTTCAGAGAGAAGTATTCATTCAAGCTCAGACATCTTACACCCACACTCTTGATTTGCACAATGAATTTCTTCTCTTTATATAGGTTTACCCTTTTTCAATACCATGAGCCAAAACCACATTACTTCCGATGGTATTCTTGGACGGGGTCATTTAGACGAATAATTACCCAATACAATGGGTCAATACCATGGTGGTTACCCCTGGTTTTGCACTTTATGAGCGCTTTTTCCCATACGCGACTTGGCACGTTATTACCCGCGTGCATACGCGACTTCTCCTAGACAAAACCGCGTATTCCTTGAGACATACTCTTTTCATCATATATCTAGCACATATTGAATTCCTTTCTTCATTACCTTCTGTACTCTCTGTAGATACATCAGATTTACATCATTTAACAAGTTCATCAAGTAGGTTTCCATCATCTTTATTAAGGGACAACACTCTATCAAGTGGGTTGCCATCAAGGAAAACACTCTGCATCATAATGCCAACAATCTCCCCCTTTGGACTTGATGGCAACCACGATGGTGTTTGATCACTACAACAGATAGATACAATAAAACACAATGACACCATGTCACTCTCTTCATTCTTTGACACCATTCTTTCTCTCCTCTATTCAAACACCATGTCACTCTCCCCCTTTGACATCAAGGGCAAAGGGTGGAACAACACCAGCACAAGTTCTGCAGATCTGATGTACACTGAAGTTACCATGCTCCCCCTGAGTTCATGCTGAATCTTCAAACATATTTTTCAATGAATCACATGACGCTATGACCTTCCTATCACCAAAGACTCATACTTACATCAAAGATCCAACCAAGTGGATTTACATATGAGACTCAAATACCCAACCAAGTGGGTTTACACATTTTTACTCTACTACCCAACAGAGTGGGTTTACAAAAATGAACAAGTCCTCACATACTGAATATTACAACTTTACATCATGGATCTCAACATGACCTCTTCATCAAATTACAAATATGACTTTTTATGACCAATACCAGAAAGACTTCAAAGAACATATTTCAGAACCATCATAATGCCAATAATGTATTATACTCAGGAAGGCTAGGGCTCCCCCTGAAAATGTGCATCCAAACATCCTTTCAATGTGACCAAGGCTCCCCCTTTGCTTGTGCTACCTGAACACCTTCAACAGCATGTCATCAACAACAAACTCTGCATGATCTGTCCATATCTCTGAATCATAAGACTTCCATTTCATCCAAAAGACATTCTTCATCAAATAAGCAATCCGGGCTCATCCATAATCTTCAATATAAGAAACCATGTATCATTTCATTAGCATGAGTATAACCAGAATAATGCTAACAGTACAATCATTAGTAGTCAGACTGATGCTCCCCCTGAACCTCTGCTCCTGATCTTCAGCTGTCATCCCAATTCTCTTATCATTAATGCATATGCGACTGTGTCTACTGGAACTCGCGTGTATACGCGACTTTTTTTTATCGAACCCGCGTATGGAAAGTGAAGTATAGAAATTTTCACATTCCTTCATCTCCCCCTTAATTTGTCCTTCCTGTACCTGTCTTCTTCATATTAGATGCTTTGTCAGAAATACATGCAACTAGAATAACCAAACAATACTAAAAAATGCTGACCCCCAACCAAAAATTGTCAGCAATTATTCATACGCGGATGTATTTAAATATACTCGCGTATATACGCGACTGTGTTTCATCAAAACCGCGTATTCAAATTAATCTTCTGAATTTAAGCAGATTTTTTCTTTTGACTGGCAGAGACTACTCCCAGTTTCTGTCTTAGATATTCGAACGCTTCCCTGGGCAGAGGTTTGGTAAAGATATCAGCAACTTGTTCCTTGGAAGGAACATACTCCAACTTCACCTTTTGTTCAAGCACTTGTTCACATAAGAAGTGATACTTGATGGGAATGTGCTTGGTCTTCGAATGCATAACAGGATTCTTTGAGATACTGATGGCACTTGTATTATCACACTTAATGGGGATAGGAGGTGTACATTTGATTTGAAAATCTTGTAAGGTTTTCATCATCCAAAGGAGTTGAGTGCAACAAGATGCGGCAGCCACATATTCTGCTTCTGCTGTAGATAAGGCAATAGAATTTTGCTTCTTGCTGAACCAAGATACTAACCTGGGTCCCATATAGAATGCACCACCACTAGTGCTTTTCCGATCATCAACACTTCCAGCCCAATCTGCATCAGTGTAAGCATGAAGAGTAAGATCAACATTCCTTGGATACCATAGACCAAAGTCTTGAGTTCCTTGAAGATATTTGAATATTCTTTTAACTGCCTGAAGATGAGACTCTTTTGGATTAGCTTGGAATCGTCCAACAATCCCAACAGCATGCATAATGTCTGGTCTAGTCCCAGTGAGATAAAGTAAACTTCCTATCATTGATCTGTACTCTGGTTGATTCACTGTGGGAGAATCATCATTAGAACTGAGACTGCATCCGGTTATCATTGGTGTACTTACAGGTTTGCATTCTTCCATGCCATACTTCTTCAGAATTTGCTTAAGATATTTTGCTTGTGATAGAAATATACCATCTGCAGATTGATGCACTTGCAAGCAAAGAAAGAATGTTAGTTCCCCAAGTAAGGACATTTCAAATTCTTGCTGCATGACAGAAGCAAATTTTTGACTCATAGATTCTTCGTTACTCCCAAAAATGATATCATCAACATATACAACCACAATCAATAGTTTATCATTTTCAAATTTTATGTATAAGTTGCTATCAGCAGACCCCTTTGAAAATCCTTGTTGATGAAGCTATTTGTCAAGACGATAATACCATGCCCTTGGAGCTTGTTTGAGACCATATAGAGCCTTTTTAAGTCTACAAACAAGATTTTCATCATTTCCCAAAATGAATCCTTCCGGTTGTTCTATATATACTTCTTCTTCTAGATCACCATTAAGAAAAGCAGATTTAACATCCATTTGATAAACTTTGATTTGTTGATAACTTGAAAAAGCAAGAAACATTCTTATGGCTTCAAGTCTAGCTACAGGAGCAAAAGTTTCTTCAAATTCTATACCTTCTTTTTGAGTATACCCTTTGCAAACCAATCTAGCTTTGTTTCTTACAACATCCCCATTCTCATTGAGCTTGTTCTTGAAAATCCATTTAGTTCCAATGACATTTTTATCATGTGGTCTTGGTACCAATTCCCAAGTGTCATTCTTTTCAATTTGATCAAGCTCTTCATTCATGGCTTGCTTCCAACATTCATCTCTGCTAGCTTGATTGACATTGTGTGGTTCAATTGTGGATAGAAGTGCCAGATGACTAGAAGATCCCACAGGAGTTCTCCTTGTTCGTACACCTGATTCCTTGTCTCCCAACATTTGAGATTCAGGATGATTCTTTTGAACATATCTGGATGGAGCTTTTTCAGATAGATCATCTTCAGGTTCTTCATTGGATCCACTGTCTATATCATTTCTATTTGATGTAGAAGGACATAAGTCACCATCATCTTCTTTTGTTGTTTTTTTTTCTTCTTTAGGAGCTGCAGGAGACTCATCAATAACAACATCAATACATTCAACAATCTTTTGAAGCCTTTTATTGTAACATTTGTATGCTTTGCTTGTAGATGAGTAACCAAGAAATATCCCTTCATCTGATCTAGGTTCAAACTTTCCAAGCTTTTCATCATTATTTTTGATAAAGCATTTACTTCCAAAAACTCTAAAATGCTTCACAGATGGAGAATTACCATACTAGAGTTCATATGGATTTTTTTCACTATTTACCCGAACATGAGCCTTGTTGAGAATGTTAGCTACTGTATGTGCTGCTTCACCCCAGAACATGTCAGGAGTTCCATAATCATCGAGCATAGCTCTAGCCATTTGTTGAATTGTTCTATTCATTCTTTCTGCTACGCCATTTTGTTGTGGAGTACCTGCTACAGAGAATTGTCTTTTTATGCCATGTTGTTCACAAAATTCAAAGAATTCATTTGATGTATATTCTCCTCCTCGATCGGATCTAAGACACTTGATTTTTAGATCTAATTCATTTTCAACTAATGCTTTGAAGATCTGAAATTTTTCAAATGCTTCATCTTTGTGTTTAATGAGCCCGATCCAACACATTCTAGAGTAATCATCAATGAATAAGATATAGTATTCTTCCCCACGTGGTGACTTTTTTCTCATAGGTCCACATATGTCAGTATGAATGAGTTCAAGAGGCTCACTTGATGATCCTTCTTTGGCATTAAATCGTACTCTGGTCTGCTTACCGAATTGACAAGATTTGCATATGATACTTTCTGGTAGATTAATATTGGGAAGACCACGAACAGCTTGAAGTATGCTTGCTTTGTTGATTTGAGAGAAGCTCAGATGCCCCAGCCTTCTATGCCATAGCCAATTTTCTGAAGACTTGCTCAAGTAACATTGATCTATGCCGTTCAGTACATACAGGTTGCTAGGATTTCTTTTTCCTTTTATAATGATTTTACCTGTATCAAGATCACGAACCACACATTCTTTTGAACTAAAGATCACTTCTGTTCCTTGATCACACATTTGACTTACACTTAACAAGTTATGCCTTAATCCATCCACATACATGACATCATTAGCCTTCACCTTTTCTTTTATAAATACTGACCCTTTTCCTTTAATTACAACAGGAGTATCATTTCCAAATGTAACTTTATTTTCCTTTTCTAGAGCATTATATGTAAGGAGTTTGCTTTTGTCACCTGTCATGTGTCTTGAGCACCCACTATCAATGTACCATTGATTTTCTTCACCTTCTGCAAATAACGCTATCCCACAATTTTCAACCGGTATTTCTTTCTTTTTCCATACTTTAGAGCTTGAGGGAACATGTTCTTTTGGCTGGACCTTGCTCCTGCATTCAGATTCTTCATGACCAAAGTTATTGCAATAAGTGCATTCAACTTCGTTTTGCAGAGGAGAAAAGTTGTTATAGGTGTTCCTCTTTGGTTCAATATTCATCCTTTTCTTTCTTTCTTCTCTTGTCATGATGGTTTTATATGCAACACATTGAACAACTTTATGACCAAAATTGTGACATGAGAAACATTGTCCATTGAAGTAGAAATTTCTGCGATCATGAAATATTCTATTTGAATTTACCTGTTGGTTGTAGCTTCTTTGAAAGATCTCCCTGTTAGTGTTCCTTGAATTGAGATGATCATGCTTTACTTGGAAAGATCCTTTGTTCCCTTGCTGAGTGGCTGAATGTAGTGAACCAGCTGTGGCTGCTTTCAGATAATTTGGTGCTGAAGTCTGGGAAGATTCCCCAGTATATCCAAGACCTGTTTTTATAAGAGGAGACCGTTGTATTTTTATAATCTCATCTAAGGTTTCTGAACCTTTAGCAAATCTAATATTGAGAGTTTTTACTTTCTCATTATCTTTCCTTAGACTTACTACTTCACACTCCAATTCCTCAATGTGTTTTTCCTTTGCTTCAAGCTGACTTTCAAGAGTCTCTATGATTATGTTTCTTTCTTCTAGGCTTACTTTGAGTTGATTTTTTTCTTCAAGAAAATCATTGTCTTCTAGAGCATCCACAAAAGTATCCTTTTCTTCTCTAGATTCTTTTGCCATGAGCAGTTTAATATCTTGTTCACATTCTTCCTCACTATCAGATAACCCATCACTGTCTTCATTAATATAGTAGCTTTTCCTTGTGCTAGATCGATTCTTATTCCTTCTTGCTACTTCTTCTTCTTTAGCAGATGTTTCTTTATAAGGACACTTTGCAGCATAATGAACAACTCTTCCACAATCAAAACATTTGAAAGGAGGCTTACCTTTGAACCTTCCGGTTCCTTGTTGGAGTCTTCTTACAAAATTTGCTTCTTTTTCTTCTTCAGATATATAGCTGGATTCCTTGACAACTTCCTTTTCTTTTCCTTTTGAGATGCCTTAAAAGCAGCTTCTTTGATTTGAGAAGGACCTCCTTGTCTCATTTCAAAAGCAGTCAGAATACCATGTAATTGAACAATAGTAAGAGTTTGCAGATCTTGCCTTTCTTCAATAGCTGAAACTTTAGAGTCAAATTTTGAAGTCAAGGATCTTAAGACTTTTTCCACCATAGTAGTATCGGTTATGGTTTCACCCAAATTTCTCATCCGATTTACAATATCATCTAGACGAAGAAAGAAACTGGCAACACTTTCATCACTATGCATCTTCAAATTTTCATATTCAATTCTCAGAGTTTGGAGTTTTGCACTTTTTACCTTTGTGTCTCCTTCATAGCTTAGAATGATTTTGTCCCATATTTCTTTTGTTGAATGTAGCTGCATCACTTTAGCAAATTCTGATTCAGACATGCTTCCCAATAAGACATTCACTGCTTTGGAATTGATTTCATACTTCTTTCTTTCAGCCGCATCAGTAGGAATACTTGCCGGATATTGATAGCCTTCTTCCACGATTGCCCATACTTCTGCACCAAGACTTTGCAGATATGCTTTTGTTCGTACCTTCCAGAATATCAGATTGCTTCCATTGAATAGAGGTGGTTTTAGAGACATTACTCCTTCATGACTTCCCATTGCGACGGATCTCCTTCAAGCGATCAAGCTTCTACAGAAAGACCTGCTCTGATACCAATTGTTGGGAAAAATACTGAGAGGGGGGTGAATCAGTATTTAGGACTTTATCAAACTTTTTACTTTTTCACTCTCTAAAACCCATACGCTACTTTGCTGAAGCCAACTAGCGTATACACGCGGATATCCTTCATAAAACTCACGTATACACAGAGATCTAATTATGCCATTAATTCTTCACTTATCATTCCATCATTCATTCATTAGATGTTCTATAAACAGTAAACATGTGCAGTAAGAACAGAATAAACCATCACACATAAGCATCACACATGAACACCAGAATTTTAGGTGGAAACCCAAGTCGGGAGAAAACCACCGCTGCAGTTGCTCAGCCTTCAATATTTTATTATAGAGAAAACATCTTACAACATATGTACTGGCGCAGACTCCTACCAGCACGCAGGCACCCACCTGCGCTCGTTTACCAGCCTCTCCTGGAAGGGAGCTCCAACCCCCTGACTCGTTTACCAGCCTCTCCTGGAAGGGAGCTACGACCCCATGATCTCGTTTACCAGCCTCACCTGGAAGGGAGCTACAACCCCCTGACTGAAGGCTACAACCCTCAGCACCTCTATGGACCACGTTTCATCAATTTTCACACTGGATCCAACAACTCAAATAGAGTACAACTTGTAGGCCTTGTTTCATCATATTATCAGACTGGACCCACTCCACACATTTAAGTTCAATCATACAACCAAACTGATACAGACGACTCAGATTTATAGAATACAGATAGCAGTAACACAGCAGAACAAATCAGACATTTCATACCCCATGCTTCAGCAAACCCTAGTTTGCATACGCGCTTTCCTTTCACTGATCCCGCGTATATACGCGCCTTCTACCATACAATCCCGCGTATACTTCTGCACATATTACAAAGCTAATTTCACTGCGCATACGCGCTTTCTCTTCAACGAAGCCGCGTATATACGCGCTTCTTCTGAGGCAAACTAGCGTATGGTTCTTCAGACATTTAGGTCATTGCAATTCTTCAGAACAGACACATCACACAGATTTTACCCTTTACTTCAGACAGATGTTTGCCTTATCTCAGATCTAATCATTCCATAAACAGATGTAGCAAATACAAATACATTTCAGATCTAGATTCCTTTCTTCATCATTTTCTTCATAGGTGCTTCATGCATTCAGATCTATCATTCAACTGTAACCCTTTCCATTCAGATATACTTCAGAGAGAAGTATTCATTCAAGCTCAGACATCTTGCACCCACCCTCATGATTTGCACAATGAATTTCTTCTCTTTATATAGATTTACCCTTTTTCAATACAATGAGCCAAAACCACATTACTTCCGATGGTATTCCTGGACGGGGTCATTTAGACGAATAATTACCCAATACAATGGGTCAATACCATGGTGGTTACCCCTGGTTTTGCACTTTTTGAGCGCTTTTACCCATACGCGACTTGGCACGTTCTTTTCCGCGTGCATACGCGACTTCCCCTAGACAGATCCGCGTATTCCTTGAAACATAATCTTTTCATCATAGATCTAGCACATATCAATTCCTTTCTTCATTACCTTCTGTACTCTCTGTAGATACATCAGATTTACATCATTTAACAAGTTCATCAAGTAGGTTTCCATCATCTTCATCAAGGGACAACACTCTATCAAGTGGGTTGCCATCAAGGACAACACTCTGCGTCATAATGCCAAAATTGTTCCCCATAGAAGCCCACTATTGTTATTTCTGTGCCCTTACATTATTATTGTTATGTTGACTCTGATTATATTGAGACCCCTTAGACTCATATATATAGAAAGGAGTTTTTTCCATTTGAATCATCCAAGAATTTTTCATTTATGTAATTTAAAGGAGGTTTCCCCCTCGAAGTGGATGATTTTTAAGTCGTTGGTCTATCTTTTCTTCTATTTTGTGAGCTGGTTGCATAATATTTGGTTTCAGTGGTTTGGATTCTAGGGTTTCTCTTCTCCAAACAGGTCATCTTAGAATTTTCGCTATAACTTGTTTTCTACGAGGCTTCAGAAGATTAAATTTTGACCAGGTGGACCCAAACTCTTGGTGAATATCATGTAAAAATTTTAGATCTTGGGTCACTATAGTTTCATAGATATGATCTGTGGAAGTTAGGGTTTTTGGAGGCTCCAAAATTCAGTTTCAAATAGGCAACCTAGGGAAAATCATCATAACTTTTGTTTCAGTCATCAGATTTGAATTATGTAAAAAATGGCTAAAATTTCATGGATTGTAGCTTTGTTTTTGTAGCAATTTTAGGGCTGAATGTAGAAAAAATGGCATGTGGAACTTTGTACTTGTTTGATATACTAAACTAGTCTATAATTAGGTCGTCGTGGGAGATGGGGCATAAATATTTGTTGAAGACCCCAATATTAGTATGAATTTTGGGGTTGGAAAGTAGATTAAGAGGAATAAATCATGACGAAATTTTAGACCTTGGAGATCCGAGATTACAAATTTATAATCATATCAAGATTGAGCTCCCAAAAGCAAGAAAAAATTATGTATTTTTTTTTTAAATTGCATAACTTTTGATTGAAAAATAAATTTAATGTTATTCCAAAGGCATATTGAAGAATATATATCAGTTTTGGCTTATAAAATTCCTCCAAAACAAAATAATTCCACATCCATTAATACTTCAAAAATCTCTACTATATGCATGAAGAGGAAGAATTGCATCATGATATCTCAAAATTACGAGACCAAGTGCAACAAATTGCACTCTCACAAAGAACAACCAAAGATGCACTAAAATATTGCATGGATGGTTTAAAAGTAGACATTGAAGCTAAGATGTATGGCATGGAAGATAATATGGATGGCTTGAAGCATTTCATGGAATCTAAGATGGAGGGTTTGAAAGTAGACATGGAAGGTTTGAAGGAAGGTTTGCCAAAGTTGTTGCAAGAAACGCTTCCCGGTGGTGAAAATGTAATTCATGAAGTTCACGATGAGGAAAAAAGTAATATGAATTATGATTTTAGAAACTATAATTTTTGGTTTAAGAATCACCACATTCCAAATATTGATATGTGGAAGTTTTATGGTAAGGATCTAGTAACATGGATACTAAAAATGGAGCAATATTTTGATCTCCATGATGTGCAACACTCACAAAATGTACGAATTGCAACTTTATATTTAGAACCAAATCATTTTTTATGGTATCAATGGATTTTTAATCATAAAACACTTGTCACTTGGTCAATTTTTATGGAGGAAATGATAGCACATTATGAGGATACAAATAGAAACACCTTTAACCAATTGATAAATCTCAAACAAAAGGGTTCAATGGCAGAGCACATTGAGGACTTCCAAAAATTCAATATAGGGGTAACAAATATTCCATAGGAGCATAGGATTTATGTATTCATAGATAATTTAAAGGATAATATCCAACATGAGGTTTTCATTTGAGAACTTGATTGACTAGAAAAGACACTGAGGGTGGCAAGAAAAGTTGAAAGAAAAATTATGGAAAAAAGGAATTCTACCACTCACAACTATAAATATGGAAGTGTTGTTTCTCCTAGACTTAGACAACCTACAAGGTTGACACCACAAAAATTGGAGGAAAAAAGAGAAAAAGGTCTTTGTTATAGTTGTGGTATAAAATACACTAAAGGTCATAAGTGCATTGAGTATAAATTATCTTACATAGATTGTGAAGCGGAGGAAGAAAAGGAATAAGAAACATCAAAATAGGAGAATATACACTAGGAACCAACCCCATAGAAATAAGAAATGAATTCGACCATATCTTGTAATGCATTGGCAAGAATTATCACCAGGGAAAATTTTAAGGATGGGAAATTATTTGGAAGTTTAAAACATTGGCGAATCTCACTAGTCCCTAATATGCAAACTATAAAATATTATTGATATATTTTTAAAATTATTCAAATTTATAATGATTTTATATATACTTTGTATATAATGTTGGTGATTTTTAAATTAAATTAAATTTATGTTGTAAAATTTGGGCGAATCATTTTTATAAAAAATGGAAATTGGCGAATATTTTTTTGAAGAAAATGTGGAAAATTAGCCCACCTGCAAATATTAGCCCCTAAAATTTTGCATGATTACCACTCCTCAAACTCTCAATATAGAAGGATATATCAATAAGAGAAAGGTAATAGTGTCGATTGACTCGGGTAGTACCCATAATTTTATTCATTGTAAGATAGCCAAGGAATTGAATTGCTTCCTATATCCAGCACCAGAATGTCAAGTGATGTTTGCAAATGGAGGAAATATAAATTTCTCTAGAAAGTGACATAATATCAAGATAAACATTGGGGGATATTTATTGAATAGTCCAATGCTCTCCATTGTAATGGGTGGTGTTGATGTTGTACTAGGAGTCTGATGGTTACAATCTTTGGGCATGATAGCTTTTAATTTTCAATAACTTTTCTTGAATTGTTTTTTGGAAGGAAAGTAAGTTGAATTATGGGTATTGCAGGGAAGCTAGGAAATATAATCAACTCTAATGTCATGACAATTCTTCTAAAGAAATAAAAATGCGTCGTAATTGAATAATTATTCTCACTATATGTTCAAACATCAAAATCATCTATTTCTCCATATCTCCAAAAAGCCTTGGACATTCATTCCAAGGTGTTTGAGACTCACAAAGGCCTCCCACCTATTCATGATCATGATCTTTCTATTCATTTGATTCCAGAAAGTTATCCTCCAAACATCAAGACTTACAGATATTTGTATGCCAAAAAGAGTGAGATTAAATGTATGGTTGTAGAAATGCTGGAGGCTGGTATAATTCAACTTGTTCAAAGTTCTTTCCCTGGTCCAGTAGTGTTAGTGCATAAGAAGGATGGATCATGGTGTATGTGTTTGAATTATAGGGAGCTCAAAAACTTCACTATTAAATATAAATTTCCAATCCTCATCATTGATGAATTATTGGATGAATTACATGGAGAAATTTACTTCACCAAGCTGGATCTTCATTCAGGATATCATCAAATTAGAATTAATACTGAAGACATTATGAAAACAACATTTAGAACTCATGAGGGTCATTATGAATTTTTTGTCATGCCTTTTGGCCTTACTAATGCACCTTCCACAATTCAAGGTTTCATGAATTCCATTTTCAAACCCTTCCTTAGAAAATTTGTGTCATTATTTTTTGATGATATACTAATCTACAACACGTCTTGGAAGGATCATGTTCAACATATTGACAGGGTGCTCAAACTATTGGCAGAGAAAAAATTATATGTAAAAACCTCCAAATGTTTCTTTGGAGTACAAGAGGTGGAATATTTGGGTCATACTGTATCTCATGAGGGTGTTAAGGTAGACACTAAAAAAATTAAAACCATTAAGGAATGGAAAATCCCCACAACCATAAAGAATATTCAAGGATTTTTCATGTTGATAGGGTATTATCACAAGTTTTTCAAGAATTACGGGAGAATATGGACACCTCTAACATCATTACTGAAGAAATATGTATTTTATGGGAATCCACAAGAAATTAAGGCCTTTGAACATCTTAAAGAGGCAACATGCTAAGCACCGGTCTTAGCTATGCCAGACTTCATGAAAATCTTTATTGTGTAATGTGATGCCACAAGAAATTGAATTGGTGCAATTTTAATGCAATAAGGAAGACCCATTTCTTTTGAAAGTTTTCCAATCAAAGGAAATTATTTACACAAACCTATTTATGAGAAGGAAATGTTGGCAATACTACATTCACTAAAGAAATGGTGACCTTACCTTATGGGAAGACACTTCAAGTTAAAAAAATATCATGATAGTCTTAAATATTTTTTGGAACAAAAATTATCTTCAGAAGAGCAGAAAAAATGGGCCACAAAAATGTTGGGTTATGACTTTTAAATCATCTACAAAAACGGGAAGAAAATTTTTGTTGCAGATGCACTCTCAAGAAAGGATGAGGATGTGGATGCATTCCTTTGTGACATTTCTATTATCCAACTTGAGTGGATAACCGAAGCAAGGGATGAAAGGAAGAATGATGAAGATGTGTGTACACTCATTCAAAATTTCCAACAAGATCCTAGTACATCTCATACATTTAGTTGGAAAAATGATTCATTATGTTACAAAGATCGCTTATATTTTTGTAAGAATTCCCAATTCAAACAAAAGATTCTTTTGGAATTTCACACCTCTCCCTTAGGAGGGAATTGAGCATTTTTAAAAAATTACCATAGGGCCAAGAAGGAATTTTTTTTTGGATGGCCTTAAATATGATATTCAAAAGTTTGTGGCGAAATTTTTGGTTTGCCAACAACCTAAATTTGAGAAAATTAAGACCCTAAGTATGTTACAACCTTTAGTCATTCCAAGTCAACGTTGAAATGAAGTTTCAATGGATTTTATCATAGGTTTATGCAAGTCCAAAGGAAAGAGTGTCATCATGGTGGTATTTGATAGAATTACCAAGTATGCACACTTTTGTGCATTATCTCATCCATTTAAAGCCAATATAATTTCTACTACATTTATGGAAACAATTCAAAATCTACATGGGAACCCAAAGATTATTGTAAGCAACAAATATTCCATTTTCACTGGAATTTTTTGAATGAAAATACTTTATTATATGGGTACTAAATTAGCTCATAGCTCATCTTATCATCCTTTATCTGATGGGAAAAATGAGATAGTGAAAAAATGTTTGGAACGATATCTTCGTTTCTTTGTATCTTATAAACATATACAATGGGTGAAGTGGTTACCTTTGGATGAATGGTGTTATAAAACTTCCTTCCATACTACAGAAAAAATGACCCCATTTATGGTACTTTATGGATATCATCCACCATCCATCACATCATCCTTGAGAGAAAATTAGAAGGTTCAAGCAGTGGAAGATCACATCCAACATCAACAACAAGTTATCCAACTATTAAAGGATAACCTCACATTGGTGTAGAATCGAATGAAACAAGAGGCCAATAAACATCACAGTGAAAGTATTTTTGATGCAGGCGACTGGGTATTTTTATGGCTAAAACCATACAAAAAAATGTCCCTCAAGTAATCTTCGAAGGATAAAAAAATATCATCAAAGTGTTATGGTCCTTACAAGGTGTTGCAAAAGATTGGTGCTATGGCCTACAAATTGGAGCTTCGTGCATCTTCTCGAGAGCACCCAATTTTCCATGTTTCATGCTTAAAGAAGTTTATATATGACAATCTCCCATTTAAACAATATTCCATAACTTGACAAGAAAGGAAAAATCACATTCGAAATTGAAGAAGTCAAGGAAACAAGAACTCGACAGCTACGTATAGATCAATTTCAAAGTATCTCATTAAGTGGAAGAACTTACCCGTTGAAGATTCCACATGGGAGGGTGAGAATTTTATACAAAAGAATCCATAACTACTCACGCATTGATGACAACACTTTTTTGAAGCGGAGGGGCATATTAGGTCCCTATAATACTAGTGTATCCCCTTATTGTTATTTTTAGTGTAGTCCCCATTATTTTTATTATTGTGCTCATGTAGTCCCCATATTGTTATTATCGTGCCCCATAGAAGCCAAATGTTGTTATTTTTGTGCCCTTACATTATTATTGTTATGTTGACTCTGATTATATTGTGACCCCTTAGACTCCTGTATGTAGAAATGAGGTTTTGTCATTTGAATCATCGAAGTATTGTTTATTTATGTAATGTAAAGGAGGTTTCCCCCTCGAAGTGGATAAATTTTAAGTTGTTGATCTATATTTTTTTCTATTTTGTGATCTAGTTTCATAACTGTTAATAAATAAAGTGGTTAATCAACACTATGTGAGGGAACACAAGTATTTACAGAATAATGTGATAAGCCCATTTTATTGGATGTATGGTATGATAAGTCCCTTGCATAATTTCGGTTAACCATTTTATTTATTAACTATGGCCCATTTATTTATTATCTTTACATCACATTATTACCTTGGGTAACTCCCTCTGTACCCCATATGATCCCCCCTAGGTATACTACATTATACATGCATACTGACACACAATTGTGCCACACCTCTATGAAAAGTTAAATTTCTGAAACACCTATGATGCATCATACTTATGTGCACACCATTCTTGGTGTTGTTATAGTTGAAATCGAATTGGCTCAGGTGCATGACTATTTTTTGAGCGCACTGGTAATTGTTTTTTTTTTTTTTAATTTAAAGTTATGTTTCCATAGTTACAAATACATGTTTCATTTAATAAAAAAATGTATTTTATGTATGAGGTTCATGTATTTTATATGGAAATCCTGTAGTAGAGACGTTATTATAGGGAGAATCAATAAGAGTAGGAGCAGCAGGCAGACCCATACAATATGGTCTGACCATGGCAATCTAGAGAGAGGGAGAGGGATTTATGGGCCCTCGCCCTATTACTGTAGCGACCCAAGAACTATTGAGGAATGCATGCCTCCTAAAGTACTATGAGAAGGTTGCATACCTGAAGGAACACTTTTTATTATTGGCACATCTTATCTGTCAATGTAATGTCTAGGAGCAGGTTTTTTGTGTCGGTCCTGAGTTGTGGTTAGGCCCACTGAGGAGGACATATACTATATCACTAGCCTATCCAGGATAAGGGAGGAATTTCCCAGTTCCGTGATGTCCCCCATGGTGTTGGAACTGGGATTCAACTTGCATACACTCAAATATGTTTCTGAACTCATGTAGTCCATGCATCAAATTTTCAGGTCCATGGTGGACAACTATGGATTTTTTCTCTTGCTACAGAGGAGGCTAGGTGCCTCTCATTATTAGTCAACACCATTGAAAATTCTTGTGGTTATGGGAAGTGCATTAATTTCCCTCTTTTGTATTATGTTCATTATTTGATTCAGGTGCCATGTTGCATCAAATGGTATGCTATTTTTTTGAGGCATTTTTTCACAACTTTTGATAAATGTCGTGCATTATTGAGACAGGGGAGGGAGACCTTCCCCTTTGCTTCCGATATTTTTTGTTTTTTTTTAGAGGTTTTTGGAGACAAGGCATACGTTTGATCATCTTCCTCCTACGCTAATCAATGAGGCCCATATGTTCATATAGGGCAGATGATGCCCAGGAGCGGTATGCCATTGTTTTCAGTCAGGGTTTTAAACGAGGAAGTGGCGCTACAGGCTAGTGTGGATGACCATGAGTTTGTCGTGTTGGAATATCCATACACGGGGATTGATTGGAGAGGGTGACCTAAAATATTCTTCACAGTGGCTGAGATTCCAAATGATAGAGGTAATATTAGTGTTTTCTTTAAATGAATCTAGTTTCATTTTATTATTTTAATGAATTAGAATAAAATTTTTTTACCACATACTTTAACTTGTTTTATTAAATTTTTAATGAAATTATCTAATTATTTTTGTGTACTATATATTTTGTAGACATCGAATTATATGATGGAGACATGCCTCATTCCTCACTTCCAGATGGAGGAGATGAGGATATGGGTGAGGCCCAAGAGGGTGAGGCACATCGTCAGGGGGGTGTGGGCATTCGGGGACATAGGACTGCTATGCATTTTCATATGGACTACTTTGATAGATTTTCTAGTATTTTTCTTTAACAATAAGTCCTCCCTACAAGGCATCAAGATATCAACATGGATATGATTTTTGTCAATCTCTACAAGAATTGTTTGCATTATTTGATATCTCTTATGTGGCATGTCATCAAAGCTAGTACTTTACTATCAGAGATGAGGGATGCAAGGAATCATGCAGCAACACATCCATCAGATGAGGGTGGTCATGATGATGATTATGATCATGATGATGAGGGTGATTATCATGACCATGATGATGAGGATGGTGATGATGATGCTTCTGGTGGTGCCACCCCATGAGATGATGGTTATGAGGGTGTTGATGATCCTTTTGGTAGTATACCTAGTCATTAGTTGCATAATAATGAGATGTAAGAGCTAGAGGATGTGTGGTATGTTTCTCCAGACAGAGGAAATTAAACACCTTCTCCTGCATACCAACCACATTATATTGCAGACCATCCACCTCTTATTCCTCCACCTCAGTTGATTTTGAGATACGTACTTGATCAGGCAGTAGTTGACCATCAATTGTCTTAACGCAGACTGAGATGTAGGCACTACTACGTGTGTTGTATTGGATATTTTATTGAACTTATTTGACTTAATGATGTAGTTATTTGACATATATATATATATATATATATATATATATATATATATATATATATATATATATATATATATATATATATATATATATATATATATATATATATATATATATATATATATATATATATATATATATATATATATATATAGGTGTGTGTGTTTGCGTGTGTGTGTACTTAATTTATATGTTGGTATTGGTGTGGATATTGTTAGGTCATATTATATATCTTCATTTAATGTGCTTGCGGATAGCTGTGTACATGATAACAATTATTTGGCATGGGATTTATATTAATTTGAGGATGTATGTGGTGATGATGTTATATTACAATATATATATTTTTTAGATGTGACCACGATGATGATGCCTTGTTAGATTATTATATTTGTGTGCTAGCTAATGTTGTTTATATGTGCTACTAAAAGTGTATATAATTAGAGGATTGTAGTCAATTTGAATGTGTATATTAGATGATTTTTATGCTTGTTAGATGATTATCGTCATGATGTTTATTTTTATGAAATAATGTTTATTATAGATTATGTATTGGTCAATTTATATCAAAATTTTATATATGAAATTGTATGTAAACCAACTCACTTTAAAAAAATGGAAAGATATTTTTATAAATTACAAAGTTTATTATTGTTAAAACTATGATTGTAGAAATACAATAAATATTTTTCTATTTCTTATACATTTCATTTATATTCAATCTAACTTAATTAGAAAAATATTTCAATACTCACAACGATAAGATAATTAAAGGTGAAATAATTTATTTAGTTATAAAAAAGACGTAAATGTGTAACTTATTCAGTTTTTAATATAAAATATTATTAATAGTAGATTATTTAAAAATGAAATTTAATAAATTCAATATTGGTTTATAAAATTCAATCTATTTTTAAATTTAAAAAACTTAAGTCAATTCTTATTTACAACCTTATGCCTGGATCCATCAAAACTCTAGATCTACCAAGCACTGAGGGGGAATAAATCTCTTGAGATGAAAACATCTTTTTTAGTGAAAAGAGATTTGATCTCTCTAGGTGGTTGGTCGTATACCAACCGAGATCCATCTTAAATCGAAATATATCAAGCACTGAGAGGGATCAAATATCTTGAGGTGAAAACCTCTTTTTTTAGTGCAAAACTTGAGGAAAAATTTTCATCTCAAGAGATTTGATCCCTCAGTTGTGTGTGGACAAGGAAAATATATCAAAGATATGATTAATTTTATCAATAATATGTAAATAAATCTAAGCAAGAAATCAAATATAATTAGAAATCAATGCATCTAGTGCAAGCAATCGAACAGGGTTAGAAATCATCATATACATTGAAATCAATGCATTTAGTGCAAGAACTCAAATGGGATTAGAAGCCAACATATACACTGAAATCAATGAATTTAATGCAAGAAATCAAGGAGGATCATAAATCACCATCTACACTAAAATGAATGCATTTAGTGCAAGCAATCAAATAGGATTAGAAATTATCTACATTGAAATCAATGCATCTAGTGAAAGAAATCAAATATAATTAGAAATCAAAATCTACACTAAAATCAATGCATTTAGTGCAAGAAATCAAATAGGATTAGAAATCACCACCTACATTGAAATCAATGCATTTAGTGCAAGAAATCAAATAGGATTAGAAATCATCTACATTGAAATCAATGCATTTAGTGAAAGCAATCAAATATAATTAGAAATCAACATCTACACTAAAATCAATGCATCTAGTGCAAGAAATCAAATAGGATTAGGAATCTCCATCTATACTGAAATCAATGCATCTAGTGCAAGAAATATTATTCCCTCTCTCTCCTTGCATATATATATATATATATATATATATATATATATATATATATATATATCCCTCCATCTCTCCTTATTTATATCTCTATCTCACCCCAAAAACACACACACTCCCTCACTCCATATCTATAAATCTCTCCATCCCTCCCTCCCTCTTTCCATCTCTCTCTTCTTCCCTCTCTTCACCTTCCATCAATATCTCTATCTCCCTATCTCTCTATATCACCCCCAAAACATACACTCCCTTTCTCCAATCTATCTATATATATACCTCCTTCCTCCTCTCTCTCTCTCTCTCTCTCCCTTGCTTCTCTCTCTTTCCTCCTGCTATCCTCTCTCCATCTCTCTCCATATTCCTTATCACTCCCTCTATTTCTCCACATTTCTCTCTCTATGTATTTCATCTTACCTCCCTCTCTCCCCCCCTACAAATTCATCTCTCTTTCCCTCTCTCTCTCCACTATCTCACATAATCTCTCTTCCGTCCTCTCTCTCCCTTTCTCTCCCACCTCTCTCTCTCTCTCTTCATCGTCCAAATCTATTACTATATACCTCCCTCTCTCCTTATCTCTCCTTCTCTCCCCCCTTCTCTCCATATCTCCTTATTTTCCTCTTTATCTCAACCAAAAACATACACACTCTCTCTCCATCTCTCCATTCTCACTCCCTCTCTCTCTCCACTTCTCACTGTATATAAATTCATTCTTCCTTCCCTCTCTCCCCATACAATTCCCTCTCTCTCTCTCCACTTCTCACTTTGTAAGTATTTTTCTTCCCTCCCTCTCTCCCCATTTAACTCCATCTCTCTATCCCTCCCTCTCTCCTCATCTCTCCCTCCCTCTCTCCTCCTCTCTGTTAACTCCTCTCTCTCATCCTTCATCTCTCTCCCTTTCTTTACTACAACCCTCTCTCTTCCCCAATCTCTCTCTCTCTCTCTCTCCAATACTCTCTCATCCCTCATCACTCTCATTATCTCTCTCAAGTCATCTATCTTATCCTTCCTCTCCCCCCCCCTCCCCCCCCCTCCCTCTCTCTCTCCAACTATATTACTATATCCCTCCACATCTCATTATCTCTCCTTCTATCCCCCCTTATCTCCATATGTCCTTCTTTGTCTCTTATCTCACCCCTAAACATACACACTCTCTCTCTCCATCTCTCCCTTGTCAGCCCCTCTCTCTCTCTCCACTTCTCACTCTCTATGTCTCTCTTATTCCCTCCCTCTTTCCCACTCCAAATCCTTCTCTATATCCCTCACTCTATCCTCCCCTCTCTCAAGTCATCTCTCCCGTCCTTCCTCTCTCTCCCTTTCTTTCATACCTCCCTCTCTTACCCTTCTCTACCTCTTTTACTCCTCTCCCTCTCTCTCTCTTCATTCCTTCTCTCCCCTCTCTTTCATTTTATCTCCATATCTCCCTTGTGACTCCCCCTATCTCTCCACCTCTATCAATCTATGTCACATACACATACACCTAAATTTTTTTTTATTTTACTTCTTACAAAATGAAAAGAAAAAATTACTAACCTAAACCAATCCTTGTAATAACTCCAATCTTAAAACATCATATGACATTAACCTATCCTCCACCTTGGAAATCTTGTTATATTATATGTTATGGTTTAACGCTATGGTATTAAACCAGCGACATCAACTTTAATATTTATTAAGGTTTTCAACCCGCATATGGAAAGATATTTTAACATCGATACAACCAAGATACAACTAGCACGTCAGAGTAACTAAATGCGGCAGGTAATGGTTAATAAAGTCCTTTGACAGATGTGAGATTCACCATGTTCATTTGTGTTTTTCGATGATTTCACCTGAGATCTCCACTGTTGAATTTTGGATGATCAACGGTGATCATTTGAGGTGGGAATTACCTTGTTAACCCTGCCAACCCGAGGCTTTGCTGAAATTTTGTCACTATGTTTTTTATTAGTTCTTCCACTCCATGTGTTATCACTGCTGCGATTTGTTTTCAAACCTTGGCTCCACCATTATTGTGTCTTCCTCTCTGATTTGGTTTGCCTCAGAGGTGATGCACCTTCTAGCTTGGTAGCATGATGATTTTTAAGTCCCAATCACAGAATTTCGTGCGCTATAGGAGGAATAAGTCCTCAGTTGACATGGATTGCCATTTCGCTTCCTGTACTCCTCATTGCAACATAGGTAAAAATAACTCCGCTTCACGGTTTTTACAATCTTTTCCTATGCATACATATTCTCAGGGTTTTAAACTATTAACTCGGGTTTTTTATCCACCTTTTTTCTTGGTGTTTAAGGTTTTTAGTACGAAGATCAATTTATTGTGGCGAAAAATTCTTTCCATAGGTAACAAACTCTATCGATTTCCTTAAATTCTTTTATCATAGAGTTCTTTTTTTGTTTTAGCTACACACTTTTCTTCTTGGGAATTTTTTTCCTTACTATCTTTTGTACTTGGCTATCTGTTATAGGTTTTCTATCTCATCGTTGGCAGCTCTCCTGCTTCAAAAATAAAACTTTGGAAATTTAGTTTACTACGGTGCGTGGCTAATAAATTTCACTCATCTCCAGGTACTCATATTGCTTGCGCTCAGACTCAGAAGCTTCTCTGCCTTGGATTAATTCTTCTAGAAATTTCTGGGGTTTAGAAACCAAAATCTTGGCTTGGTGTATGAAATAGACTGTTAGCATTATTTAGGTTTTTAATTCAGTTTTTATATAATGTAAATTGTAAGAGACAAGATTCTGGCCAGAACCCTAGGGCCTCGGATAATACTTCCCTCACAGACTCTTATTCGCTGTAGCATTTCACCATACTTTTATTACATAGGGTTCACAAATTATAAATCCGTTTGTTATTCGATACAGTTGAATGTTGTAAAGATTACTTTGGAACAATTTTTTCTTACGTTTGGAATATATTTGAAAAGTTTGCACACAGTGACTTGTTCACTGTAATTTTCTTTCCTTTTATTCAACATGCAAAGTAGTATAGTCGAGGGTTCAATTCTAGATTTCAACTCTTACTCAGTTGAAGTATTGAATGGCGAATGCCGTGGGATTTTACCTGTTGCTTTGGAAGAGATATTATTTGTTTGGATTGTATATAATATTTTACATACTGTGACCTTTCGCTAGTTTAATGATATGAAAGGATTATTTCCGCAAATGTATGAACTTATTCCAGTTCCAATTTTTTTCGTTATGTTTATAATCATTTATTCATTTGTATTGATTTAAGTATTTAAGATCGAGAATCAGTCTTAACGCTTTTTTTCTTGTGAAATACTAGTTTCTTTGTCTTTACTGTAAATAATAAGAAACTCCAGTTTAATTTTTTATGTCTGCAATAAATTTATTTCTATCTTGGTAATTATCTCGGTGACTAGACCACCTACAGTGTCTGTGTATAGTTTTGCTTCGAGGAACAATGTGTCCTGGGTTAGGGTTCTACCTATACCCTCGACCAACAATTCCCTCTACTATTATATCAAAATAAACTTCTTTAAGCATGTATATGTGTGATTTTATCTTTACAGAGTATAAATTTAATCTCCTTTTACATAGATTTTTGTTCATTCCTTTAACTTATCTATAATTTACTGAGTATGAAGTTTACTAAAGAATTTATATTTATACATGTATCTCAGAAGTCTTCTCTTCCCATTTCCTACACGAGACATCCACTGTTGTTTAAACTGGTACTTAGATACTCCATTCTTTTCTTGACACAATCACAAACACTAAGATTTAAAAGATGAAAAGTTCTGCACATAATCATAATACTCATACTGGTCTGGGAAATACATAATGAGATAATAATAATAGGAATTGGTACCATTCTCCTAAAATATACCCACTGTTACTGTCACTAGTAAATAAATACCTGTATATACATAGTGAAAAAGTAATGCAGTGCTTAACTCACTGAAAACAGACAGTTACTTATCTGATTATGCAATTTATAGTTGTGGTCCTCCCAACCATCAAGAGAGTCAATCATGTCCTACTCTTGCCCCCGTGTTCCAATCCTAAAAGGTATGGGTTGATAGTGGAATTTCTGCTGTGACCTCAGGACTCCTTGTCCAGACAGTACTAGAAATTAAATCAAGATTTTTTGAGTGATTTTCTACTGGTCTCTACTAGCTCAGGAAAATTATCCACTCTCTCCTTAGTCCATGAACAAAACCCATACTCCTCAATGGGATCAGTCTCTTATCCCCAGAGGAGCAGGTAACTGTTTCCAACTGTCCAAACCACCTTTCAGTTTTTGGAAAACATTTACCATCAACTTTTACTTTTTTATGGACTCAATTTCCATAAATGATTTTTATTATTCACAATTAATCACTAATGAAAACAAATTTTCAGCAAAAAATTAGTAGTTCCAGTCTTTTCTTAAAACAATAATTAAAATGCCTTTTAACTAGTTAACAACTAGTTATCATTAAATGCAGCTGCCACAACTTCCCCCTGGAAGTAACACCGTCCTCAGTGTTTCACTCTAACTCAAAAAAGAGCTTTGGATAAGCCTCACGCACAAATATTTCATCCTCCCAAGTAGCCTCATCCGGGATGAAGTGCTTCCACTGCACTTTAACCTGGGTGATGACTCACTTCCAGAGCATAATTCTCTCTGGTAAAGTATGTGTTGTGGCTCAACCAGAAACTCGTCATCTGGCTCTACCTGAAAACAACAGAGTTCCATGTCAAATTCTCATAAAGAAATCATATTTCAAGTTAGGATTTTTTTATTCTATCCTACCTGTATATTCTTCCAATCAATTATGTGCTTCAGGTGATGCACATAATGCTTCAACAGGGACACATGAAACACATTGTGTACTTGGATGTGACTAGGTAAAGCCAGCCGATAGGCCACAGGTCCTACCCTTTCCAAAATTTGGAAGGGTCCACAGAACCTGGGAGCCAACTTGGCACAAGAGGTCCACCACAAGCTACTCCTCTTGGGTTTGATCCTCACATACACATGGTCTCCTACTTCGAATTCTCGATAATTCCTCTTCTTATCTAGATATATCTTCTGCTGATCTTGTGCAACCTTCAAATTTTGTCTTATCTTATTTACTTTTGATTCCATTTCAACAAGCATTTCTGGTCCCAACATTAATTTTGTTTCGGGGCTGCTCCAATTTATGGGTGTGAGACACTGCTTCCCATATAAGGCCTCAAAAGGACTCATCTTAAGGGAACCCTGATAACCATTTTTATAAGAAAATTCAACAAGATGAAAATAGTCTTCCCATTTGGTTGGCTACTACATCACATACATGTGTAGCATGTCTTCCAGAACTTGGTTTACCCACTCTGTTTGACCATCTGTCTGGGGATGATAAGTAGTGCTAAAGTTTATTTGGGTCCCCAGATCTGTAAACAGAGTTTTCCAAAATGCATAAGTGAACTTAACATCTCTATCTGAAATGAGATTTTTTGGAATGTCCTGTAATATGAATATTTCCCTCATAAAAATATCTTCTATCTGTGCAGTCTTGTAAGAAGACTGTACTGGTATAAAATGTGAAGATTTACTCAATCTATCAACTACCACCATGATGGAGTCATTGTGTCTCTTCGACTGCATAAACCTGTAATGAAGTCCAGGGATATGACCTCCCACTTCCATTCCAGTACAGGTATGGGATGCAAAAATCCTGCAGGATGTCGATGCTCCACCTTCACCTCCTGACACTCCAAACATTTATTTAGATACTCAGCAATATTCTTACACATACCAGGCCAGAAATATACTTTTCTAATAGTAGTCAACATTTTCTGGTATCCTGGGTGACCCGCATAATTGCTACGATGGTATTCATTCATGATTAGCTCTTTTAGGTCCACACGGTTTGTTACATATACCTTACCTCTAAGGGTTAGCATATGTTCTTGGTTAACTCCATATTCAGATGTACTTCCATGTTTTTGGGTTTCTTCCATTT
The DNA here is from genome assembly GCA_034641835.2 of Pinus albicaulis. Lineage (NCBI taxonomy): Eukaryota > Viridiplantae > Streptophyta > Pinopsida > Pinales > Pinaceae > Pinus > Pinus albicaulis. The sequence goes on from CM076574.1 coordinate 375,821,822, forward strand.
GCTGCCATAGGAATTGATATTCCAGATCTTTTTGTGCCTCTTATTTTACTTGATCTATGAATTTAATTTCAAGCTGATTGTAGTAAAGCTCATAAACACAATGCATCTTCCTACTTAAAGCATCATCCACCCATTTTCCTTACCTTTCACGTGATGGATATCCATGTCAAAATCACTTAGAAAGGCATTCCATCTTGCCTGTCTGGAGTTTGAATCAGCTTGCTTGAAATAACTAGTCAAGCTACTATGATCTGTTTTTAGCACAAACCTTTTCCCCAGCAAGTAGTGTCTCCATACCTGGAGCGCATGTACTACTATTGTTTTTTGAAACCTTAGTTAAACTGAGAGGGGGGGGGGGTGAATCAGTTTAACACCTTCAAGAATATTTAAAAAATTTTCAATTAAACTTATTTACAATTTATCTTTCATGATCAATTTTATATGGAAACAAACTTATATGTGCAGAAATGTTAAGATAATGTAACAGCAGAATTATGACAAGAGCAGTGAGTATTAAGCAGACTGAATAACCATATCAACATATAGACACCACACACATAGACAACAGATATACGTGGAAACCTATAAAGGGAGAAAACCACATCTTATTATTGTTTTGATGTAAAGGAAAGCTCCAACTCCCTCTCACCACTGATTTTATATAAGCACCAACCTACAGGAGGCTCCAACCTCAAATTATACAAGCTACAACTTGCAAGGAAGCCTCAACTCCCTCTTTTTCATAAAAGAAACATTTGCTGATTTACCTTGGATATCAACTCTGTTCTGTACCTTGATTTTTCTTTTAACTGTACTCCAATCTTCATATTTGCTTAATTATTTCTTTTTATTCAATTCTGCATTCTCTTCTCTTTTATCAATTTACTCAGAGAAATGTATCCATTTCAACTTTACAGTGGGATTTTATCTTTCTCTGGAGACTTACCAATTACATCAAAAACAATGTAAATAGTTAAAAATGTTCATTCAATTACAGTATAAATTTCGAATCATTTGAACAACTCTGCTCTCTCACTATTTTCCTCTCTCTTTTCAAAAACAGCCACGCCTCTCTTTTTCGTTTCACTATATCCATTTTCCCTGTTCATTCCAGTTGCATAACTACTGTCTGTACAACTGTCTTTTAATCAAACATAAAAAAAATAACTCTCGACGTTATTATAGAACCTTTTTAGAAAAACGAATATATCTGTACTCACAATATTTATCATGAAATAAGACCTCAACCATGAAAGATGTAACCTTTGGTTTTGTATTGAAAAGAAATGCTTTGATTCATTAAATACACATTCTGTATTTGTCATTCTCATAAAACAAATATCTGCTCGCCAATCAAATGATTTATAACCTTCTTAATAAACCACAGGTTTTATATTAATGAACAACCAACTAACCTTTAAAATATTTGGGCCCCACAGTATAAGTCTTTGGTTGTATTAGGCTCGAGCTATAGAGTACTTCACATATATGTATATATATATACATATATACTTTGACCCTTTGTTTAAAAAAAGCGCTACCCATATATAAAGTGTTGCATATAGGTATATATGTATACTTTGTTGCTTTGGTCCTTAATGTATCCACCAGTTGAGGTAATGATTCTCGGAATTTTATGTGGGGTCCCACTTGCGTATTAACTTTGGTTATATGCAAGCATTTACATAAGGTTTTCGGTCATCCACCTTATATATTCACATACCAACTCATTTTCAACATACATGTAAGTCAACCTTTAATAGTTCAATAACCCAAAGATTCTCACCTTAGCGAAGTTCGACCCACTATATATATATATATATATGTTCCAGGCTTACCCTTTGAATCATATACATAAGCCTTAGTCAATATTCAACCATGGCTTTAACCCTCGGCACATCAACATTCTATATATATTCACATATATATATACTCTTACATGCACATGGTTTCGTCATAATATATATATATATATATATATATATATATATATATATATATATATATATATATATATATATATATATATATATATATATATATATATATATATATATATATCAATCATATACATATATTCCTCACTTCAATTGTTACAACACTAATGTGCCACAGACTTATATTAAAACCCAACAGTAATATATATATCCATATAACCTTTGATTTTATCACAGATTATTAACTTTTGGCTTCCAAACAAACCAACGCATCATGTTACAAAGCATCTGGGCCCACAAAAACATATTACGTTCCTTGCTTATCGTGTACACAACTCCGCTTGAATCCAATGATTCACCTGCTCTCGCACTCCATACAACCAATCCGATGGTAATCGCGTTACACACTTGCACAAGATGTAGTTCTTAAACCCACGTGATAAAACTGGGTCCCCGTGTTAACCTACCCATCTCATCCGACGGTTAATAAAATATCGCGCTCCTGCTGAAAATCCAATGGTGGTCATGTAATATCACACAAATTAGATGCACGGATGTTATTTCTCCAAAGTTGCGCGATAAACCCGATTTTGTAATACCGCCTTTGGACACGTGGCGAGTGAAGACTCATATCGTGTTATTTTCTTCAAAACTACTTACCATATTTGAGACCACGTGAAAACCATAGTTTCTTTGTTCCCCGGTTTCATTGTTCACTCAAGGTTCCGTTATCGGCTCAAGGTTCCACTTAGCTTTATTTCTTCAGCGCTTGTATATATATATGAACTCTGACTTTCATGTGCAATTCCTCAACACTGTTTCTTGGTCCATAATGAAATTACCAATGACTCATCTCTACAGGCCTAGACAACTGTTACGTGGAGAATGATAACTCCTCAATGCACCATGCCTTTCCATCGATTCTGTTCTCGCTTTCATATTCAAATTGTGCTCATATTCTGTTATGCCATAACACTTCATCGAATTCCATTTCACAATACTCACACAGGCTTATATCAATATCACTTTCCATGCAGAGACTAGGATTTCGAATTCCTCCACAATATAGTAGCTCAGGAACTTAAGGGAATCGAGCCTCCTTTAACCGTGATTACATAAAAATCGATCTCCACCTTTTGAGCAGAGTATTACAGCTATTTTCTCTGATTACAAGTTCCAACAGAACTATCTCCTCTTTGAGGAATTCCACTATATAGTTTTGGGTAAATGGTATTGCCCAACCTTTAACTCCGGACCAGACTACACCCTGTCTTCAGTCACCACAGAATTACTATAAAGGGGAAATGAGCCATTACAGAGTCTTATTCATACATGCCCACATAAACTCATACAATTTCTTATTGAACCTCTCAATTCATTGCCTTTGCTTCCTCTGCTCCTTGAATAATTATTGTCCTTTTGCTGCCTCTACTCCTTGACTAATTCTTGTCCTTTTACTTCCTCTGCTCCTTGACTAATTCTTGTCCTTTTGCTACCTATACTAGCTCTCTGCTACCTCTGTTCCATGTCTTCTACTCTGCCTTATTGCTGATTCAGGTGCTACTCCTTTGTGCTCATTTTCCATCAATGAAAACACTTCTAACACTGTTAACACCAAATCATAGGTCGAATATCTTTGTTCATGTTCCTTCAGCTTTCTTGACTCATAAGCCACTACTTTTCCTTCTTGAGATAAAACTGCCCCAACACCACCTTTACTTGCGTCTATACAAACTTCAAATTATTTGTTGGGTTAGCCTCTCGAAACTGTTTTGGCACTCAACATTCCACTTAAAGACTTTTCCTTTCCTCTGCAAAGAGGTAATTGGAAAAGAAATTCTAGAAAATCCTTCAATAAATCTCTAATAGTACCTAGCTAAGCCCATAAAGGATCGAATATCTGCCACATTCTGGGGTACTCGCCATTCCATGATTGTCTTGATTTTATTTGGATATATAGAAATCCCTTCTCATGAAATGACATGGCCTAAATACTATATTTTTGCTTTAAATAAATCATAGTTGCTGAAATTAGCGTACAAGTGGTGTTTCCTTAGCATTTCCAACACAATTCTTAAATGCTCCTTATGCTCTTCCTACTTTTTAGAATATATTAAAATGTCATCCATGAATATAATTAAAAAATTATCCAAGAAAGGTTGGAATATACCATGCATTAACCTCATAAAGGTTGCTAGTGCATTTATTAACCCAAAGGGTAACACCACAAATTCATAATGCCCATACCTGGTATGGAATGCAGTCTTGCAAATGTCTTCATCCTTAATTCGGATCTGGTGATATCCAGATCTTAAATCTATCTTTGAAAATACAGTGGCCCCCTTCACCTGATCGAACAGATCATCAATCCTTGGTAGAGGATATTTATTTTTAATTGTTAATTTATTAAGATGTCTATAGTCCATGCAGATTCGCATGGTTCCGTCTTTCTTCTTAGAAAACAACACTGGTGCTCCCCATGGGGACACATTTGGATGAATATAACCTTTGTCCAGCAGTTCTTGTAACTGCATTTTTAATTCAGTTAATTCTGGAACACTCATTCTATAAGGAGATATCGATACAAAATATTCTCCTGGCATTAGTTCTATGGTGAAATCAATATCTCGTCTTGGTGATAATCCAAGAATATTTTCTGGGAAAACATCCATAAAATCTTGTACCACTGGTATGTTTTCCATCATAGGTGCTTTTTCCTTGGAATTAGCATATCCCACCTAACTAGCATATACCTGGAATCCCTTCCTTATACATTTATTCATTTGGGATGTTGTAATTTGACATAGCTGTAGTGGCTTCTTGATTCCCTCAATCTCCTTGCATGTTCCATCTTGCATTCTGTAATACATGATATTTTCCTTGTAGTCCACTAAGGTCCAATGTTTTTCTAGCCAATCCATGCCTAGAAAAACATCATAAGACCTTAATGGTAGTATGTTCAGATCCACAATTAAATTTTGTTCTGCAATTTATAATGTACAATTTGGAATCTTGGAAGTTACCTTTTTTTTTCTCATGTGGCTAGTTGTACCATCCACGAGTTTTTGAATTTATGTTCTTTTAATTTACACATTTCCACTATTTTGGGACTAACATAACTTATACTTGCACTTGGGTCTACCAAAATAGAAACATATTCAGACAATAATTTACCTTCCAACTCAATCATTGTTGGTTGATAATCTTCTTGTCAATCCTCCAACGCTGCGTTGATACGAGGAATGTTTCACGCCACATCACCTAATGTATAAGCTTCCTGCAAGTTTGCAACTGTATCATTTATTTCTTGCTATGGGCGGTTTTTATAATAGTGTGCCTCACCACACCCCTAACATTGCAGAGGTGGCTTGATCACCTGCCCTTGCTTAGGTTTTCTGGATGCCTCTGTAGGCTTCTCTTCTACTGGCGATCGAGTTCTTTGATGATTTATACCAAATTTTTTACTGATAGAACTTCGTGCAGAATTCTTAAAATTAATACTTTTGGCACCTTTGAAATTTGAGCTACTTTTCTATCCTTTCCTTTGCTGCCAACTTTTTCCAACCTCCCCTTTAGCCTTAGAATATTGATAGTACATTCGTGCCTTACGAATGGCTCCGTCCATGGTTCTAGGATTTACAAATTCAATTCACTCTTTCATATGTGTTGGCAAGCTGCTCATAAATATTTGCACCTTATCCTTTTCCTCTCGAAGGTATGGAAAAAATCGTAATAGGGAGGTGAACTTGGTGATGTACTAGTCCATAGTCATCTGTCCTAGCTTCAAGTCATGAAACTCTTTATCTTTCTCATTGTAGAATCATTCTGTTAAATACTTGTCTTTAAAGCATTGTTGGAACGATTCCCAAGTAACATATTGGTCCTCATTGCTGCGAACATTTTCAATTCTTCCCACCACAGAGTGGCTTTCTCTCTTAACTGATATATGGCCAATTTTGCCTTCAATTTGTTGTTGTACTGGTACACCTGAAAATATTTTTTCATGTTTATTAACCATGCCTCTGCCACTTCCTCAGCTTCACCATCAAATGTTGGTGGTTTTATTTTCCAAAACTCCCCCTGAAGCTCTACTTTTTGCTTCTTAAATTATTTCTTATCTGACAAATTTCTAGATTCTGCTTCAATGTAGTTTTTGTTCTTGTTCTATTGCTGATATGGGCTTATTTCCACTCTGTCGGTGGTGTTGTCCCTTGTTTTCTGTTCATCACCTTCTTGCATGCCCCTATCAACACTGGGGGGTTCCATTTCTTGATTTTTCTTGTCTGATAGACTTTTGAGTATATTTTCTTGCTCTTGCATTAATCGTTCTTTATCCCTTCAAACTCACACCATCTCTTCCTATAGTTGTTGTATTGTATTCAACAATATGCTGGTTTGATGTTGTTGTTCCTCCAACAGTCTACTCGTTTGCTGGTGCTGATCAAAACTTAGTTGAACCCACATATCAGGGCTCACTACTGGTTGTGTTTGGGGTTCCCCGGTGTCTTGGGGTGGTTTTTGCATTGATCCCCTTCTCAAGATGTTTCTTGTTATGATTCTATTCTATGCATCATTATACACACATCGTAAATTGTCAGTTGACCCTTAGGGTCCCAACGTATGAACACTACTCTAATACCACTTGTGACATACATGTTGGGTGCTAACATGTGCCTTTAAAAACTCCTAATTTCCTCACATTAATTATCAACCAGGGTTAGTCCTTTTATCTCAAGCGTGTACACAATATGTGCAATCTATCCATACAAAAAGTAATGCAAAAGCCAATCGTTTAATATAGATGCAACCATAAATCTTGAAGATTTTAAAGAAAGTGATTCATATAAGCATTATAACCAAAAAATCTGATTCATTATTAATTCAACTAATTCAAATGATAATCAACTGAGAGCACTGAAGAATTAACTGAGCTCTTTCAGCTGGATCTAAACTATTGAACAGAAGGAAAGTATTGGAAATAATTGTCTATGCTTTAAGTAATCAAAACAAATTATTTTAACTAGCAACGAATTCTTTTAAGGAAGTAAATTGGAAATGCATATTTGATGGAAATAAATACCATAAATCCTAATTATCAACTGCAACACAGAAAAGCGGAATACACTTACAATAACTGGAAAAGTATAACATAGGAAAAAATAGTGAGATTCACCAGAGACCGGGCCCTTAGCCACCGACGAATACTTCTTAACTACTCCAGAATATGTGAATTAACAACAGCAAGAATTATATATTAATCATCACAGTCAATTAACATCACAATCCAATCTTGTTGTTTAGAACTATGTTCTGTGAATTACAATTACAAAATATGCGAAAATGAAAGATACATCATATCAATATCTGAGAACTAGCTATCCCTGTCCCGTTATAGCTGAAAAGGAAGGATAAATGTGATCCCTCAAGATCAGGGGATCCTAAGGGATCCATAAAAAAATGCCATCCTCGTACAGTACGTTCGTTCTTGCGATAACATTGACTGATTTGTCTTTCGATTCGACCAAGTTCAACGCATCTTCTTTCCCTTGATTAGGTCCTACTATTCCTTCCTGTAAACAGTCGTTGTTTCATCTGTTATTTTCAGCATAAAAACAACGAGAATTAGTTTGGATAGTTAAATCTTATCAGGATCATTTTTCATTCATTCTTCATCAAAATCCTTTCATTATATTATTATATCATAGCACAAAATGGATAAGGAAGAGGAAAAAGGACAGTAATCGAGAGTAAATACATACCTATTGCAAGGATCAACATACTCCCCTACTTACCTTTTTTCATGTCCTCATGAGAAATGAATAATTCTTATGCAAAGAAGTTAAAGAGTAGGCTAGAGAATATCTGTCCATAGTAGGCCTGAGACCATGATGTCATGCTAGGTTTGCAAAGGTTTCCGCTTCTTGTCCTTCAGGTAACTCATAGTCAGGGTGATACTGTTTAGGAGGATACCAAATAATGGGGCTTCTAAAGTGACATCCCACCCAATAGGGTCCTTCTCTTAAGAGAAGATTGCTATATGGGACTAACCATCTCGCAGCAGCTTTGAAATTTCCATAATTAAATGGTTCTTTTTCCTTAACATTGTTGCTTGAAACCATCCATCTCATTTTGGATGCAACCAGGGATCTTTCCTGAATGGAGAGGAAATATTTTGTTCCTTCCAACACAATTTCCTTACGTATGGGCCCTAAAATTTTAAGCACACCTTCCTGTGTCATCAGTCTTTTATGCTTAGTAAACAATTTCAAAGGGTGAGTAGGCTCACTTCTTACCAAAAGATCTAAGTTGTGTTCTTGTCTTTGGAATGAATTATAAGCCTTCAACCACTTGAGTTGATTGACTACAAAAGAGATAAAATCCTGAAATTAAATATCTCCAATGAAAGGGCTAGGATTCACATCCACTTCTTTATCTAATATAAAAATATGCAAATAAAATTCATAAAGAAGCCTTTGGAACTTTACTCCATGTATCTTACAACAATCTATAAAATCCTCCATTTTCTTCAGCTCAACTAGCTTGCTGGCTCTAACAGCTTTTATTTTTTACCATAAATATCGTTCTAATAAAAACAAGGCATAGTTTGTAGCATGAGATCGATAGGTCAAGATATTCGAATACAATGAAAAAATGGTGTCCAACTGATTCCTGACGTTGTTTAGCTTAGTTTTCATCCTCCTCAGTTTTTCTTCTTCCTGTCTAGCCTTATCAAAAGCCTCATTCTCTGTGTTAGCACCTAATTTGAACCTTAGGCTAAAGGAAGGAAAATCAGGGTAACCTTTAAACCATGCTCAGCCTTGTAGCTAGCCCTACAAGGTCAGGAGAGGGCTCTCTCCGTGAAAAGATATTCAATAAAGTATAAGAAATAAACTGATATTAAGCTAGGTATAATAATGGGAAATGTTTAAATGAATTTTCAGGGTTGTATGGAACAAATGGGACAGTTTGAAACTGGGGAATTAAATCATAGATACAGGATATTTCATGGGGCAAGGTAGGCAGGAATTTTAACAATTAAGTTTAAATAATGATGGGATGGTAGGACTGGTGAGGGGCTGAAAAGGGCATAAGAGATGGATCCTTTTCAAATAGAAGAAAACATAGAATATTGAATGATTTTCAAAGGCAAAGCATTAAAAATGGATTCTACCTATCTAGCTTGAAAGCATTCAACTAGAGATGTTTATGAATGAATGGTGAACATAAAAATTTTACATATGAACACAAAGGAAAGAAAAAATGCTAAAATTCATACCACATGGATCCCACAAATCAGAGCTGCATATCTTATTAATTCCCTGTCAAACTGTTACAATGGAGCGCAGAGCGTCCTCCTTGATTTCCACACTATTCCCTTACTTACTGACTTGCTGATTACAAATGAATGAAAATTACATTAAAAAGACCAGAAATGTGGGAAATAGATCCATAGAAAGAGGGAGCTGTTTTACCAGCTCAAAACTGAACTCCGAACATAGGAAAGAGACCAAAAAACTGCCCTTGAAAAGGAGGAGAAACCATACATTTTTAACCATCTAAAGATTTTGTTGTTACATCCAACTAATGAGAAGAAGAAACTTGCAGAACCAATCCCTTTTTAATCGTTGCTGAAGATGTGAATGTTTCAAAATTAGTTCTCGGCCTTTGAATGTCTCTCTTTCTTTGTCTTTATCCTTTGAAGAAAACCAACTTTGAAGAAAATGACTTTGAAACGAATTAAAATGAAATTTTTCCTTTTAGTGAAGGGAAAAACTCATTTCGAATGAGAAAGAGCGAAGGGAAAGGAGGTGGGCCTGAATCGCAATCGTAATCGGAAGAGGGGAAGTGTTTTGGAATAGAGGGATTTGGATACATGTGATGCAATGATGCAATCGCAATCGGGGATCAGAGGGGAAAGGAATAGGTATATTGGAACGGGGCATAGAAACGTCGATGTGATTGGAATAGGTGAGAGGAAAGCCGAAGGGGTTATAGGGGAATTCACTTTAAGACAAATAAAAAATGATTTTCACTTTTACAAAGGGAAGAATGATTTTGTGTTGAAAAGAGCGGAGGGCTTAGTGGGTCTGGGGACTAAATTGCAATCGGGAATCGGGAGGCGAACGGAGCGGGAGTTTGGAACAGTGGGCATGGCCGATTGTGATGGTGCGATTGGCTATGGGCCGTCCTATCGGAAAGGCAAATCGACGGTGTAAACTCAATCGGGGGAGGTGCATCGGGAGTCAATTGCATCGGAATTTTTATGGGCGCCAGGAAACTGTGGAGGTTCTAAACTCTTAAGAAATATTTTTAAAATGAATTTTAGCGCATTAACAAAGGAATAAGCTGTATTTGTTTTGAAAGGGAGGAAATTATTGTGGTGGGACCCCTAGGAGAGTAATCGCAATCGGAAGATCGGGGAAGAAGGAAAGCGGGGGAAAAGGTCTTTTGGAAATGCCAATTGCGATTGGCGATTGATCACATCGGAGAAATGTAATCGGCGATGGGTCAATCAGAGGGGGTTGATCGGAGGAGTGATACGATCAGATTGGGATTATTCAATCGAAAGTATTACAATGAGTGACCCATGAACTTTGCGATGTGATCAATCACATCGGAGGTTTTACAATCGGGAAGGGTTGATCGGAAGAGGGGATTTATATAAAAAACTTTAAAATTTTATTATAAAGTTTAAGGGAAAATAAGGAAAAAGGGTTTATTTAATCGCATCATATTTTATGGGTTAAAAAGGCCTTTTCAATGCAATTTATGCAATCGGATAGGGGATAAGGGGTTTTATAAAGAAAAAATTCAAACTTTTTATGAAATAAAGTGTAAGAAGAAAATGGGAAAAGGGGAAGGGTTAGGTTGTAGGGGACCTTCTTTCACTTAGGCATAAATTTCAATCCAGGAGTCAGTTTTGAGAGTATAATATACCGTTGGAACGCTCTTTCCAGGCTCTTTCTGACAGGCATACTTGGAAGATGATTTATAGTGAAAATCCAGTGAATAACTCCTCTGGAACACAAAACTGACACGGAAAACCACCAGTGGAATAATTTTATATCATGACCTAATGGAATGATTGAAAATTTCTTCAAAATGGGACACCTAAGATGCACATGAAAATGTGTTTTGATCCCTGGTGGAAGTATGCAAATATTGACACTAAAATTGGCTCCAATGGGGATTGTAGCTCCTTGGAAGTGCCAAGAACACCATAGACCTAGTAGCCTTATCCATTGGGCATGGATTCAATAGCTAAAAATCAAACTGACTTAAGACATGACTAAAACAAAATTGACAGACTGGAAAAATGCTCATAATTGAGCTTATTTATCAAAACCTACTCCTATTGTTGCATTCACCACTTGATCAAGTGAAAGGGAACAACCAATGCAGCCATGTAAGCATCCTGGATACTATTTGAATTCTTCCCAAGTGCTTTCTTATGAGCAAGAGGAGAGAATAACTGAAAAGAAATTCCCATGGAAACTTGGAATCAGGTTGAATCTTGATAAGTTTGCAAAACATGAGTTGACTGGATGACCTCAAGAATGCTGCGAAAGGGTCTTCATAAGAATAGCTATTGATTTCCATTAATACATCACTGCTCTGGTCTAGGTAATCTTCATACCTTGATATTAAAATTTTCCTAACATCTGTGCTTTCTTCCTTTGATGACTGGAGCAAGTTGACAAAAGGATCCTGAAACTTGTGACTAACCAATCTCTCTTGATGATTAAAAACAAAACAAAATTCTTCTTCATTACTCTCCTCATATGACTGCAAATATTGATATGAGCTTTGTAATGAAACACCTGCTGAACAAGACAATAAAGTTGGCTTTCGAATAAAGTTATTGTCAACACTCTTTTCTAGCACATGGTTAGCCAATGGAGAAGGATTTTTACAGCAAATATCATCCAAAACATCAGCTATAGGGTCATAAAAAACTTGAAAAGACTGCTGCAATGTATCTATTGATTTCAATGATACTGCATGACACTCTACAGACTGTTCATCCTTTTATTTAGAGATATTATGAAAATTCTACTTTAAAAACTGAAATGCTTCAAAAAATAATGGTACAAAATCATCTTGCATCATTTGATCATATGTTTTAGCTTCCAATACTTTATCTATAATCTGACCTTCCATTGCATTCGGTGGCTGCAAATCTAGAGATAGGGAGGTTTTTATATCGCAAATGATTTCGTCAACCATTCTAGGAGAAGACTTCTCATTAACAACTTTCACAAGAATTTCACTATCTATCTTAACCTCAACATTAAAACTGAGAGATTATTGATTTCCGATTCCATGAAAGTTATCTCTGATGAACTGAATTGAAGTAAAACAAAGAGGCAAAGATCCCTCACTTACTTCCAAATTTTCCAGACTTTCCTCATCACTGTCCTGGATGATATGCATCAGATGATTAGTGTTTTCAAGCTGTTGAAACTTAACTTCCTCCCACAAACCAACTGTTGATTGCTCTGCAAGATTAGCTTTTGTTTGGAAAACATAATCATCATCATCATATTGGTCAAACTTTGGAAAATCATCAACATAAAACACATCATCAAGCATACATGTCATGTCAACAGATCTCTCTTCTCCAATATATTCTATAACACAGTCATTGTTAGATCGATGAAAACTGGGATAAGAAAGAGATTTTTTTGGATCAACCACCTATTCTTGAACATCATACTCTTTCCTTGTAGTGATTTTTTTCATCATCTCTTCTACTGCGCTTACCAAAAGGTTGAGCTTTTCTTCTGAAGATATCTGGTGCTCTGCAACGTTCTTCTTTTCTTCTTCCTTCAGCTTTGCCCTTCTGATCAGCAGATTAGCTTCTACATCTACTGCGTTGTTCTGCATCTCTTCAAGTGTTGCTAAGTTCCTTTCTCTCAGCTGAAACTCCATTTCTGGATCAAAGGCACTCGGGTAATGTAAGAGAGCTGAGCCAGGAGGGGGTCTTATATCGACAGGTATCAAATAATAGACTCGATTGAATCTGGTAGAAAACTATTGTACTGTCTCCCCTAATTGTCTTCGCAGCTAGGAATACTCTTCTAAAATCAGGAAAGGATTTTGTTTTACCACCCATCTGTTGAGGAAGAATTTGACAAACTGCTGGAAATCCGAGATGCTCACATCAGGAAGGTTTTGAACCAACTCTTGACTTTTCCTTGCAAAGAAAGAGCAAAAAGCCTAATATTGACATCCTCTTCATCAACTTCAAAAAGGTCTAGGAAAGTTTTGAAAATCTGCACATGTTGCTCAACATTGATGTTGTCACATTCACCATCAAACCTCGGCAAATATAGGTAATAATTTTGAGGGAAAGCATGGAGCATAGGAGGTAAAACGAGAGGTTTATACCTATCTGGGACTATAGAAGGTCTAAGAGTATATACATAAGCTAGGGGATGAGTCTTGGTCTCTTTAGGCTCATCAATCTGAAGATGGTCATCATAAGATTTAGGAAAATGAGGGAGTCCATGATTAATAGAAAACTTAGTATTTACATTTTTTGAATACATAGAATCAAGATTTTGATCACCTTTATCATGCAGCAAATGATGAAAAACTTTCAGGATAGTTTCAGGAAAAGCAAAGAAGTAATTTATAAGAAAGCAGATTAGATCCTGAATACCATTCCACTTTGAATACCTGAATTTTGAGTAAGATCCTTCCATTTTCGTGTGGGAAAAGTCGATCCTCCAGTGGAGTCTTTACATCAAGTTGGAGTCGCCAGGTGAAAATTTCGGCCTTCATATGCATCTGATTGTTGTTCACCATCAACAATCAGATCTAAAATTTTTCATTCTTTACCAGGAAGATATTACTAGGGTGATCAGTATTTTATGCTAAATATCCCCAGTATGGTCGCCAAAAATGTTAGCACCTAAAGGAAAATGAGGGTAACCTTTAAACCACGCTCAGCCTTGTAGCTAGCCCTACAAGGTCAGGAGAGGGCTCTCTCCATGAAAATATATTCAATAAAGTATAAGAAATAAACTGATATTAGGCTAGGTATAATAATGGGAAAATTTTAAATGAATTTTCAGGGTTGTATAGAACAAATGGGACAGTTTGAAACTGGGGAATTAAATCAGAGATACAGGATATTTCATGGGGCAAGGTAGGCAGGAATTTTAACAATTAAGTTTAAATAATGAAGGGATGGTAATACTGGTGAGGAGCTGAAAAGGGCATAAGAAATGGATCCTTTTCAAACAGAAGAAAACACAGAATATTGAATGATTTCCCAAGGAAGAGCATTAAAAATGGATTCTACCTATCTAACTTGAAAGCCTCAACCAGAGATGTTTATGAATGAATGGTGAACATAACAATTTTACATATGAACACAAAGGAAAGAACAAATGCTAAAATTCATACCACATGGATCCCACAAATCAGAGCTACATATCTTATTAATTCCCTGTCAAACTGTTACAATGGAGCGCAGAGCGTCCTCCTTGATTTCCACACTATTCACATACTTACTGACTTTTTGATTACAAATGACTGAAAATTACATTAAATAGACCAGAAATGTGGGAAATAGATCCATATAAAGAGGGAGTTGTTTTACCAGCTTATAACTGAACTCTGAACATAGGAAAAAGACCAAAAAACTGCCCCTAAAAAGGAGGAGAAACCATATATTTTTAACCATCTGAAGATTTCGTTGTTACATCCAACTAATGAGAAGAAGAAACCTGCAGAACCAATCCCTTTTTAATCATTGCTGAAGATGTGACTGTTTCAAAATTAGTTCTTGGCCTTTGGCTGTCTCTCTTTCTTTGTCTTTATCCTTTGAAGAAAACCAACTTTGAAGAAAATGCATTTGAAACGAATTAAAATGAAATTTTGCCTTTTAGTGAAGGGAAAAACTCATTTCGAATGAGAAAGAGTGAAGGGAAAGGAGGTGGGCCCGAATCTCAATCGCAATCGGAAGAGGGGAAGTGTTTTGGAATAGAGGGATTTGGATACATGTGATGCGATGACACAATCACAATCGGGGATCGGAGCGGAAAGGAATAGGTATATTGGAACGGAGCATAGAAACGCTGATGCGATTGGAATAGGTGAGAGGAAAGCCGAAGGGGTTATAGGGGAATTCCCTTTAATACAAATAAAAAATGATTTGTGCTTTTACAAAGGGAAGAATGATTTTGCGTTGAAAAGAGCGGACGACTTAGTGGGACTGGGGACTAAATCGCAATTGGGAATTGGGAGGTGAACAAAGAGGGAATTTGGAACAACGGAAATGGCCAATTGCGATGGTGCGATTGGCTGTGGGCCGTACGATCAAAAAGGCAGATTGACGGTGTAAATGCAATCAGGGGAGGTGCATTGGGAGTCAATCACATCGGAATTTTTATGGGTGCAGGGAAACTGTGGAGGTTTTAAACTCTGAAGAAATATTTTTAAAATGAGTTTTAGCGCATTAAAAAAGGAATACGGCGTATTTGTTTTAAAAGGGCGGAAGGGACTGTGGTGGGACCCCCAGGAGAGTAATTGCAATCGGAAGATCGGGGAAGAAGGAAAGCGGGGGCAAAGGTATTTTGGAAACGCCGATTGCGATTGGCGATTGATCGCATCGGAGAAATGTAATCAGCGATGGGTCAATCGGAGGGGGTCGATCGGAGGAGTGATGTGATCAGATCGGGATTATTTAATCGAAAGTATTACAATGAGAAACCCATGAACTTTGCGATGCGATCAATCGCATCAGAGGTTTTACAATCGGGAAGGGTCGATCAGAAGAGAGGATTTATATAAAAAACTTTAAAATTTTATTATAAAGTTTAAGGGAAAATAAGGAAAAAGGGTTTATTTAATCGCATCGGAGTTTATGGGTTAAAAAGGCCTTTGCAATGCGATTTATGAAATTGGATAGGGGATAAGGGGTTTTATAAAGAAAAACTTCAAACTTTTTATGAAATAAAGTGTAAGAAGAAAATGGGAAAAGGGGAAGGGTTAGGCTGTAGGGGACCTTCTTTCACTTAGGTATAAATTTCAATCCAGGAGTCAGTTTTGAGAGTATAATATACCGTTGGAAAGCTCTTTCCGGGCTCTTTCTGATGGACATAATTGGAAGATGATTTATAGTGAAAATCCAGTGAAGAAATCCTCTGAAACACAGACTTGACAAGGACAACCACCAGTGGAATAATTTTATATCATGAATTAATGGAATGATTGAAAATTTATTTAGAATGGGACACCTAAGATGCACATGAAAATGTGTTTTGATCCTTGGTGGAAGTATGTAAATACTGACACTAACACTCTACTAGGGCTAATTCCCTCAATTGTTTTCGTAACTAATGGTATAGTTGCAGGGAGACTGTTTGCTGTTGATGTTGCTCTAAAGAAAGCTGGGTTTGCGTCAATTCTTCTCAAAGTTTTAAAATAATAGGGTAATTCCTTGACAATAATTCCTCAAATTTCCATTCTATCTGAGTGCCGATACTGTGAGAGAATACCTCTTTAGTTTTTATTTTCTTATTGTGGGAGGAGCAACCCTCCATTTGAACAATCGCATTTACCAAGTTTTCATGCAAATTAACCTGGGTGGCTATTGTTCGAGTGGGAGCGAGTTCGATTTGAATTCCTATTGATTTATTCTTTCATATTCTTATTTTTGTAGCTACAAAGGTTACCTCAGGAGTGGTGTTCTGAATTTTACAGTTTTTAACTTCTCATCGTAGCCTTCTGACTGTCTTCTAGAGCTTTTGGTATTTTTGTCACAGCTTCTTAAGTTTTCCTCCAGCTCCTTGACTCTTTTGAGGAGCGTCTACTCCCCTAAAAGGTTTATCAATGGTTTCTAAAGCTGCTTGTTGGTCATCAGATTTGTGTTCCAAAAGAACTGTATCGCCTGAATGATTGTCCGACTGGTGACTAACCTCTATGTCTGCAGACTTCTGCTGGTCCTCATGGCTGTATTTCAACAGAATCATGTCACCAGATTGGTATTCAGATTCCTGAACAATTTATGTGTCCGTAGCCTCTGGAGATGGCGGTGTTTCTATATGCTCAGAATTCTCTGGGACTTGTGTTTCCATTCTGCTGGGACCAAGTGGTCCTCCAGGTTGCATATATAGATTAAGATTTTCTAGGACCTCGGTTATCCCTGTCTCGAAAAATTCCAAAGGATCATCTGGTCTTGCTTCACTTTCCAATTCATTATTATAATTATGTTCTTGTTCTTGCTCTTGTTCTAAATTGGCCTCTTCTTTAGGCTCTTCTTTGGGTTATTCTTCTGAACCGGGTGCCTCTTCTTCAGGTTCTGATTCTGATTCAACCTCTTCTTCAGGTTCTTCTTCTAAACTGGGTGCCTCTTCTTTAGGTTCTGATTCTGATTCGGCCTCTTCTTCAAGCTCTTCTTCGGGTTCTTGTTCTGAACCAGGTGCCTATTCTTCAGGCTCTTCTTCGGGTTCTTCTTCTGAACCGGGTGCCTCTTCTTTGGATTCAGAGTCTCTTATCCTAACTGGACTGGCTATCTCCGCAGGTTGATTACTTGAAGACATCCTCTGGTCTATTTCAATTATTACAGACTTCCTACGTTTATGGGGTTCAACCTTTGAATGGGCAGTCTTTTTTCTTTTCAAAACAGGGTTTTGTTGGCTTGTCTCCTCGATTTTGGGATGTTGGATTACAGGGTTTTGCATGCTCTCTAGGGCCGTTATGAAACCATCCCAAAGTAAGTTGTATTGAACCAAGCTATGACTGATGATTAATCTAATCAATCCATGGTGACTTATTACAAATTCAGGGTGTCTGGCCCGTCTTATTCTAATATCAGTATCATGCAGTAAAGAATTCAAAAGAGATGGAAGATTAACAGTGAGTTTTTGTTTCAAGACAACCAATAGTGTAAGTTGTCGTGGTATTAACACATCTTGGCATCCATTGCAAGTAATGTATCTTTGGATAATGCTTGCTAACTCTCTCCATGGTTCTGCCAGCGAAGATGGTTGGATGCCTTTGCCTTTCCTGACTACTTGCTCACCTTCATCTTTGAAAGTTTCCTCCGCGTCCTGTAGCAATACGTGTTTTTGTGACCATATAGTTCCTTCTGTCAGCAGCCCAGATACTTCATCTATTACAGTTTCTGTGACATAATTCTTCTACCTTTTACCATGGATTCCCTATTCTGCAGATGCTGCAGAAATTCAATGGAAATTTCCTCATTCGAGGGCTAAAATCTTGTGAGATAAGATATCCACCCTGCACAGATAAGAATTTCCTTAGCTTTGTCGGACACATGTAACACTAAAGGTTCGTGGCGCACTTCCTTTCCACTCATAATGCTTGAATTATTCCTACTATTGTAAAGGATGAGTGTAATGGAAAAATGCGGCAATACTGAAAAACGCAGCAATACTAAAAAATGCAGCAACACTTAGAGCAATAGAATAGCAAGTTGTTGTAGGTGATATTAATTATGTTATTAAATTTCCGCATGCAGCGTGATCATGGAATATCGTATCAATCAATGAAATAATGCCAACGCATGCACGTATGTAATGGAAATTCTCTCCCCCTTCGAAATGATAGGTCGCCTATGACTGAATAGACAGGGAATGACTGTTTTGATGGCAGGATATAAAGATGAATGGTACAGTAGTAAATGGAACAGAGTATGTAAAGAAATGACAGGAAAATAAGAGAGATGGATAGAGTACAAGCGTGGTGTATAATCATAGTAAATTACAAGAGATAAGATGCTTTGGTTGATGATAAGTTATGTGATAAGGAAAGAGGACAACAATATGTACAAAGGAGGCTTTGCCGACGATATTCGGGTTGTACACAATATGATTGAGCAAAAACATGAACACATGCATAAAGGTTCAAAGTAGGGAAGTGTTTAAAGGAAATAATCTCTCAGATAAAAAGATAAATGGGAAGAGGGTATTATAAGAATTATTGATTAAGGAAATAGAACTTCAATACGATAACCAAAGCTTCTGCTACCAGCAGGCATCCATAGCCTCGACATAGTTGCTTTTTAACCCATGTGAGCCAGGATCCTCAATTTATAATTGAAAAATTTCATTGTTGTTTCTACAGAAGAGACCAGTGTGTTGGCATGGTAATTATATAACCATATTTCCATTCACTGGGAAGTAGCAAAAGTGAGCAGGCTGACTCATGATGAGACCTCATGTTCCAAGGATGTTTTAGCCATCCAATGGATCATAACCCTGGTGTGGTGGCCATAGTGGGAATGTCATATTTCTATATCCCTATGAACATGGTAGGTTGGCTCTTTAATGAGAACCCCTATCCTCTATCTGTAGATAAATTTTAGTTGTCATTACATATTTTTATGATAAATAGAGGGAGGCTCAGTAATCCTTAAGAATAGGGATGGTGTAAGAAGTTGAAGCATGTCAATAATAAGAAAAATTATACCCATAATCCCATTGATAATAGACAGAGAAAATTATAACCAGGGAGAGTAGAAGCAACATGGTAAAGATGATCAATCAGTATCATATACAGTAGAAATCAGTACAGTAAAGTGAAATATAAATAATTGTGTCCCTTTCAATTGTTTTAAGTCTATCATCAAGAAGTTGTCTTTGTCAAATATCATAATGTTAAAAATATTCACCTGCTTTAATAAAATCCATAATTCTTATCCGCATGAAGGTATTGTACTTCAGGACATAAAAGGAATCAAAGAAATAAGGTTGAAATGAGCTAGGGATAAGTCCATAAGGGGAAAGAGGTGTTTGTGAAATATATATATATATATATATATATAAGAAAAAGTGTTGTTTATAACACACAAAAATTGTACAAGAAACAAGAGTGTTGTTCCAAAATTGGAAAAAAACAAAAGAGAATGTTGTTCCAAAGATGGAATAGCAAAGTCAAAAGTGTTGTTCTAAAGATGGAACAACAAAACCAAAAAGTGTTGTTCCGAAGATGGAATAGCAAAATTAGAAAGTGTTGTTCCAAAGATGGAACAACAAAATCAAAAGGTGTTGTTCCAAATATGGGACAACAAAATAAAAAAGTGTTGTTCCAAAGATGGAACAAAAAAATCAAAAAGTGTTGTTCCGAAGATGGAACAGCAAAATCAAAAAGTGTTGTTCTGAAGATGGAACAGAAAAATCAAAAAATGTTGTTCCAAAGTGGAACAACAAAATCAAAAAGTGTTGTTCCAAAGATGGAATAGCAAAATAGGCAAAAAAACAAATTGAATCAGCAATCCTATTTAAAGTTTACAAAAGAAATGAAATTTAAAAAGATGAAGCTGCCAAAGGATTATCTTCTGCAGCTAAAACTTGCATGGTGGAGTCCTTGCGTATCTGTTGACAAAAATGTTCTCTTCTGAGTGGTCTTTGGTAGAGGTGCACCCGATGCCCATTTTCTTTAAAGGAACAATCAGACCCATCAATGGTGGCCAATGTAAGAGTGCCATTGTCATGTACTTCCTTTATTTCATAGGGACCTAACCACATAGTCTGCAATTTACCAGGGAAGTCTTGAAACCTGGATCGTAGATAAGTGCCCAATTGCCCTCATGAAATGTCTTTTTCTTGATCAGAGGATTGTGCCATTTAGCTCTTTGTTGTTGAATAAGTGCGGTATGGTGCAGAGCCAAAAACTAGATTTCGTCTAATTCATTTATTTGTTGTAATCTATTAATCTGGGCTTCAGTAAAATCCAGGCCCACTTCCTGGGTTGTCCTTAGTGTTTGTATCTCAAACTCTATGGGAAAAATAGGTTCCTTACCAAACACCAGCTGATATGGGGAGTATCCAGTAGTGTTCCTCCAAGTTGTGTGATATGCTCACAAGGCTTCTGGTAGTCGAGTAGCCCAATCTCGTCTATGCGATGAGACTGTCTTTGTTAGAGTAGATTCAATTACTTTGTTGATGCTTTCTAGCTACTCATTTTCTTGCGGGTGGTATGGAGAGGTAATTCTGTGAATAACATGATGATTTTTTAGTGTAGCAACGATCTTGTGGCCTACAAATTGTGGCCCTCCATCAGTGATTACTTCTCTGGGTAGCCCATATCGTACAAAAATTTTGAAAAGAAAGTTTATCATGATTTCTTTTGTGGCTCTTGGTAATGCTACTGCTTCTACCCACTTAGTTATGTATTCTGCTGCAACCAATATATATGATTTTTTGTTGGATGATGGGTTGATTGGCCCAACAAAATCTAATTCCCAACGCTCAAAAGGTTATATGACTAGCTATGGATGCAGGGGCATCTCATCAGATTGGCCAGGGCGGCCCATCCTTTGACAACTATCGTAGGCCTGAACAAATTTCTTAGCATCCTTAAAAATCATGGGCCAGTAGTAGCCCATTTGTAAAATTTTATGTCCAGTTCTATGGTATGCAAAATGTCCACCGCAAGGTCCATCGTGGAAGGCTTTTAAGATATCATAAAATTTTTCTTCCCTGATACACCTGCAGATGTGCATATTGGCCCTTGTGTGAAAAATGTATCCTCCAATCCAAGAGAACCGAGTGATGCATTGTACTATCGATTTCCTTTCTCTGGGTGTCAGATGTTTAGGTAGTTTTCCCACTGCTAAATAATTCGCCACATTTGCGTACCATGGCATTTTCATGGTTACAAAAAATATGTGTTCATATGGAAATTGATCCTCTACTGCTATTACGTCATTTGTTCTTGGTACTCGAGAGAGGAAAACTGCCATAAGGTTTTCCTTCCCTGGTCGATCCCTTATAGCTATATCGAATTCCTACAAAAGTAGCAACCAACGTGTCACTCTTCCATTTGTAATGGGTTTATTAGCTAAGTATTTGATACCAGAGTGATCTGTATACAGAATTACTGGGTATCCAGTTATATGGTGTTTGAATTTGTTAATAACATAAATAACAGCTAAAAAATCCTTCTCTGTTACTGTGTAATTCAATTCAACAGGAGTTAAGTTTTTGCTAATGTAATATATAGCATAGGGTTTCTTGTCTTCTTCTTGGCCAAGAACTGCTCCAATGGCTGTGTCTGATGCATCTGATGAAATCTGGAATGGTATATCCCAGTTCGGGCCTCATAATAATGGTGATGTTGATATTAGCCATTTTAAATCTGTAAAGGCAGTGTCACATTTTTCAGTCCATATGAAATCACTATTTCTTGTTAAGGCATATAATGGTGCAGAAGTCTATGAAAAATTCTTGATAAATCTACAATAATATCTAGCAAATCCCAGAAAACTACGTACCTCTGTTTGAGTGCAGGGAATAGCTAGTAAGAGAATTACCTGTATTTTTTCCAGATCTACCTGAATTCTAGCTGCTGAAATGTAATGACCCAAGATCAGGGCTTTTGTCATCATCATATGGCTTTTTTCATGACTTAAACATAGGCTGGTAGCAATACACCGTTCCATAAATTTTTCCAATGTCTGTAATGCTTGCTCGAAGTCATCTCCATAGGGTGTGAAATCATCCATGTATACTTCCAATCCTTCATTTATCAAGTCTGCAAAAATACTGAGTATGGCTCTTTGGAATGTGGCAGGTGCATTACACAATCCAAAAGGTAATACCCTGTAAGCGAATGTTCCCCATGGACAGGTAAAGGTAGTCTTATCCTGGTCTTCAGGGGCAATCTGAATTTGGTTGTAGCCACTGAAGCCATCCAGGAAAGAAAAAATTTTCTTCCCTGCCAGTGTATCTAGGACCTGATCAATAAATGGAAAAGGAAAATGGCTTTTTTGTGTTGCCTTGTTGAGTTCTCTATAGTCAATGCATATTATCCATTTCCCATTCTTTTTGGGAACTACAACTAATGGAGAAACCCATTTACTATCAGATATAGGATAGATAAAATTCACATCTAACAGTTTTTGAAGTTCTTCTTTAATAATATCTTTTAGGTGAGGATTTAATCTACGCTGAGGTTATCGAATGGTCTTTGCATCATTTTCAGTGTAGATGTGATGCATGCATATTTGAGGGTAAATCCCTTTCATATCTGAGTAATCCCAAGCGAAAGGCTCTTTATTTTTCCTAAGGACTTGAATAAGTTTCTGTTGCTGGTCATCACTCAGATTACTGTTAATGTTCAGGATCTTCCCTGGCTCAATTTCGATAGGTTTGCTATTATAAACAGTGGTTGTTGGTATTGTTTGTTCATTGATATCTCTTAGGGGATATTCTTCGATTTTGTTGTCAAGGACTGCTTTAATCATGTGGCATTTCGAACTTGATACTGTGGTAGGATGATTGATAAAAGTATTAATGACATCGTCTTCAGTTTGATTTTTGAATTCAAGGGCATCTACCACAGTCAATGGTGACTGAATATTTTCTGTTAAGTATGTTGCAGGTTGCTTCCTGGTTTTCATAATAGTCAAGCTTGGCTGAGTAGGAGGGTATAAAGCTAAATTTTTCACATAATTCCCCCTGGTTATAGTCATACTGCCTGTCCGACAGCTGATATAAGAAACAATAGTATCTAGCCAAGGCCTTCCTAATATTAAGGGATGTCCATCTAGCTGGTTCCTAGGGTTAATAATCAAAAATTCTACCAGGTATTCCCAAGTGTCTATAGAGACCATCACATCTTGCAATGTTCCTTCTAGTCTAATGACTAAGTGGTCAGCTAGTTCCAATAAGTTAGTTTTTGGTTCCAAGGTAGTGATGCCAAGAATGTTGCAAGTTGTAGTTGTGAGAATATTAATTGCTGCCCCTAAGTCAACTAAAGCATTGGGAAAATAACAACCATTTATCTCGACTGTGACAATGGAGTTTCTGGGATCCTCATATTTTATGGGAGTCTCTTTGCTTAGTAATAAATCAGACAAAGTCCCGACAACATGGACAATAGGGGTTTTTTTTGTTTTCCTCACAGACTTCTTTATACATAATTCTTTAATAGTTTTGGCATATATTGGAATATCTTGGATAGCCTAGAGGAGGGGAATTTTTATACAAATGTTCTTAAGTTCACCCAGAAGATCAAAGTCAGGATATTCAATCGGGTGTGGTATCAAAAATATTTATTGGAATGGGGGGGAAGTGGTTATGGTTTGTTCAGGATTTTTTTGTCTAACTGTATCTCCCCCTTGTTTTATTTGTTGATCATCTACAGTTAGAGGCTTATTTGTGTGTGGTTCTTCAGGTTGCAAATATTTATCCTTATCTAGAGTGATTATGCGTCCAGATCTCAACTTAAGTTCGTTACATTCTTTCAACTCATCTTCAGAGTCCAGACCCTCAATTATTTGTATTGACTGAACTGGTTTGTTGTTAGGATTTGGGTTAGGTTGAGCTGGAAGTTGTGGTCATATATTATATTGACGATTCTGCTGCAATGTGTAAGGTGCTGGTAAAGTTGGTTGAGGCAGAGGAGCTGTTCGCATAGGCTGGTTCGTGGATCTTTGCCAATTTGGTTGCCAGTTCTGGTTTTGTGAGGTGGAAGGGGACCATTGGCAGGAATAAGGGTTGTTTTTCCAGAATGGTGGGGGGTAAGGGGAATTTGGCCAATTATTATTATTTGGATTTGACTGATTAGGCCATGGTGGTATAAAAAATGCTTGAGGTGGAAAAAAAGGTGGTTGATTCTACCATGATGCCCCTAAATATTGCTGAGGATTATATTGCGAGGGAGAAAAGAATGAATATGGATCAGTAAGCATACCTGTCTAACGCGCTTGCCATTGACGATGTTGGTTCAACAGATATACTAGTTCCACTTCTTCTTTCGCTTCCTTGAAGACTGCTTTTAATCCTGAAGGTGATGGGAAACTTTCCGTGGCGTGTTCTTTAGTTCATATGGCACATGTGCGTATCATATCTAGGGGGAATTATTTATGACTGTGCTTCTCTCTGCAACAAGGGAAAAAAATAGCAAGGTTTTGTTCTGCTATAGCCTACTTTTGCTTAGCTTGCATGATATCCAATTGTGTCGCCAGGGTCCCCAGGATATCAGTCTTGAAATCCTCTAATAGATTGCCGATTTCGCTTCGTGTAATGCTTCCTCTTGAGGCTTTGCTGTCTCTGGGGCTTGCATCGCGTCTGACTGGTTTCATCCTCGTACTACCCCTGGAACACTTGATGCACAAATCTATAATATTGTTATATTTTTCTTGATAAATGTCACCTTTACCCATTATATTTAGTGTCTCTACCCATTGGTCTTTCATACCTCTGATCATCGCAGTTTTTAGAACATTATCAGGAAGATTTGTGTAAGGAGATCTTTGTAGATTATATTGGAAACGCTCTACATATTCTTCCAGAGTCTCACTAGGCTGAGCTACCATTTGAAAAAAATCATCTTTTAGTTCTCTAGTTTGGCAATAATCTTGGTATTTTTTAAGGAAAGATGTTTTCATTTGGTCCCAATCATTGATGGTGCCTCCACCAAGTCCCATAAACCAATGCAGAGTTGCTGCCTTCAGAGTAGAGGGGAATAGCTTCAGATTCTGGGGGTCAGTAGTGTAGTCATAACCCCTGCATAAGACATCAAATTCGAAAAGGAATGCATCGAGATCTTCTGAATTTAGCCCATGAAAGGTAGGAATATTATGTAATGGAATAGCCTTCATGGGGCCATTGAAAGCTATGTCAACAATAGGATATTGCAATGTGGAAGTTTGAGGTTGCTGGTTATTAGCCATTTGGTCAAAAATATGCCAATATTCTTTAGGGATTTCCGGAGCTGGAGAGTTATTCCTAGGATGTCTGCAAGAGGCTAGAATGGTTCTAACAGCACTACCTTGATCTAGAATACTAGGTTCCCTCTGTTTAGTAACTACTTTAGGAGATCTAGGTTCTGATAATTTAATTTCAAAATTGCCTGTTTCTCCTTCTCCTTCATGGAGGTTGCAAGAATTTCCTTCCTGTGAAGGGCAAGTTTGTGAATTCTCAATATCTTGAAAACTCTTCTCAATCCCTTTAGTCTTACTGTGAATCTTAGCGTTAGCTACAGATGGTGGTCCTGCGGCTTGAAGGAAGTCAGTAGGATGTCTAGCATCAATAATTTGGGGTCCTACTGATGACTGAGACTCAGCTTTTCCTAAAATTTTGTCAATAAAAGTTGATCATCCAAGGGTCACCGGTCCCTTAGGTTTTTCAGGTTTAGAAGGAGGAATTTTGTCTTTTTCAGGTCTTTCCCTCTTATTCATTCATGCAGAAATACAAACATTCATTCCTACCTTAAACTCTTATGCAATTCTGCTAGAAAGCGGGCAGATGAGCGAGCATTTTACTCGTTCGCTACGCAGGTTCTTACCTTCCGTTTTTAATTCCCAATTCTCCCTCGGTAGAAAAAAACATCATTCATACATTACTCTTTTTACAGAGTGGCAACACACTCCCCGACAATGGTGCCAAATTTTTCGGTGCTAACAGGTGCTTTTAAAAACTCCTAATTTCCTCACATTAATTATCAACTAGGGTAAGCCCTTTTATCTCAAGCGTGTACACAATATGTGAAAGCTATCCATACAAAGAGTAATGCTAAATCCAATTGTTTAATATAGATGCAATCATAAATATTGAAGCTTTTAAAGAAAGTGATTCATCTAAGAATTATAACAAAAAATGTGATTCATTCTTAATTCAACTAATTCAAATGATAATCAACCGAAAGCACTAAAGCCTTAACTGAGCTCTTTTAGCTGGATCTAAATTGTTGAACAAAATGAAAGTATTGGAAATAACTGTATATGCTTTAAGAAATCAAAACCAATTATTTTAACTAGCAACAAATTCTTTTAAGGAAGTAAATTGGAAGTGCGTATTCGATGGAAATAAATACCATAAATCTGAATTATCAATTGCAATGCAGAAAAGCAGAATACACTTACAATAACTAGAAAATTAAAACACAGGAAAAAACAGTGAGATTCACTAGAGACCGGGACCTTAGCCATCGGCGAATACTGCTTAGCTACTCCAGAATATGTGAATGAACAACAACGTGAATTATATATTAATCATCACAGTCAATTAACATCACAATCCGATCTTGTTGTTTAGAACTATGTTCTATGAATTACAATTACAAAATATGAAAAAATGAAAGATACATCATATCGATATCTGAGAACTAGCTATCCTTGTCCCTTTATAGCTGAAAAGGAAGGATAAATGTGATCCCTCAGGATTAGGGGATCCTGAGGGATCCATAACAAAATTCCATCCTCGGACAGTTCATTCGTTCTTGCGCTAACCTTGACTGATTTGTCTTCCAATTCGACCAAGTTCAACGCGTCTTCTTTCCCTTGATTAGGTCCTACTATTCCTTCTTATAAACAACCGTTGTTTCATCTGTTATTTTCAGCATAAAAACAACGGGAATTAGTTTGGATAGTTAAATCGTATCAGGATCATTTTTCTTTCATTCTTCATCAAAATCCTTTCATTATATTATTATATCATAGCACAAATGGATAAGGAAGTGGAAAAATGACAATAATCGAGAGTAAATACATACCTATTGCAAAGGCTCAACAATACACATAAACCTAATAAAAAAAAATTACTTGTTACAAAATGCAAAGAAAAACTAACCTAAACCAATCCTTGTAATAACTCCAATCTTAAACTAGCATATGACATTAACCTATCGTCCACCTTGGAAAATCTTGTTATATTATATGTTTTGGTTTAAGGCTATGGTATTAAACCGACGACATCAACTTTAATATTTATTAAGGTTTTAAACCCGCATATGTCAAGATATTTTAAGACTGATATAACTGAGATACAACTGGCATGTTAGAGCAACTAAATGCGGCAGGTACTCGTTAATAAAGTCCCCAGATATATGTGATATTCTCCATGATCATTTGAATTTTTCGATGATTTCACCTCATATCTCCACTGTTGAATTTTGGATGATTGAAGATGATCGTATTAGGCAATAATTACCTTGTTAACATCGCCAACCCTAGGCTTTGACGATATTTTTTCACTGTGCTTGTGATTAGCTCTTCCGCTCCTGGTGCTATCACTGCTGTGATTATTTTCACACCTTGGCTTCTCAATTACTGTGTCTTCCTCTCTGATTTGGTTTGCCTCAGAGGTGTTGCACCTTCTGGCTTGGTAGCATGATGATTTTTAAGTCCCAGTTGTAGAATTTTGTGCGTTATAGGAGGAATGAGACATCTGTTAACATGGATTCCCTTTCCATTTCAGTTCTTGTACTCCTCATTGCAACATAGGTAAAATAACTCTGCTTCACGGGTTTTATAATATTTTCCTATGCATATATATTCTCAAGGTTTTAAACTATTAACTCGGGTTTCTTATCCACTTTGTTTCTCGTGTTTAAGGTTTTCAGTACGAAGATCAATTTGTTGTGGCGAAAACTTCTTTCCATAGGTAACAAACTCTATCGATTTCCTTAAATTCTTTTATCATAGAGTTCTTTGTTTGTTTTAGCTACATGCTTTGCTTCTTGGGAAGTTTTTTCCTTACTGTCTTTTGTACTTGGCTATCTATTACAAGTTTTCTATCTTATCGTTGATAGCTCTCCTGCTTCGAAAATAACACTTTGGAAATTTTGTTTACTGCGGTGCATGGCTAATACATTTCACTCATCTCTAGGTACTCATATTTCTTGCGCTCAGACTCAGAAGCTTCTTTGCCTTAGATGAATTCTTCTAGCAATTTTCGGGGTTTAGAAACCCAAATCTCGGCTTAGTGTATGAAATAGACTGTCGGCATTATTTAGGTTTTTAATTCAGTTTTTATATAATGTAAATTGTAAGAGACAGGATCCCGGCCAGAACCCTAGGGCCTTAGATAATCCTTCCCTCACGGACTCTTATTTTTTGTAGCATTTCACCATACTTTTATTACGGAGGGTTCACAACTTATAAATCAATTTGCTATTCGACATAGTCGAATGTTGTAAAGATTACTTTGGAACAAGTTTTTCTTAAGTTTGGAATATATGTGAAAAGTTTGCACACAATGGCTTGTTCACTACAATCTTCTTTCCTTTTACTCAACATGAAAATTAGTATAGTCGAGGGTTCAATTCTAGATTTTGACTCTTACGTAGTTGAAGTATTGAATGGTGAATGCCGTGAGATTTTACCTGTTGTTTTGGAATAGATATTATTTGTTTGGATTGTATATAATATTTGACATACTATGACCTTTCACTATTTTAATGATATGAAAGGATTATTTCCGCAAATGTATGGAATTATTCCAATTCCAATTTTTTTTCGTTATGTTTATACTCATTTACTCATTCGTATTGATTTAAGTAGTTAAGCTTGACAATCAGTCTTAACTCTAGTTTTCTTGTGAAATACTGGTTTCTCTGTCTTTACTGTAAATAATAAGAAACTCCAGTTTAATTTTCTCTGTTTACAATAAATTTCTTTCTATCTTGGTAATTATCTCGGTGATCGGACCACCTATAGTGTCCATGCATAGTTGTGCTTCGATGAACAATGTGTCCTAGGTTAGGGTTCTACCTGTACCCTCGACCGACAGTTCCCTCTACTATTATATCAAAAGAAACTTCTTTAAGCATGTATATGTGTGATTTTATCTTTACGAAGTATAAATATAATCTCCTTCTTTTACACAAATTCATTTTCATTCCTTTAACTTATCTATAGTTTAATGAGTCTGAAGTTTACTGAAGAATTTATATTTATACATGTATCTCGGAAATCTCCTTTTCCTATTTCCTACACCAGACAGCCACTACTGTTTAAACTGGTACTTAGATATTCCCTTCTTTTCTTGACACAATAAAAAAAACACTAAGTTTTAAAAGAGTTAATGTTCTACACATAATCATAATACCCATACTGTTCTGGGAAATACATAATGAGATAATAATAATAGGAATTGGTACCATTTTCCTAAAATATACCTATTGTTACTGTCACTAGTAAATAAATACCTGTACATACATAGTGAAAAATTAATGCAGTGCTTAACTCACTGAAAACACACAATTACTTATCTGATTATGCAATTTATATTTGTGGTCCTCCCAACCATCAAGAGAGGCGATCACTTCCTACTCTTTCCCTCGTGCTCCAATCCTGAAAGGTACAATTTGATAGTGGAATTTCTGTTGTGACCTCAAGATTCCAGCTCAGTAAAATTCCCCACTCTCTCCTTAGTCCATGAATAGAACCCCTACTCCTCACTGGGATCAGTCTCTTATCCCCAGAGGAGTAGGTAATTGTTTCCAACTTTCCAAACCACCTTCCAATTCTTGGAAAACATTTACCAACAGTTTTTACTTTTTATGGACTCACTTTCCATAACTAATTTTTATTATTCACAATTAATCACTAATGAAAATAACTTTTCAGCAAAACATTAATAATTCCAGTCTTTTCTTAAAACAATAATTAAAATGTCTTTTAACTAGTTAACAACTAGTTATCATTAAATGTAGCTGTCACAATCTATGACTTTGTTCTTCCCTCCCATATATATCTAGAGTTAATATATATCATGATATATTAATATATATTATAATATAAAAAATTTAATATTGTATTAATCCAAATTTATTAGATTCTATAATATTAATATTATATATATTAATATGAATATTAGATTCAATAATAATAATAATAATAGTAATAATATTGAGTTTAATAATGTTTTTTTGCATGGTATTAATAATAATTTGGCCCATGGTATTTGGCTTCACCTAAATAAAACCTCATTTTTGAGTGTTCATAGATATAAAGAGGATTATGGAGGTATGGATTATTTACCATACCTCTGGTTTATTTATGTTTTATTTATTTACCATACCTCTTTTTTTTACCATAGTAATTGGCCCATATGCTTGGTATATAATTAGATGTTGATTTCTAATCCTATTTGATATATTTTTATTTATTTACCATACCTCTTTTATATTTATTTATTTACAGTACCTCTTTTTTAAATATGGTATTTGGTCCATGGTATTTAGCCCATGGTATTAAAATAGTATTTTTACCATAGGCTTCACCCAAATAAAACATCTTTTTTGAGTTTTCTTAAATATGAAGAGGCTTATGGAGTAAATATAAAAACATGTTTTATTTACTTACCATACATTTATTTTATGTATATTTTTATTTATTTACAATACCTCTGGAGTAACTATAAAAGGAGGTTTTATTTATTTACCATTAGTCATATTTGTTTATATTTTAATTTATTTACTTGACAATGAAATATTTTATTTATAATTCATGTTCTCCATATTAAAATGTTGTCCATGGGGTCTTGGTTAATGGTGATGAGGCAAGTTATTTCTTTTAGCAGATCCGGGTGATTTTTCTCTTAGGAGATTGGGGTGATGTATGTGGACATGCTGATGAAGATGGAGTTAAAAAGAAAGGACGAAAAAAAAAAAATGAAAGGTAAACTTATATATATATATATATATATATATATATATATATATATATATATATATATATATATATATATTTTCTAAAATATTAGATATCATATCCATATTAAACATTGAAAATTTTACAAATATCCCTCATACATTGAATTAGAAACCAACTATTAATGGAATAAAAATTCTCTCAATCTTTCTCACTAAAGTGAAAATATAAGAAAATTTTAAATTTAAATTACTTTATTTTTCTCTATGTAAAGTATGTATAAAATTATGTTATTTAATATGGACATGGAAATATTTTACTTATGGTTCTAGTAAAATACTTTTGTTATAAATATATTTTTATTTTAAATATAACATGTAAATGTAACATAGAATGAATTACACATAATGTAATATCAATAATACTATTTCTCGTCATGTGAAAAAGTTACATTTTCTTCCTTGTAGTAAAATATAATTTTTTTTTACTCATTACATTTTTCTTATTTGGTTACATTATATCTCTATATAATGTTATATAAGAGTGTAAATTGGAGTATTGTAATTATTTCTTTTCTTATTACTCTTTTTAATTTTTTAATTTCAATTATTATTTTTAAATGTAATGTTATGTGACAACATCTCAACATCTGTCCCATACTGAGTTGGAGAGTGCCTGAGTGCCTCTCGGATTAGTTAATTTATATTATTCTATTTTTATAAAAAATATTTTGTTCCTAAAGTTATGAGATTATCAAGCAATTTAAGTTTAATTTTTACAAAAACTCTTACCAATTTAAATTAAAAATTTATCTCTCTAAGGATGAGGATAAAGAAATGTAAAATAAGGTTTGTGATCAAGTTACACCTTAAAAAGGCAAGGGAATTTTTTTTTTAGTAATAAAGACATAACATTTTGATGTTATTTTGGTTCTTTATTTGCTATTGTACTAGTTTAAATTGAACTCTTTTAATAATAAATATGAGTTGAATAATAGAAATTAAATTATCACAAGATATTTACTAAAATTCACGTTTTTAACAATTCTCCTAGATAATATTACATCATGTTCACAATGGTAAAAACATGTCTATTTTAAATAATTTAGCAAAAAATACATAAGAAATAGATATTTATTTTACATAATATAAACATGAAACAAAAATGCATCACCAATTCTATTTGAAACTCAAATAAATGCCTCTTGATTGTCATCACAAATTTTGTGTGATTGGTATGCTCAGTTGGTACTGGTGCTATTATATTTTCCCAATGTACTGCGTAAATAATATTTAAAAATATCTCTATATCTCAGTGTGTTCGATAACATGAACGTTCTGTCCTGGTACGAAAATGTTATACATGCGCACTGGTGCATACGTGTGATGCACCACTTCGAAAATTTAAATTTGTGAACCAACAACAATGCATCATACGTTTGTGCACATCATCTACAGTGTGGTTGTGTTTTATAGATTATCAAAGTGGGTGTATGACTATGTTTTGTGCTGACCGATAATGTTTTTTTTTTTTAATTGAAAGATACGTTTCCATATTAATAAATACATTTTTCATTCAATAGATTTTATTTTATTTTATATATGAGGCTGATGTATTTTATATGTCAATCATGTAGCATAGAAATCAACAGAGGGAGCAACAACAATTGGAAATACTTAGAAAAATAATGAAAACAAAAACATACAATAATAGTATAAATGAGGAAATAAAACAAGTGCATATCACTCTCCATTATCATCACCTTGATTATCTTCCTCGGTTTTTGGCATGATAACATTTTTTTTCTCAAAAACATGTTTTGATATAGGGTCGTGTCTTAATACGAACAAACAATCTCTATCTAACATATCTGGGTAAAAAAACACTTAGTTGCAGTGTTTTGGGAAAACATAAGGCTACCTAGATTCATGCAACATCTTTCTAGAGTTGATAGATATCCGCTCAATATCACGATCTTCCTTTACATTATTCCAAACAAAGGTGTCCCACCACTTGCACCTAAAAATTACATATTGGGATGAAGAGAATTCCACTTGAATGATCTCTTGTATCTTTCCAAAGTAACCTAATGTCCCCTGCATTATTTTTTGATCGTGGTGGATAACATGACTATATTGGGCGAACTCAACTTCCACTCCACAGTCTTGTGTCATGCATCCATCATCGACATACTTTGTGCAAAAATGATGTCCATGTGCCCACATATATGGGAAAAATTTCACCTACAAAAAAGTGAAAAAATCAAAGTATCATGTGTCTAATAACCCGAACATAATAAAAAAATATAAAACATATATAGATGTTACAATTAAAATGTGAAATATGAAGCTAAAATTGTACAAAAAGAGATTATAATTACCAATTTGTTTCCCCTATTAGCACTAGTATTTGCATCCCACCCATCCCACCTTATTTTATGCTACTTTCACCTCATCTCCACCATTATCATGGACCTTGCTTAATTTTTTTAAACATTTTTCCCAAGAGTCCCATATTCATCATGGTCATAATTCATCTCATTATTCCATGTTGTGTCATCATTAGGTCATAGGGTCAAAATCATGAAAATTAGTCATTTCACCATTAATTTCATATTTTGAAGGAGTAGTAATAGTAAAATGTATTCAACAATTTCAGGTTCTAAACTATCATTTTCAAGTAGGTGGATTTGTGTTTACCATATTTGTCTCTCAGTTGTGCTTGGAAATCTCATTTCCCTCTCCTAGGGCTTTGAGGGCATTTTTCTTTGTCTCATGACTTCCATGGTTAAATAATCAACAAGACTTGTATCCTGATGCTCTTACACTTTCCCCTATCATTAATATACCTTCCTAAACAATTCCCATCAAAATCATCATTTTTCCACAAACCCTAGCCTATTGCTACAATTTGACACTTTTCGAGACTAGGCATGTGTTTTCCCTTTTGGACCCCTTCCCCTCACTCAATCCTTGAAATTTCACTTTCCCCTACTCTCTAACATCTATCCCTATCCCCCAAAATTTCCCCAAGAATTTAGAAAGCCCCTAACCCCTTCATTCCCCTCCCTCTACAAGGCAGTGTTAAATCCCCTGTTTTGCCTACACCAAACCCTAATTTACTCTCCTACTGAGCTAGGGTTTTCTATGGAATCAGAGACATATGAGTAGAGGAGGCATAATGGAGGTCATTTTAGCAAGTATGAAGCCATTCCAACTCATAAACATCATTCCTCCATCATTTTCCAAGAAATCATTCTAAGGGACAAATCATTTTCCACACTCATAGGCCCAATTTCGTTTCAAACTATGTTTCTGACTAAAAAGAGATGAATTTGACAAAAGTGAGAGAGATTTTTGTCTATAATAGGCTAGGGAATAAAAAACTCCTTCTGTTTTTACAGAAGTATTATGGTTTTTGAGAAATGTTAAAATACAAGTGTTACAAGATTTTTTCTGCATTTCTAGAGATACCTTGGGAAAATCAAGTTTTTGCATAGCTTGAGTGTCCAAATGAATTTCTTGACGAGTCAAATGATAACTAGACAAAGATATATTTCCAATGAGCTATCATGAGCTCAATTTGGAGTTGAGGAAGGCCTCCAAAATTTTCCTGCAACAACACTCTGCATTTCTGCACCCTCATTCTGCACTTTTTTACCAGACTTGGGAAAATCAACTTTTGACAAGGAAAATCAACTCCAAATAGAAAAAAAAATTTATATTTGAAAATTAGACTTGAAGGGATTTCCAACGAGCTATCATGTGCCCAATTTGGACACCAGAAAAGTAGTCAAAAGCAGCCTACACGTTGGGGGTAAAATGGCGATGCGCTCCTGGGTTAGGCGTTGTGATTACTAGGCCAAAGGCATTGCTCTTAGGGCGGTTCTGGCAGTGTAAAAATGAACTCCGCTATGCTTAGGAGAAGGGTGCTGCACTCCTGGGTGAGGTGCTGTGCATAGGCCAGAAAACCTCCAAACTCTTCCCAATTATTCAAATTTATCTTTCTTCCCTAAATCAAGTAAGTAAAATCCCTTTTTACTCTTCTCCCTTCATTTTATGCTTGTAGGTAAAGTTTATATTGGCAAGAAAACCACAAAAACCCTAGTTTTCCCAAAATCCCCTTCCCCATGAAAAAATTTCCCAAAACCCCTTTGTCCAAAAATTATTATCCCTAGACCCTATTACTTCACCCCATATTCCCAAAAACACTAAAACTACCATGTCCTAAGTCCCTTTACCCTTTTTCATTAAAACTCCAATTTCTAGGATTTTCACTCTTTTGCCTAGATTTCCCCACACTCTTGACCTGTAATTAAATTTTAATTTTCATCCCTCTTCATATTTTCACTTCCCATCACCTCACAAAATTTCTTAACCCTTTTCCCCATCTCCCTTAATTTTTGTGGCTCTATCCCTATTCCCTAAAGCCCTCATTTCATCATTTCTTTCACTGCTCCCATTCCCTTCACTCCCTCACTCACTCTCCATTTTCTTTCCTTTTCCCTAGGGTTTTGAAAGTGCCAAAGAAAAAATCATGGAGAGATAGGGCATATATTACATGGAGGAAGAACACAGTGATGATGAGTTTTATGGCCAAAGACAAGAGGCCTCAAAAGAGTCTTAGAGAAAGAAGAGCAAGAAACTCAAAATTTGACTATTGAACAACAGTTGGAAAAAGAAATTGAAGACAACAGAGAAGTGTGGCTTGAGAGAGTCAACATTCACTTGGATAAGTTCCAATGAAAGCCACAAAATACAATCAAATGCTCAGGCACATGGCCCATCACTATCAGTCCCGGAACAAAATTTGCAATATTAAGGTCAAACAGATGAAGGATAAATTGAGGAAGATCCGGAAGGGCAAGAAAGGCACTGATAAACTAAAGATGCTTGCTAATGCCTTCTTAGTTAAAAATTGACATGTGGTTGTGGGAAAATCCCACAAATTTTTAGAAGTTTTGAAAATTTTGAAGATTTTTGAGTTTTTTTGGCAATTTTGGAAAAACACAGGAAATTTTGCCCTATGCGCAGCGCCTTGGCGCTGTGCTTTTCCTTGGGACATCTAATGAGAAACATGAATACATAAGTGGGTTCATAATGATGAGGAAATACCCCCTGTACTTTTTCTAAGCATTTGGAGTAAAAATGGTCAGGAAAAAAGGCCAAAAACACCCAAAAAATCATGTTTCTGCATCTTTTTCAGGATAGCGCTGCGCTTAGAGGCAGTCTTGGGAGAATGTAGTGTTGAGGGGTTAAATAAACTCCCAATTAGAAAAAAAATATATATATATGGAAAGTAGACAGGATAAGATTTCGAATGAGCTATCATGAGCTCAATTTGGACACCGGGAAGTTAGTCAAAAGTGACCTGCAAGAAGACCTATGTTTTCCTCCTTGGTGCTGCGTTGAGGACAAATTTTCTATGTTTTAAAGTTTTCTCTGTTTTTCATGGAATTTTTGAGTTTTATCTCACTATTTGGGGTTTTCACTGATGTAATTGGTAAATATGAATGTAATTATTATGAGGATTAGTTTACTATAGGTAGATTCATTAGCTTGAGTCCTCTAGAGGTCAAATGAATCAATTTCCTCTCTTTTAGAGGCAAGTTGTTGGGTCTTCCTAGTCTTCAGATTCTTGTTCAATTTTTGGTGGAAAATGATCCTCATCTCATGGATTCGACTCCCTAAGGCTAGGGAGAGTTGTTTTGAGGTATATATCTTCTTCTTCTTTCTCATTTTGTAGGGGTTGGACTCATTCGGATGCTTGGCTTTCGAAGAGACACACTTTGTATTAGTTCTGAGCATGAATATTAATCAAATTTGTAGCTATTTTTATGGGATCCCTATGGTATGGTGTTTAGTTGAGTTTCTCCTTTTTTTTTCATGTGCTGAAATGTATATTTGAGTTTATTCATCATTTCATTAATTCTAAGTGAATGTATGAAAGTTATATAAGCAGAATCCATTCTCATATGCTCTGTTTTGGGTAGACATTCACAGTCTGCAATTTCTTCAGTTTAAAAATAAACCACGATTTCACCATGCTCTTTCTAGCTCCTAACCTTTCTTGATCATCCCACCATAGAAATCCTAAAATTGCTAAACCACTATACCTACCTTGCCCCATAGAACACCCTGCAAATTTTGACCTGATTTCCCTTTCCCTGACTGTTTATGCTCCTTCTGATCCAGCACAACCCTATACAATAAAAATCAAATCCCTGAGCTACTATACCTATCCTAATATATTTTTACTCAGTCATATTGGTTGTGATCCTTATGGAGAGAGCCCTCTCCTTGCCTAGTAGGGATATCTACTTGGCTACGTGTCGTTTGTGGTTACCTTGGAATTGCCTTCTTAATCCTGAGGTTCAATCCGAGTGACAACATCCCCAATCCCTATTTTTAGTGCATCTGCGTCAACACGCAGGTAATGACCAGATGCACCATATTTCTCTTTGACTTTATCAAAAACCCAACTGTTAGGGTATGTCATTGGCATATTTTCTTTTAAATGATCAGGATAAGGACACTTATACCATTCAACTGTTTGAATTTTTTCATGTCACTGTCACATTTCCTCCTATTATCTTTTTACAATGCAAACCATGGTTGTGTCACTTCCATATTGTAAGGAATGAATTTGTTTATGGCTTCAATTTTTGAATTTGCTGATGAAATCAAAGCAACATATATATATATATATATATATATATATATATATATATATATATATATGAGATGAAAATATGCATTAATATGATGTTCGGTGTGAATATTGTGTAGTAATTTGACAAATGATAACCCTAAACCTACTCTTTGTCGCCTCTTTCCATTTGTTTTGAGAAGCCCCCTTTCTCTTTTTTCTTCATTCCTTTCATCATCCCAAATCACTTCACTTGGTGTGTTTTCTATATTCTTGATCAACTCACTGGCATAATAGAAAGACTCATATTATATATGCCCCTCTTTCATAGACCCCTCTACTTTTTCCTTTTTTAAAATAAAAAATTTTAATTTCTTCATGTACCTCTCTATAAAGAACATCCGACGATAAGAAACAACCCCAACTAATTCAAATTCATCTACTAGGTGAATTACAAGATGAACCTACAAGTCCATGAAAATTTTCGGTTGTTCCTTCTCAAACATACAAACAATATTAGGTATCTCTTGAAACCACCATGGAATGATAGCCATATGAATCTCCTTTGATGTGATCCAGTGTACAAATGAATATAATTTATATATGGCATGTCATACGTCTTTGGGGAATTCATTGTTCACACACACACACACATGAATATGATAATGAAACTGCATTTTAAATAGTAAATTATACAAAAATTAATTACAAATATCACATTACATAAAATAATTTATAATAAAATCATTTTTTTGACATACATACTCTTAGAAGGTTCAAATAATCATGTGATTTCAACCTTGACAAACGATCATCGATGGTGAAGTAGCATCGTAGTGAAGACTCATATAAATAGGGCACCCTCACACTCATTATAACTTCATTTTTGAAATAAAGATCATATTTCTCTAAAATCCATGGGACATCACCTTACTTGAAAGACCAAGAGGGGCCAACCTCTCCTATAGTTTCTTGTTTTGGCCAATGTTTCTTTTTAGTTTTTGAAGAAATAGGATCTATCCTAACAAACAATGTGTCAGCTTTTTTTGATGATATGTGCCTCCATAAAGAAGATGAAACATTTTTAAATATATGCATGGGATCTAGTAAGTGGGAAATCTCAATATTCTCCCAATATGGGAGCTCAAAAAAGGAAAATTTCCTTTTCATCCCAATGGGAAATTTCTAAACATAAGTGTTAAAGAAATATGGATCATCGAACATAGGATCCCCATTTGAATCAAACATTTATGAAAACTCCTACTTCTCTATCTCATATGATCTAAGCTAGCTGGTGTGGGAATTGAATAGGTGGTTTATTTAACCATTCTTTGTATGCTTCCTCTCTGATTCTTGTTATTAATGCAACCTTCTCCTGGTTTAACCTTGTAGTGGGGTACACCAAAAGATGGTAGGCTGGTTTCTCATCATCACTAGAATCCTAACTTCAAAAAATATTGAACATCATTAGTACAATATCAATGATATTAGTTAGCAAATCAATGCAATTGGTTTGTTGAAATTTCATTATATCAAACAATTATTACCATCGTTGATCCAATATTATAGCTATAAGATGCCATGTTCCAAATGGCAGGGTGAAGAGACTATCAATTGTCATCTAGCAATTGTTTACGATAAGGTGCTCCTGATAGGAGCTTCTGACATTTTTAAAATGCAGGAATATTTTATGCATCTGAACTCGATTCTGAATCTGGATCCAGAAAATAATTTTCATACGTTTTTGTTCAAATTGACGTGTATTAAAAAAAAATTAGATAATCAAAATATAAATAAAATATAAACTTAATTGAGATGGAAAGGGAGAACTCCGTGAAGGACTTTGATCATCAATATGGAATGAGTTGGAATATGAAGAATTGGCCATTCGATATTATTGAGATTTTTTCCCTGTATTTGAGAAAAATTAGAAATAAAATTGTGTGAATATTGAAAATTAATCTCGAGAACCATATAACCAAATCTGAATTTCAATATAGCTTTCAAACCATTTTTCAAGGACAAGGAGACTTTAAGCTGAAAATGTATACTATGAACTACTATCATTCATGTGGATGTGTCCTAAAGGCCTAATTTGAGATTAATATGTCATTTTATGTGAAAATAAAATTTTAAATAACTTTTAAACCCCATTGGTGCGTTGATAAGAATAAGAAACACTGGTATTTTTAAATAATAAGAGCACCGGGGTATTAAAATAATACCCACATTGATTTCTAACATTCTAAAAATATAAAAATAAAAACATTATCATATCAGTGCTCTTTTACATAAAAAAAAATTCATCTGTACGTTTAAATAACAAACAACAGTAGTACGCAACCATTTCTCAAATTTAGAAAAAAAAAAAAAAAATCCAATCGTCAGTGCTCTTTTAAATATTAACCACACTGAGGTGTAAAAAAAATTAATCTCATTGTTTTGATATTTAGAAAATGAAAAATAATTCAATCATGTCGGTGCGTTGAAAAAATATGGCACTCCCGAAATGTCGGCACGCTCTTTATATAAACGCATTGAAGCACTTGACTATCAAACAAACCGATGTGTGGAGAGATTGAGTTAAAAAAAAGGCATTATTTTTTTCTTTTTCTTAAATTAGAAAACGACGGCCAATTGATTTTTCAAAATATAATTTCATAAATTCTTTTAAATAGTAAAAATTTATTCACCATTTCATTATTTTACCCAAATTTTCAAGGGAGAAATTTGTAAGAGAGATATACCAGGGCAGCAACAATATAATACTTTGGAGAAACATACATATTTATAATATTAGAAGCTAAAATGTATGGTAATTCACCTAAAAACCTACATACTAAGTTTTAAATTTTATTGTTTATTTTACTAATAAACAAAACTACATTTTATGTTAGGGTTTAATTAAAAGAGAGATCATTTGCAAGAGAATATTAGATCAAAGCTGCAAAATATTTTCGATCCACCGAAAGATAGAATGTTGAATGGTATGGTGATTCACTCCAAACCTTGAGCAAGAATCTTAAATTGTACTATTAAAATATTTTACAATTTTTGTTTGATTTATATAAAAAAATTACTATAGATTTTACTAGTAAAACTTTTTACGATCTTTGTTCCTATTTAAATTTAATTAAAATTAAGAAAAAAAATAAAAAAATTCAATTCTTACCTTAAACCCTTGCTTCTTCTTACAAAATTTCACATTAGGGTTTAAATTTCTCTACCACTTCAAATTAGGGTTTTTCAATTTAAGCATTTTAGACTTAATTGGTTTGTGTAATTCTATATATAGGGAATTTGACATATAAGGTAGGGGAATCACTTATTGAATTATATCCAAACCTCTTCGGCCCTCTCCGTTTTTATTTTTTCTAAATGGCTATATGTTGCATGGTGCACCATCTATAACATAATGTATCGGTGCTACCTTAGTAATACAATGCACCAGTAAATTATAACACTTTGGATTTTATCTAGTCTTCTCATCATTGCTCCCAGTGTAATATAACACACCAACATGCATGTTCCTAATAGAA
Source organism: Pinus albicaulis (assembly GCA_034641835.2). Classification (NCBI taxonomy): domain Eukaryota; kingdom Viridiplantae; phylum Streptophyta; class Pinopsida; order Pinales; family Pinaceae; genus Pinus; species Pinus albicaulis. The sequence continues at coordinate 375,863,305 of CM076574.1, forward strand.
TAATTAAATCATTAAGGTGCATTGAGCCTTAAAAATCGCACCGCCTACCCTCTCCAATTTTTTTAAAAACAGTTATATGTTTCACGATGCACCCTATGTAATATAATGCACCAGGGCTACCTGAGTAACAAGACGGACTAGTATATTATAACACTTTGGATTCTGTCTAGTTGTTAATCTTCTCTCCCTGTGTAATATAACGCGCCAATGTGTCTGCTCCTAATAGCACTATTAAATCGTTTCGATGTGTTTAGCCTTAACAATCACACCATCAACCCTCTCCATTTTTTTTAAAAACAACTATATGTATTGCAATGCACCCTCTATAATATAATCAACTAGGGCTACCAGAGTAATGTAATGCATGGGTATATTATAACACTTTCAATTTTGTGTAGTTTGTTCATTGTTGCTCTCGAGATATTATAACACACTGACGCATATGTTACTAATAACACCGTTAAATCAGTCTGGTGTGTTTAGCCTTACAAATCACACAGTCCCAACTTACAATTAATTTTTAAAATCAATTTTCCATGAATATGTTGAATAATTAAATGAGCGGTGTGTTTGATGTTATAAATGGACTATAAATGCATCATTGTGTTTATTAAGATAAACACACTGGTTACCAAAGCATTTTTTGGTTGAAAATTACTTGATTTACTCTAAAAATATATCTCATTGCTTCTGTATTGAATGTTACAGGTTGTATATTGATAAAAATGTCTCATAAGGTCTCAAGTAACAAAATTATTTATCTACACAACAACAACACATCAAATCAATCAGAGAAGGAAAATTCTTTGTAAATTATTTAAAAAATTAATATTCTTAAACTATATGTAAGTTTAACTAATATGTATTGGTTGGTGTGTGTCCTGTAGAGCTACAAAATGAAAAATTTTGATAAGATTATTTCTAATCTAAATGCAGAAGAGCATAAAATCTTGATAGAGAAATTGCATAATGATGAATCAGGTGAATGCAAAAATACTATTCAATATGAGTTTTTTTTTTTTTTTTTAATTTTCATTAATAGTATACTTAAGAATATTAAGTACCATGTTTCAAACAACATATTAATTCATAAATGTTTAATGTTCTTCAGGGAGCAACAATGAAGGGAATAATTAATGTCGTTCTAAGAAAAAATTGATGGAACATGTAAATGACGATGAATTGGTCCTTAGCTCATCTAGAGTGGTTATGGAGGTTAAAAAAAGAGGGAATATTTTTATATAACTATGAGGGATCTAGTGGAATGAACATATAAATATAATTTCCGCTTACAATACAAAAATCAATCCAATGATTCTAAGAACCAAATTATATCTAAACTACAGGAAGCATTTCTAGAGCAGTGGTCAATGGGACATGTCAAAATTGCAATAGAAAAAACAGAACAACAAAAAAGAATAATTCAAAAGGTGATATTCATAATTGTTGAGATTCAACAAGATGGTGAACTTAGTGAAAATTAAGCACCTTCACTAAGTGGGGCCCGCGGGCTATTTTTAGGTGTATGTCTATTTTTAGACATGGTGATTATATTTTATAAGTTGCAAGATGATATTTGTATATGGTTGGTCAAATGTGAAAAGTATATGAGATTCTGTTTTTAGAATATTGGGCGAAGTCTATTAATATATCGTTGATCTAAAAATAGATGCATGTCGATTATTATTAGCCCTTAATAATAATCCGACAATAAATATCAACTTATTCTCTTGGAGAAATTTATTTCAGTGAACAGATTTGGAAAATCAATGGGCTGAAGGAATTATGCAATTCCTAGAGTGGTTGGTGACTCATGCATGGAGGACTTAGTTAGAACTGAAGTGGCAGAGTTGTGATAGAGTTGGAAGAGTAGTTACGGGAGTTGTTATTCAGTTTAACTCAGTTAAGTGAGTTAAACTCAGGTGTGATAGTTGTATCTAGTTCTAACTGAAGATACACTAGTGAGAGTTTAGTGAATTAATTATTTAATTAATTCATAACTAGAGACTCACTTGCAACTGAACAAATACATCAGTTAACTACTTGCATGTCAATTCCAGTGGAGACCTAGTGGAGAGATAGGTGAAAGGGTGAGATGGACTATCTATTGTGACTATAGTGATGCATTCAATGAATATGACACACATTGGAGATGCCAATGAGTATTTAGCAGTCAAGGCAATGCCAATTCGAATTCATTCAGAGGTCTTATTCAGCAGGGATTGCGCAGTGGAGGCAGGCTATCAGGAGGCAAGAAATTGGTGCATGGAGATTCAAATTTCTGCATGATAGTGTGTAATTATTGTTGATTATACTGAGAGCTTGATGTAGTAAGCTTTGTATGAGATTATTACATGATTCCATTGATATACATAATATATGATAGTTAGGTTTTTTATCTTTAATCTTTCCCATTAAACAACTGTGTTTATGTGTGATTTATTTTCTTCATGTGTTTTGCAATTAGCGATTTAATTTCCACAAATAATAAAGTGGAGGGATTATGTATTTAACATAAGATTAATTTGTTAGATCCAGAGAATCTGGTAATACTATCAGTATTAATTGATTTATACATAGTATTGAAGCAGTTTTAATCACTGGAGATTGCAATAGTGAAGCAGTGCTAAGTTTTGTGCTGGTGGACAATTCGAATTTGCTGCAGAAATTTCTTGGTGCGACAATTGAGTATTCATTGAAATGGCTTTCAATGGGTTGCAATTGGAGTATTACCTTAAGGGTAGCTTGAACTACATAGCCTGGAAGGACAGGATGGAGGCGGTGCTTCAAGATAATGGGCTGAAGGAGTTCATCGATCACGATGTTCCTAAGCCTACTTCTAGCGATGTTGCAGTACTTGATGCATGGCAAAAGAAGGTAGCAAAGACAAGAAGAATTCTGTTGGAAGGTTTGAAATACCATATTTTTTCAAGCCTTCAAAATAAAAACACTCCATTTGCAATGTGGAAGGCTTTGACATATCTTTTCCAAAGCAGCAGTGACCATAGGAAGTTGGCGCTAAAAGATAAGCTCAGAAAAATCAAAATGGAGAAGGGTGACAATATTCCAAAAGATCTCATGAAGTTTTTCCAATGTAGGGATGAGCTGGGGAGTGTGGGAATTACAGTTGTGAATGATGACTTGGTGAGCTTGGCTCTCCTTGGGCTTCCAAAGAGTTGGCACAGCTACGAAGACTCTGTTAATGAATGGGAGAAACTGCTAGATTGGGAGCGACTTTGGTCATATCTTGTGCAGGAGGAGATAAGGCGAAATACCAGGGATGACTCTTCATTGAAGAATTATGATGAAGAGAATTGTGCTGTGGCTGTCAAAGAAAGGAAAAGGAAGGGGAAGAAATCCCATCCAAAATTCGAGGCTAAAGGCAAGAAGCTGGATTTGTCCAAGGTGAAGTGTTTTCACTGTCACGAACATGGGCATCTTGCCACTAACTACCCACAGAAAAAGAAGAACAAGAAGGCTGCTGGAGCTGAAGAGGGTGAGGCCTTAGCCTCACAATTTGAACTTGATTTCTCCTTGATCACATGCTTGGTTTCAAGCACAATGGGATCGGTGTGGTATATTGATAGTGGTGCTTTGTTCGATATGACGGGAGACAAGGATTTGTTTAGTGACTTGGAGGAGAAGGATCTCCAAATGCATATAGAGATGGGTGACAATGGTAGATGTAGTGTGACCGGAAATGGAACCATTAACTTTGAGAGGGAGTCAGGTAAACCATTTTTGTTGAAAGATGTTATGCATGTTCCAGGTCTGAAGAAGAACTTGGTCTCGGTTGCTATGTTGGAGGATATAGGTTATGACGTTGTTTTCATCAAGGGAAAAGATTTCCTGCGACATAAAACAACGGGTCAAACCAAGAGGATAGGGATTCGAGTTAAGAATATCTACAAGATTGAGGTAGATGGCTGCGCTGCAATGATGAGCAAAGTAGAAGAAGTGGTGAGCCGGGATGAGGGTGAATTATGGCACAGGAGATTGGGCCATATTCACCATGGCGCCTTGAATATTTTTCAACAGAATTCTACTGTTGTGAAACCAGCTCCAAAAATAGAAGAAAAGAGATATCAACGCCTTATAAATAAGCCACTTTGAGGGGGAAACCTCCAATACATTACATGAATGAACAATTCTTGGATGATCCAAATTACAAAACCTCCTTTCTATATATAGGAGTCCATGGGGCCACAATGTTATCCTAGTGGGGCCACATTGTAATCCTAGCTGACCTAAAAATAATAATTTAAGGGCACAATAATAACAATATGGGAGCTATAGGGGTACAATAATAACAATAAGGGGGTTACACTAACAACAATAATGGACTATACTAGTAATATAGGGACCTAACATGCCCCTCTCCTTCAAAAATGTGTTGTCCTCAATTCTTGAGTAGCTTTGGGTGCTTATGTATAAAATTCTCATCCTCCCATGTAGAATCTTCAGTGTTTAAGTTCTTCCACTTGATGAGATAATCTGAAATTGATCGATTCCGTAGCTGTTGAGTTCTTGTTTCCATGATCACTTCAGGTTCCAATATGATTTTTCCTTCCTCATCAAGTTCTGGCAATATTGTTTGAACTGGAATATTTTCACCTATAACCTTCTTTAAGCATGAAACATGGAAAACTAGATGCACTCTTGAAGAATCAAGAAGCTCCAATTTGTATGCCTAAGTACCAATATTTTGCAACACCTTGTAAGGACCATAGTACTTTGGCGATAATTTATTATTCTTCTTAGCTTGCTTGATGGAAATTTGTTTGTATGGTTATAGCCGTAAAAATACCCAGTCTCCTACATCAAAACTTCTCTCGTTGCGATGTTGATTTTCCTGTTGTTTCATTCGATTTTTTGCCAAATTTAGGTTATCCTTTAAGAGTTGGAGAACTTCTTGTTGATGCTCGATGTGGTCTTCCACTGCTTGAACCTTCAGATTTTCTCTTAAAGATGATGTGATGGATGGTGGATGATATCCATAAAGTTCCATAAATTGGGTCATTTTTGCTGCAGTATGGAAGGAAGTGTTATACCACCATTCAGCGAGAGGTAACCACTTGACCCATTGTGTTTGTTTATCAGATACAAAAAAACTAAGATATCCTTCCAAACATTTATTTACTATCTCAATTTCACCATCAGATTGAGGATGATAAGATGAGTTGTGAGCTAATTGAGTACCCAAACATGAAAATAACTTCGTCCAAAAATTTCCAGTAAAATTGGGATCTTTGTCACTCACAATAACCCTTGGGTTTCCATGTAGCTTTTGAATTGTGTCCATAAATGTAGTAGCAACTATACTTGCTTTAAATGGATGAGATTATGCACAAAAGTGTGCATACTTGGTAAGTCTATCAACTCCCACCATGATGACACTCTTTCCTTTGGACTTAGGTAAACTTGTGATAAAATCCATTGAAATCTCCTCCCAAATTTGACTTGGAATAAATAAAGGTTGTAGAAGACCTGAGGTCTTAATTGTATCAACTTTATTCTGCTGGAAAACCAAACATTCCGCCACAAAATTTTGAATATCAGATTTAAGGCCATCCCAAAAAAATTCTTTCTTCAACCTGTGGTAAGTTTTTAAAAATCCTGAGTGTCCTCCTAAAGGAGAAGTGTGCAATTCCAGAAGAATCTTTTGTTTTAGTTGGGAATTATTACAAAGATATAAGCGATCTTTGTACCATAAGGAATCATTTTTCCAACTAAATGTATCGGATGTACTAGGATCTTGCTGCAACTTTTGAATGAGTTTCCATACTTCTTTGTCCTTCTTCCATTCATCTCTTGCTTCAGTTATCCAATCTGGTTGGATAATAGAAATGGAAAAAAGCAATGCTTCCACCTCTTCATTCTTTCTTGAGAGTGCATCTGCAACAACATTAAGCTTCCCTTTTTTGTAGATTATTTCAAAGTCATAACCCAACATCTTTGTGACCCATTTTTTCTGCTCTTCTAAAGATAGTCTTTGTTCCAAAAAGTGTTTAAAACTATCATGATCAGTTTCTACCTTGAAGTGTCTTCCCATTAGATAAGTTCGCCATTTCTTTAGTGCATGCAATATTGCTAACATTTCCTTCTCATAAATAGGTTTCTGTAAATACTTTCCTTTGATTGGACGACTTTCAAAAGAAATGGGTCTTCCTTCCTGCATTAAAACAACACCAATTCCATTTCCTGAGGCATCACATTCCACAATAAAGGCTTTTGTGAAGTCTGGCATAGCTAAGACTGGTGCTAGGCACATTGCCTCTTTAAGATGTTCAAAGGCCTTAGTTGCTTCAGGAATCCATGAAAATGCATCTTTCTTCAATAATGTTGTTAGAGGTGCTGCTATTCTCCCATAATTCTTAACAAACTTGCGATAATACCCTGTTAACCCGAGAAATCCTCGCAACTGCTTTATGGTTGTGGGGACTTTCCATTACTTAATGGCTTTAATTTTGTTAGGGTCTACCTTAACACCCTCGTGAGATACAATATGACCCAGATATTCCACCTCTTGTACTCCAAAGAAACATTTGGATGTTTTTGCATATAATTATTTCTCCTACAATAGTTTGAGCACCCTGTCAACATGTTGAACATGATCCTTCCAAGACCTGTTGTAGAATAGTATATCATCAAAAAATATTAGCACAAATTTTCTAAGGAAGGGTTTGAAAATTGAATTCATCAACCCTTGAAATGTAGAAGGTGCATTGGTAAGGCCAAAAGGCATGACCAAAAATTCATAATGACCCTCATGAGTTTGAAATGTTGTTTTTTGAATATCTTTAGTATTCATTCTAATTTGATGATATCCTGAACGAAGATCCAACTTGGTAAAATAAATTGCTCCATGTAATTCATCCAATAATTCATCAATCACAGGAATGGGAAATTTATCTTTAATGGTGAGCTTATTGAGCTCCCTATAATCTAGACACATGCGCCATGATCCATCCTTATTGTGTACCAATACTACAGGAGCAGAGAAAGAACTTTTACTAGGTTGAATTATACTAGCCTCTAACATTTCTGCAATCATATGTTCAATTTCGCTCTTTTGGACATAAGGATATCTATAAGGCCTGATGTTTGGAGGAACACTTCCTGGAATCAAATGAATAGCATGATCATGATCACGAATAGGTGGGAGTCCTTTGGGAGTTTCAAACACCTTGGAATGATTGTCCAATAATTTTTGGGGATATGCAGAAATCGATGATTTTGATGTTGGAACTTCTAGTGAGCATAATTGTGAAATTACACCTCATTGTTCTTTATTTAGAATATTTGTCATGATGTTAGAGCTTATTATCTTTCCCGGCTTCCCTACAATACCTTGTAATTCGACTTCCTTTCCTTCTGAAAAAAATTTCAAGAAAATTTCTTGAAAATTAAAAGATATCGTCCCCAAAGATTGTAACCATTGTACTCCTAGTACAACATCAACACCTCCCATAGGAATGGAAAGCATTGGAATATTCAATACATATTCCCCCATGGTTAGCTTGATATTATGGCATTTTCCAGAACAATTTATAGTTCCTCCATTTGCAATCATCACTTGACATTCTGTTGTTGGGTATAGGAAACAATCCAATTCCTTAGCTACCTTACAATGAATAAAATTATGGGTGCTACCTGAATCAATCAACACTATTACCTTTTTCTTCTTGATATGTCCTTCTATCTTGAGATTTTGAGTGGTAATTCCTGCCAATGAATTACACTATATGGTCAGACTCATTTCTTCCTCTTCTTTTGAATATTCTTGTTCATTTTCTTCTTCCTCTTCACAATCTATGTAAAATAATTTCTTCTCAACACACTTATGACCTATAGTGTATTTGTTATCACAATTGTAGCAAATCCATTTTTCTCTTTTTTCTTCCAATTATTGTGGTGTCAAACTTGTTGGTTGTGGAAATATAAGAGTAGAAACACTTCCATCTTTATAGAAGTGAGTGGTAGGCTTCCTTGTCACCATAATTTTACATTCAATTTTTCTTGCCAACCTAAATGCCTTCTCCAATGAATCAGGTTCCAAAATGTGAAATTCATGTTGGATGTTATCTTTTAAATTACCTATGAAGAGATCAATCCTGTGTTCTTCTGGAATATCAATTACCCTTATATTCAATTTTTGGAAGTCCTCAATGTGCTCCCCCACTGAACACTTTTGTTTGAGATTTATCAATTGGCTAAAGAAAGTGTTTCTCTTTGTATCCTCATAATGTGCTATCATTTCCTCCGTAAAAATTGACCAAGTGACAATTTTTTTACGGGAGCAAAGCCATCGATACCATACAAATGTATTTTTCTCTAAATGTAAAGTTGCAATGCGTACCTTTTGTGTGTTTTGCACATTATGGAGATCAAAATATTGCTCCATCTGTAGTATCCATGTTACGGGATCCTTTCCATCAAACTTCCTCATATCCATTTTTGGAATATGGTGGTTCTTCCCTCCAACATTAGAGTTTATGAAATCACGATTAACATTTATTTTATTCTCATCTTGAGTTCCCTCTACTATATTTTCACCATTAGGAAACATTTCTTGTTTCAACTTTGTCAAACCTTCCATGTCTACTTTTAGATCATTTTTCATGTTTTCCATCTTAGCTTCCATGTCATCCATCTTAGAGTCCATGCCAGATTCCATTCCATCCATATTAGCTTCCATGCCATTCTACAAACCATCCATCTTAGATTCCATGCCTTTCTTCAAACCATCCATCTTAGTTTCCACGCCTTTCTTCAAAACTTCCATGTCATTTTTTGTTGCTCTTTGCGAGAGAGAAATTTGTTGTACTTTCTCTTGTAATTTTGATATGTCATGTTGCCATTCTTCATCTTCATGAGTCATAGTAGAGTGTTATAAAGGCTTAATGGGTGTTGAATTCTTTTTAGGGGCCATTTGAGAATCCAATACTGATATATATTCTACAATATTCCTTTGGAATCAATTCAACTTGATTCTTCAAACAATACTTATGCAATTCGGAAAAATAAAATACACACCTTTTACTTGCTTTTGAGGAGCTCGATATTGAAATTGGCTTAGCTCTATACTTCCAGATCCTCAATATCTGAAATTTGGCCCTGTAGTAGTCCTATGAAGCTTCTTTAAAATTCCATAGGTCTGACTTGATTTGGATTCTTCACGACAAAGTTATGTCCAATCTCCCACAATGACCTAATTATGGACTAGTTTAGTAGAGTGAACTTTTATGACTTGCCACATGTCACTGTTTTCTCCTTTGGCTCTGAATTTTACAGAAAGAAAACTACATTCCGTGCACTTCTAGTCATGTTTTACAGAATTCCAATCCAATGCTCAGAGAGAGAGAGAGTTATGAAGATGTTTCCACGATCATCTCTTTGAGATGTAATTCGAGAGCCTGAAAAAGACCTAACTTCCACAGATCATATCTCCACAGATATTGCGAACCAAGATCTAAAATTTTGCGATGATGTTCCTCGGGATTTCGGCTTCACGCTCTAAACATTTCCACTTCTAAACCTTCGTAGAAACAAAGTTATAGTTAAAATTCCTCGATGACATTTTTAAGTGAAATTCAGGAGCCTATAAAAGGCCTAACTTCCACAGATCATATCTCCAAAAATATTGCGAACCAAGCTCTGAAATTTTGCTACAATGTTCCTCAAGATTTCAGCTTTGCAATCTAAAATTTGTAGATTTTTAACCTTCATAGACAACAGGTTGTAGCGAAACTTCCATGATAACCTGTTTGGAGCAGCGAAATGCTAGAATCCAAAGTTCTGATACCAAATGTTTTGAAACTAGCTCCAAAAATATAAGAAAAGAGATATCAATGCCTTAGAAATAAGCCACTTCGAGGGGGAAAACTCCAATACATTATATGAATGAACAATTCTTGGATGATCCAAATTAAAAAACATCCTTTCTCTATATAGGAGTCCATGGGGCCACAATGTAATCCTAGTGGCGCCACAATTTAATCCTAGCCGACCTAACAATATTAATTTAAGGGCACAATAATAAAAATATGGGGGTTACAGGGGTACAATAATAACAATAAGGGGGTTACACTAACAAAAATAAGGGAATATACTAGTAATATAGGGACCTAACATCTACTGGACTTTCCAAGGGTACTCTTGCGCAGTCAGATCAGTGCAAGGGATGTACTATGGGTAAGTTTGTGAAGACCACCTTTCATGAGAAGGAGAATCGTGCTTCGGTGATCCTCGAGAGAATTCACACAGACGTGTGTGGACCTTTCTTAGTTGCTTCAACAACAAAACACAGGTATTATGTTATATTTGTTGATGATTATTCTCGTAGATGTTAGATCTTCTTCATACAGAAGAAGAGCGAAACATTCTCAAAGTTCTATGAGTTTAAAGCATTGGTGGAGAAGGAGTCAGGGAAGCATGTGATAGGAAGGAATTCGAAGAGAACTCATAGCACCTCATAACCCACAATAAAATGGGGTCGCGGAGAGGAAGAAAAGAACAATCGTGGGTACTGCACGAGCTATGCTACATGACCAGGGCCTACCAATGCACTTGTGGGTGGAAGCATGAAACACTATGGTTTATGTGCAAAACTATTGTCCTCATAGAGTACTTGGCATGAGTACACCTGAAGAAGCTTTTACTGGTAAGAAGCCTGATATTTCTCATTTGAAGATTTTTGGCTCATCTGTTTACATTCATGTGACAAAGGATGCTAGGAAGAAGTTGGAGCCAACTACAGAAGTTGGGATATTTTTGGGGTACACAGAAACACCCCATAATTATCGTGTGTATTTTCTAAACAGTCGAATGACTGTGGTGCGACGGGATATAACATTCAATGAAGTGAAAGCCATGAAGTTGTCGCTTGAGAGGGAGCTACACTTTCATGTAGAGGAGGAGCTACTTGCTCCCAAAGATGAAGCTCTAGACATGGATCAACCACAGGAGGAGATTCATGGAGTGGAGGAGTCCACTCATGTAGAACCAAACATCAAAACAGGTAGAAAGCGTACCACAGAAGTTGAGAGATTGAAGCTTGATGTGGCATAGAATGTAGGAGTCTCTACATCATAGCACAGACAGAGACAGTCACCTGACCAATTTACTAGAATGGCTCTTATGAGCAAGTGTATCGTGAAAAATCCATCTTCTTTTGAAGAAGCAGTGCAGGAGCCCACATGGGTAGATGCCATGGTGGAGGAGTATGACTCCATTATCAGAAACAGTGCTTGGGGGATTGTTCTGAGGCCACTGGGTAAATCAATGGTAGGTTCAAGATGGATCTACAAGGTAAAGAAAGCTGTTGATTGGAGCGTCGAAAAGTATAAGGCAAGATTTGTTGCCCGAGGCTTCTCACGGATCGAGGGGATTGATTATGAAGAAACATTTGCACCTATCGCATGATATTCTTCCATAAGGACCATCCTTGCTCTCTCAGTGCAGATGGGTTGGCACATTCATCAGATGGATGTGAAGGCTGTGTTCCTTAATGGGATCATTGAGGAAGAAGTGTACATTGAGCAGCCTGAATGATTTGAGATCTTCAGTAATGAGTCGCATGTGTGTAGACTGAAAAGAGCGATGTATGGGTTGAAGCAAGCACCATGTGCTTGGTACACTCGGATCAAAAAAAATTTCACTGGACTTGGCTTCACCAAGAGTGAGGCGGATGCAAACCTGTACCAAATTGTGGTGGAGGGTAAGCTTTTAATCATTTTTCTTTATGTTGATGATTTAATACTAATAGGTGATGAGCAGTTGATACACTCATGCAAGAAAAATCTTGCAAAGGAGTTTGAGATGAAGGATTTGGGCCTCCTTCATTATTTCCTTGGATTGGAAATATGGCAGTGAAAAGGTGAACTGTTTGTGTCTCAAGGAAAGTATGCCCAGGAGATACTTGGTAAGTTTCACATGGAGGATTGCAAGCCCATGGATACTCCTCTTCCAGGAAATTGGAGGAAACAGGATGCTACATCGGCAGAGGTAGTGGATGCCATTGTTTATCAACAGTTGGTGGGTTCGCTCATGTATTTAGTAAATACAAGATAGGACATATGTTGTGCGGTGAACTAGATTAGTCAAGTGATGGTTAAGCCTACCAAGCTCTTTTGGAAGGCAGACAAGAATGTCCTAAGGTATCTTAGGGGCACATCTGAGTATGGCTTATGGTATAGATAGACTGATGAGGTGAAGTAGCATGGCTTCACGGATGCAGATTGGGCAGGTAGCCCAACAGACAGAAATAACACATTAGAAGGGGTTTTCAGGATTGGATCTACAACAGTTTCTTGGTACAGCAGGAAACAAATATCTGTGGCACTCAGTTCAGTGGAAGCATAATACATGGTAGCAAGTCAAGCTGCATGTGGGGATATCTGGATGAGGAAGATCTTGGTTGGTTTGTTCGGTTCTCATTTAGATCCTACAATGATACATTGTGAGAATTAGAGTTTCATTAAACTCTCGATTCATCCTTTGTTTCATGATAGATCTAAACATATAGATATCCGATATCATCATATCAGATATTGTGTGCAGCTGAAGATCATGATGTAGATATTCTGACGAAGGCGATCAGCAGGATAAAATCCGAATACCATAGAGGCAGGATCAGGGTGAAGGATAATCCCTATCTTGTTGGGAGGGAGTGTTGAGATTCAACAAGATGATGAGCTTAGTGAAAATTAATCACCTTCACTAAGTGGGGCCCGCAGGCTATTTTTAGGTGTATGTCTATTTTTAGACATGGTAAGCATATTATATAAGTTGCAGGATGCTATTTGTAGATGGTTGGTCAAATGTAAAAAATAGATAAGATTCTATTTTTAGAAGATTGGGAAAATTCTATTTATATATCGTCGATATAAAAATAGATACATGTCGATTATTATTAGCCCTTAATAATAATCCAAAAATAAATATCAATTTGTTCTCTTGGAGCACTTTCTTTCAGTGAACAGATTTGGAAAATTAGTGGGCTGAAGGAATTACAAAATTCCTAGGGTGGTTGGTGACTCATTCATGGGGGAATTAGTTAGAACTGATGTGGCAGAGTTGTGACAGAGTTGGAAGAGTAGTTATGGGAGTTGTTTTTTATTTTAACTCAGTTAAGCGAGTTAAACTCAGTTGTGATAATTGTATCTAGTTCTAACTGGAGATACACTAGTGAGAGTTTAGTGAATTAATTTTTTAATTAATTCATAACTAGAGAGACTCACTTGCAATTGAAAAAATATAGCAGTTAACTACTTTCATGTCAGCTCCAGTGGAGACCTAGTGGAGAGATAGGTGAAAGGGTGAGATGGACTATCTGTTGTGACTATAGTGATGTAGTCAATGCATCTGACACACATTGGAGATGCCAATGAGGATTGCACAGTCAAGGCAAGGCCAATTCAAATTCATTCAGAGGTCTTCTTCAGCAGGGATTGCGCAGTGGAGGTAGGCTGTCAGGAGGCAAGAAATTGGTGCATGGAGATTCAAATTTCTACATGAAAGTGTGTAATGATTGTTGATTGTAATGAGAGCTTGATGTACTAAGATTTGTATGATATTATTACATGATTCCATTGATATACATAATATATGATAGTTGGGGTTTTTAGCTTTAAGCTTTCTCGTTAAACAACTGTGTTTATGTGCAATTGATTTTCTTCATGTGTTTTCGAATTGGCGATTTAATTTCCGCAAAGAATTAAGTGGAAGGATTATGTATTTAACATAAGGTTAATTTGTTAGATCAGGATAATCCATTAATACTATCATTATTAATATATTTCTACAATAATTGTATAAAATTATTTTCTAGGATTATATGTATATATTAGTACAAACCATTAATTTATTAATACCAATTTTTTTATATTTAGTTTTCATATACCATTATAAAAATAATTTATTAAATTTTTCAGGAAGATTATGAAAATCCCAAATGATGAACGCGTTGATATGCGAAACATGCCAATAGGAATGTCCAAAAAAGTGTATAAAGATATGGTCAAAGAAATAGACATAATTTCATCACAGGAGGAGCCATCTCGATAACAATGTGCTTCAAATGTATGTAGTCATGATTGACTTTGTATATATATAAAAAAATTAGCATTGAAAATTAATTTTCAATTATTCTCTTGCACATGTAACCAAAAAAAAAAAAAAAAAAAAAGAAAGAAAGAAAGAAAGATGGAACTCAAGGAAGAAAAGGGTTGATTACAAAGTTTGTGAGTAATTGTTAATATTTCCTTATAAAAACTAAAGGTTTCATTTTTGTATATTTTAATTTGTTTTACAACAACCATCTTGAATGTCTTCAAACAGGTGTTAACATACAAAGAAGATCCATTGAAATAATTGATTGATATTGGGTTAAATAAGGGTTGTTAGTATATGTTGGTATATCAAAAATTAATTGTGGAATTTGTAAGTATATATGTTGTTTTACTTCTCTGATTTTATAAGTAATAAAACAAAAAAATCCTTTATATTAAATTTATGATTTATAATGTGATTTAAAACATGCAGGAAACAACATATGGAACTACCCCAACAAAAGACTTGTTGCAACAAGGCGTGAGACTTGGTTTTGATAACATTTTCATAGTTTATGAGTCACTTCTTGCTTTAGAGCATTGTTATTTGATTTACATTGATGTATATTATTGGTTTAAATTTTAATTATTCTCACCAATGTATATACACTCGTTGCACTTTATTTTTATGTTTGCAGATGGAACAAGATCAAGAAGATGAAAAAAATTGATGAAATAAACAAAACATTCCTCCAAATAACCCAAGTCATGGAAGTAGCTCAAGCATTGACAACAATTCCAACAAAGAATGATGATCTATTTGGATATCAATTCAACTAGTTGTATTTTTTTAAATAATCTCCTGTGAAAATAAAATATTTTGTTTAAAGTAATCATGGACATAGTTTCCCAATTGAAAGACACGGGGTCACCAATAAAAATCCCATTTTGTATGACAAAGAGTCTATTATTGATATATAATAAAATACATTTTAATTTATTCTATTGTGTTATCCCATGTCGCTGTGAAATGTTACACCACTGATTAAATATTATAATGAAGAGATGCGAAATATGATAATATAACAAATTAATACAAATATCATATACAAATGAAATAATCAAATATTAATTTATATGAATATTGTTATAAGATATATGCCAAATTTTCAATTAATAATGGATTTTAAAAATCACAATAATTGCACTGTCACAGGTCAATGTCTCCAAAAAAGAGAAAATATCATACAAAAAAACCAGTGCATCCATAACATAAAAATGCATCGGTGATTTACCTTAAATAAAAGCACTGTGACATCATCTTTTAGCATAACCGATGCCTTTTCAGTAAACAACAACACCGGGGTTTTCCAGTATTCAAGCACCTATATTTCTTTCAATTATGCCTTGGTATATTGTAAATCTTAACTCAACATTGCTTTCATAGAAACAACACCCCCCGGTTCTACAAAATATTATTTCCATTCCCGGTGCACTATTAAAATTAACATCAGTACCTCTATATATCAAATGCAATGGTGTGTTTATACAAACAAGACATGTCAGTGTTGTGTGTTTGAGATAAATCACCGTTATTGCAATTATTTTTTGCGTGCCTTGGATTTGTTCCTTCATCAAAGAATAACGAGGGATTTTTTTATATAAGCAGTGATGTGGTTTACGTTTCAAGCTCTATTTCTCTTTGAGGTGAATGCACCAGAGATTTTTTATTGTAAGCATCATAGTAGTATACATTTTTGGTGTTGGCACTCTATGAATTAAACACATCATTGCGTTTAATTATGTATGAAGCCTAATTTATTTCTATAAGTAGTGTACCAGGTCTACTTGTTCCATAAAGCACACTAAAAAAAAAAACATTCGCTAATACCTCTCTCCGCCAATATTTTTCTAGTTGTGATGAAGTTCCAGTATAATCTCTACTAAAACATTTGTTCCCACAAATGGATGCTTTAGCGAATTTTTTCTTGACAATTTTTTCTAATTTTATTACACTAAAAACCTCTGTTAAAACCTTCACTAGAAGGTATTTTCCTTATAGTGAAGGAAGGGGCACTAGACACCATTGATAAAAAGGTATTTGTGAAATAGTTGAAAATTTTTGATCAATTTTCAGTCTTGGAAAACTTTAGTTTTTTTAAGGAAGAAATGTAACTCCAAGAGAGAGAACAAGCATGGGAGAAACCAAGAAAGGAAAGAAAGGAAGTGAAAGAGGAAGTTTGGATAGAAATAAGTAAGGATAGAAAATAATTGTGGATTCGCATGTAACAGTGTGCATGTGTGATTGAGCATGTAGGGTTTGATGCATGGTCTATGCATTGGTTGATTGTTTATGTTTGCTGTCATTGGCATGGGATTTACCTAGATTGACAGTGATGTACAAAATTTCCTCTTACATTTATTGGATATCCATGATGTAGTGGGTTCCTTGTTTTGGATAAGATTTTGATTGCCTATAGATTTTGGATCATGGTTGAGGTGGTCTTAGGAAAATTCCCAAGGGTTGAGGGTGGAGATGGTTTTTATTGGAAATCTTGACAGGTGTGTGGAGACAAGAAAAATCCTTTGGTTATGGTGAAGAAAGTTTGAGGCATCCAAGCTTTTTTGGTTTTGGTGATTTCTGGACCAGTTTAGGTGAAATCACTATGGTTGAGGGTTGAGGTGGTTTAGCCTTTGGAAGCCTTGGTTGGTTCTTTTTTGGTTTATCTGATGTGATCCAACATTCATGCTTGGAATATGGCATGCAGATGATTGGATGGAAGAAATTTTTGGTTCATCCCAATATACGGTCAGGTGGTACGTGGGAGTCCTTGACTTGGTTGGAATTTTCATATGTTATTATTTGTTGATTCTTATTGACATTAATGAGAACATGTTATGATTTTATTTTTTATTTGACGATTTATTTTTCATGCTTTTATTATGGTTATATGTTGGTTACATGCATGGTATATTTCTCATTTATGATGTGCCACTTTTATGGATCCATTCCATGGTTTGACAAGATCTTGGTTATATATTTGAATTCATGAACTAACTAGTGTTTGATTCAACTATTTTGGGAGGTCAGTAGTCCTTCTTGATGATTCTCTGATGATCTTAATGATTTATTATACATATATGCATTCATGACCTATAGTTACCATGTCTACAAATCGTTTATCTAGATGATTATTATATATTGGACAAGTTTGAGCAGGAATTGAGTCAATAAAATTTAGGACTTCTACAAATAATTAAGACAATTATTTAAATTTATAGAAATTTTCGACAACCAGTCTGTAGTTAACCCTAAAAATCCAGAATAACGTTTCTTGATGCAGCTTATAAACTGATAAATTTCATATGTAGCCACATGGAGGAATCTTATGAGTGTGGTTGAAGCCTTTTGACTGCATGAAAAACTTGGAATGTGTGTTGTTGGGCTATGAAATATGTCAAGAAGGTAGTTTTAGTCCAGGAAAAATTGATCAGTAGATGTTGCTTGACATATGGGTGATCTAGTTGGTGACCCCTGTTATTGCACAAGGAGTGCTACAACTCCTAGAGTCTACTCAACTTTACTTTATCAACCTGGGATTCTTATAAACTTGGAGGTGACAATGCTATATGCACAATAGATGAACTATACTCATGACATCCTCTTCTCAGTTCTACGATGAGGCGCTACTGCTAGGGTTACTTCTAGGAAAGGAAGTCTATAACACTTCTGAATGAAAGCTATGACTAAAAATAAATCATGACCATTACCCTATCAATAAGAAAATAAACTATTATAGATCATAATGATTCATCTAGCTATGTGCAAGAATGAGAAATTCACACTTAAGCTAATGAATGAAAGGAAGTTAAACTAAGTGTCATTCATTATTTAAATTGTTGAATTGAGCTTGCATAAAGGGAAAATAATCTAGGCACACATGTTAAACCAAAGGACTGATTGAACTCTATCTATCTCATGCTTGACTATTATGCTTAGCATCACATCTATCAATGAGATAACTACGCTTTTAAATAACTCTTTTTTGTAGCAAAAGAAGGAGGGATTGAGGTGACCTAAGAGGGTCCTTGACTCATGGTTTTAGAGTTGAAGGTGTATTGGAGGCTGTCTCAGGCTTAGATGAGGTAAAGAGAGGTTTTGGGCTGAAGGACTGAGTGTTTGGTGCTGCTACAGGATCTACTACAGGATTTCTTATAGTGTTACATGATGTCCTGAAATGCTATAGGAAATAGGCCGAGGGTAGTTTGAGGCCAGAAATGGTGAGGAAAGGGGTAGGAGAGGTGGAATGAAGGTGGATCTAGGTGTATGGATGGTATCCAACCCCTTTTTCAAGCTCATAAATTCTCTCAAATCCTGTCTTGCACCTCCAAGGTGGCTCTCGGTGTTATGGTGGAGATTTTCAAAAAATAGGGTTGAAGGAAACTTGGTTGGAAGTTGGTTGGTAAGGGGTGGAGACTGAATCTAATGGTGTTGGGGAAGTCCTCCTCTAATGCTCTACTCAAACCTGTAAGAAACCTGCCTACTCATGCATTCATCATTGAAAACTCTATCATGAAAATGGTGGAAAATTTGAGTTGAATTGAAGCAAACCTACCTATGCACTTGAACCAAGAAACTAACTCTACATCTATAACATGTCCATGATAAAAAAATAAACCTATATAATTTTTCCAAGAAATCATAAACTTAAATCAATTTTGGGTCAGTGGTGAAGATATACCCTCCTCAAGCTACAATGGAAGAGGTGAGAGAGGGAGGCTTTAACACACAATTTTGAGATCTTATATGCTATTGAAACATGAAATGTAAAGAAACTAACTACTGCAACATGAAATTCAAAGAGACTAACTACAAAAACATGAAATTTAAAGAAACTAACTACTACAACATGAAATTTAAAGAGACTAACTACAAAAAGATGAAATGTAAACACAAGTACATAAGAGATACTGAGGCCAATGGATTGGGCCCTAACCCACAAGCTCAGCTCCCTGAAACTAAATCAGTAGTGAAAAAACCAAATACTCATTTGATTTCATAACCAGTATTGTACATAACATATGAAACTAAAAGGTGTATATTAAAAGAGCTAAGAGTGCTCTAGCTACATCCAAAAATAGAATCCTAGTAAGCTCTTGATCTACCCTATTTAACCTAAATGATAGCTACCAACAACTCCCTAAAAAGTAGGTGGTTTGTCCCCTTCAACTCGTGAGAAGTGGAGCTTGGCTTCCTTTGATCTTCCACTTTCTTGGTTGCCTCCAATTTTTATCTTTTGGAGGAGAATCTCGACAATATATTGGTTGTGTTTAGGAGGTAAAGAGGTGGTCTAACCTCCTACTATCACTCCTTGTTGTCTACCTTGAGCCTTGATTGTGCAATCTTCCTAAAAAATGGCATATTCTCTTGATTTTCCTGCATTTAAATAACATTATGCCTTTGAAGCATCAAAACCATTAATACACCATCTACACTAAGCAACATATGACAATAATGAAATTAAATGTGATAAAGAGAGAATAATTAGGCTAAAAAGGTGACAATTAACCCCTTAAAATGTACCTAATGATGGTGCTCACCATAACCCCCCTACCAAATGGTTTCTCATCCTCTAAGAAACTTAGTCCTCTTCTTCAATTATTTCAGTGCCCTTGTGGCCTCTCTGACATCGTAAGGAATCATGGAAGGAGTTTCCTTAGGAGTGTAGAATCCTGCATTCTTTTATGCCTCCTCCCATTCTTTTTCCCTTCATCTTGGTCTTTTCCTTCACCTAGTCCCAACAACAAAGGTGGACTGAGTTTTAAGCCAAGCCATTGGATCTTCATTGTTTGCATGTTCCTCTTGTAAAAGGGTACCCTTTCTAAGGAAACTCTCAATCTCTCTAGAGTATGATGCTCCATATTTCTTAGGATAAGAGGAAGGCCATTCCATCCTCTCTGAATTTCTATCACAGACTACTCTCCCAACAGTCTAGAAATGTCATCATAGTGTGCAATTTCCCGTGCTTGGGTGTTAAGGTATTTATCTACAAGGTTGGAATCATTTTTATATCATTAGGTGATTTTTTATGACCCCACTAAGGATGAATAGTTCTGCCCTAATATGGAGAGGTTATTTTCATTCCCTTATCATCATATTTTTGACCTCCTCTGCCCTAGCCTCTTCCTTGGTCATCCAAGAGGCTAGGGCCATCAGTTACATATCCCCCAACCTAAAGTTAGGGTCCCAAATTTTTATATTAGTCAAGATAATATTATGCATATAAAATTATGCCAATTTGGCCTTATCCTCGATGTTGGATTGTTTGCAAAAATCAATAAATTGTCTATAATTCTGGAAAGGTAATGACCCATATGAGGCTAGTGTTCTGATTTGAAATTGAAGCCATTGTTCCTCTAGGAAGATGGAATACGAGTTGGAGGGATTACTGTGTTGTATTGCCTCCATGCACAGGTCTTCCATGGTGGCAATATGGTCATCCTTCTGTTACAGTTGGCCTTGCAATATTGCATTTTCTTCTTGTGCCTCTTGTAGATGCTCCTTTAACACTACATCCCTAAGACTGACATTAGCCAAATATCTCCCTATCTCAGTGAGTTTCTCCTCCATGATCCCTACATCTTGTACACTCTTAGTTTTGGAAATTTTCATCCAATGGTGTGTGCGTTCTCTCTCTTTCTCTAGCTCATAAAATAGGGGAACAATGATCTTTTGAGGGATCATCCTTCCTTATTCAATGAATGTGTAGTAGGAGCTCTGGTTTTGTTGTGGGCTAGGATTTGGAACTATTGTTATGTATTTTGGGATAGTTTTCGGAGAGGCAGGCTCCTCCTTTGGTTCCTCCTTCTTCTTTCCTTTGGCATCTTGCCCCTCAATTATTGTCTCTTTTTCATCACCTTGCACCTCCTGCCCTTCCACAGGTGCCTTATCTTCCTCCCCCATGACTTTCTACTTCGTGTGTGTCACATTTGGAGTTTCCTGTAGCACTACCTGAGTTTCCTGTTGCAATTTTTATTTTTCCTATAGAAAAACCTTTTTTTCTTGTTTCCCCTCCTTTTCTTCCTCTTGAAGGTCTGTGGGGGTTGTTACTTGTTTGAGGGATGCTAGCCTTGAAGCGTGTCTTATTATATAGGTCACAGGTGTCTTCTCAGGTGAAGCGGCCTCTTGAATTTTTCCCTCATCTAGGCCTGTTTCATATTTCTTATTTGGTGACTCTTCAATTGTTATTGGGCTCTTAGTTGGATTTTCGGGTCTCCCTTGTTTCACCCTAGCCCTCTTCCTAGTCCTGAAGTACACGGGGGACCGTATTTTTATTTTTTTCTTCACAGGGGTAATTAGAGTGGATAAGGTGGCAGCCACTTCCTTTTCTAAGGTACCGAGTGACATGCTAATTTTTTGAGGTGAGATATTAGTTCTTAGCATGGGGTCTTGTATCTCCTCCTTTCGTGTCTTTCCTTCCTTCTCTTCTTCTTTTCCTTCCTCCTCCTTTTCATCTTCTTCTCATTTTTCATCTTAATTTTCCTCCTCCCCTTTTCCTATCCCTTCAGTCTCTTCCTCTTCTTCTTTCATACCCTTTTCTCCAAGGCTATAGGTTTGGACTTGTCTAGGAGTTACAACTCGTGTCCCAATGAAAGCTTATTTTTCCATGTCTATGAAGGTGGACCAATGTACAAGGATGTTCAGTCTATTGGTAGCATCTCCCATTATAATTTTAATGAGGCCATGATGAGCTAGGTGTTGATACTTTCTCTCTCTCACTCTTTGGATCATTTCTCTGATTGAATATAGGAGGAATTATGTAATTTTTAGTCTTTGTTCTAGTGGAAAATATCCTTTGAATCTAATCTCATGTAATAATCTGAAGTGGTATCCATAAACCACATTGATTCTCCCCTCACAGAAGATATATTTCATGATGTGATATGCTACCTCATCCCATGGGTAAGGGAGACTTACCCTTCTTACCCCATTCTTATCCTTAATGTACTCTTCATTAGGCAAGAAGAAACTCTTCTTAGAGGAAGTGATAGATACTTTTTCCTCTCTGCTCTACCTAACTCCTAGAGGTAAGGTTGTAACTCTTCTAATGAGATCAAGGGTTATGGTAATAGACAACCCTCTAACCACTATGGTGGCCCTATAATCTACTTGGGAGTGCATTGATATTGTGAATTCTCAAGTCACTTCATCATCAAAGCCTTTGAGGATCTCGAAGAACCCTAGCCACTTGTGATTTCTAAAGATGTCAACCACAAGAGGGTGTAGTCTAATTATTTTGATGTCTGTGGACTCCCTTTTGTTAAAACCTCCCCCCGTCTTGTGAAAATGTTAGAGAGATGGTTTTCTGGATTGTGTCCCAAAACACAGGTGATATAGGACCCTAAAGGCTTCAAATTAACACAAACTGATATTTTCTTACCACTACTTCTTTGAACATCCTCTTAAATTTCCAAATTATGGATTTGAATGTGTATAATTTTTCATGAAAAAATTTATAACTTGGTGGGGTGATGTCCACTTACCTCTGCAAATCTAATGGTTTCTTAGCTAGAGGATGGCGTTGGGGTTTCAACACACTTTTAGGGTGGCTTTAATGGTAATTTCTAGCACTATGCAGCCTTCCTATAAAATTCCTATAGCATCAATAGACTTTCTTGTAGCACGGGCTTAAATTCAGAACTCGATCTTGGTTCGAAACTCCTCGATGGCTCCTATCTCTTCCCTGATCTAACTAATCTAAAAATGCACAATGGAATGAGGTAAAATGAGCCAAAGTATACCTTTGATTCCAAATTGAGCGTACTTGGAGTGTAGTTGTTATTTTTATTTGGAATGGGGTTTCCTCATTTGGACCATTGGTCCCACTCGAGCCAATCATTCCCATCCACGTTTAAATCACCTTCAACTCATCGTGATATCTCCCTTAACTTATGTGACAACCCATGTGGCATGCAAAACTCCACTTCCTATTTACTTTAACTTTACGAGGGTGGCCAAGTTAACTAGCCACGTTTTTTCCTTTTAAACTCTATGTTATCAACATTAATTCATTTTAACCTAATGATGCATATCAAGAGGGTGAGGGAGCCATAACTGAGCCTACTTGCTGCTAAGGAGTGGTAGGATATTTTGATTCAGGGAGCTAGATCATGGTGATGGCCATCAGAGATTTTTCCTTTGTTGTTTTTTTTATTCATATTTTTTTTATTTTCTGAGTGAGCAACTTATTTCTGAGTGAGTTGCTTATTAATTTTGTTTGTTGATTGTTTTTTCAGGTGTTTCATGGATATCCTTAGGTGGTGTTTTTGGTGTGGCTTTCCTTCTATATTCTTCTAGTGATCATCTGGAGCCATCTCCATCATCTACCTCTTGCCTATTTTACTTGTTGTTTCATGTACATGATTGCTACATGAAGTGATCATCTTCCTGTAGAAGTCCCCTTTCTGCAGTTTTGGAGCTCCACTTAGCTGAGGAATGAGGATAAGTATTGAAGGGATGCTTGGATGGAGTTAGTAAGTGAATGGAATGGTGAAGTGGTGGAGGATATGATAGGAGAAGCCCTCTATGAAGATTTAGCTAAACTAGCTCACAATGGCGATATAGATTGTTTCATGATTGAATATTTATGCATGGAGTGGAGTGATGGTTAGGAGTGGTAGGTATAGGCAAGAAAATGATTTTTCATGTCTTTCTAAGGATAAGGTGTCCTTGGGTGAGATTTTTCCTTCTCGGATGACTTTCCTGTAGTATTACAACGTTTCCTGTAGCACTAAAGGAAATCTTGTAGCAGCCTAGGACATCCTGTAGCATTGCAGAGTAAGAAAAAAATTGAGTCTTTTATTATCTAGAGGGACAAATGGATGGATGAATTCATACTGGGATTGTTCATGGAGTAAGAAGGTAGAGGAGAGACAAAAAGAGATAAATGATGTTTCCCCCGTTTTTCCAAATTGTCCTTGTTAAAAAACCTATAAAACATAAACAAGTTAGTGCGTAGGTGTTGTTTCTGGTCCTTCTTCTTTTTCCTTTTTCTTTTGAAGGCAGGTAGGCTGCCTCACCATATTTTTTCAACCCACAAGCCTTCCTTGGGTGCCTCAAAGAGTTTTTCACCTAGGGATATTATATTTCTATGCTTCTTTATTTTTTTCTCTAGGATTCCTTCATGGAGGTTCTCAACCCAGGAGTTGGCCTTATATGACTCAGAGAAGTTTTCACCCATGCCTCTTTATTTTTATTTTTCTTTCTTCTTTCTCTAGGAAGGTGAGGAGCTAAAAAATATGGAGCTTCCAATGACATTCACCTCCCTATTTATTAAATTTATAAACTCAACCTTAGACAGGGGTGTCTTGTATATTTTTAGCCTATAACCATTGAAAATCATAGGGATCCCCTCCTCATCTATGGTTCTGATCTGAGCAACCTCATTGTCATGGAATTTTTCCACTTGATACGGTCCTAGTCACCTGGTCATTAGTTTTCCCTTAAAGTCCTTGAATATGGATTCATAGAGAAGCACCAAATCTCCTTCCTAAAATGTATTTTCTTTGATGTGCTTGTCATGCCAAAATTTCCTTTGCAGCTGGATTACGTCTGTGTGAAGGAGGTTCTGCATTTTGAATTCATCCAAAACATTTAGCTGCAACAAAATTTATTTTCGTGCCTTTGTGATTTCCAAGTCCAATTGATATGCCATTCTTAGGGTGTTATACTCAAACTCAATGGAAAGCAAAGCTTTCTTCCCATAAAGTATATCATATGGAGTAAACCATGTGGTTGTCTTCCAAGTAGTATTGTAAGCCCAAGTGGCTTCCACCAATCTATCTACCCAATCCTTTTTCTCACAACCTTGGTGAGGATGTTCTCCAAGGCTCTATTTGTCACGTCCACCTCTCCATTTGCTTGAGGATGATAGGTAGTGGAAGTATTGTGCTTTATCTTGTGTCACCTCATGATGTTTTCAATGAGATGATATGTAAATTGAGCCCCATGATTAGTGACTACCTCTTTGGGGTATCCAAACTTGTTGAACGCATTCTTTCTCAAAAACAAAACTACCTTCTCTTCTATTGCTAACTTCATAGCCCTTGTTTCAGCCCACTTGGTCAAGTAATCGGTGTAGACTATGATATACCTATTCTTCCCATATGGTGGATCAATGGGTCCAATGAAGTCCATGCCCCACATTTCAAATTCCTCTAAATCCACCTGAGGATGCAAGGGAATTTTATCCCTCGGTGTAGGCCTCTCCATCATTTGGCACTTATCACATCTACTGGTGTATCTCTTGGCATCTTGGTGGAGGGTAGGCCAATAGTAACTTGCTTGCAAAGCTTTGTCACATCTTGTTGAGCCTCAAGATTGTGATTTCTTTCATCTTACTTTACCTCATTTTCCTTTGTCCATTGTTATCCTAGACCCAATTGATCAATGAATTTAGTTAAAATTACTTTTAGAATGATTAAACATGACTGAATTGCTAAGTTTTGTGATTTTTTCCATTGTAATGCATTTTGACCGGAACTAGCTGCAGAATGCAGACATTCCGTAGCTAACTGGCAATTCTGCAGCTGTCTTCACGTTTGGGTATGTTCCAGGTGGCCTCTCAAGAAAAACCGCATATGGGCATATTCCACGTCATGTCTACATTGTTCGTTGCTCACCATGAAGGAAGAAACGAATTCTGGATATGGTTTTGGTACGTGGGAACACATTTAAGAAGGCAGACTTCTAGTAGGACTGTCTTAGTCCAGATGTTCTTTTCCTTTTTACGCAGCCACTTCAAGAGTCCTAATGTGATTTCGATAAGGAAAGACAATGATCCTGGAATTGTTGCAAGTCTTGTTATGTACATTTGTTATATAAACACTTGGGAAACCGAGAGCTAGGCTAGATTTTGTTTCCAGATTTTGCTTAGATTCTGTGCTCCATTTCTGAAGACGCAGATTGCTCTGTTCAAGTTATTTCACCTTTAATGAAGCAGACAATATTGTTTTGAAAGCATTGATTTGATTTGGAGTTAGATTTCGTTTGGTGGTAGAGGGTCCCTGCCTCCTGCACGGATTTATTTGCGCAATTTAGATAAGTATCTTAGCTGCCTTTACATTTTTGAAGTTGAATTCGTAGTTGTTTTCATTAGCTACTATAGTTATACTCGTTCTAAAAACTCTTCCAAAAGAAGAAGCTCTTCCAAAAGATTATGATCATGAATGGGAAATGGCTATAGTATTGTAGGATTTAATTGCAATCTCTTTTGTTCACCATCACAGTTATACTTATGCTAAGTACTCTTCCAAAAGAAGAAACTCTTCCAAAAAATCCTTATAATGTCTTAAGCATGATTGTGATCTTGAACGTTTCAGTTGTGTGTTTTCACTAAGTATCATAGCTGTTCTTTCTCTTAAAATGCTTTTCCAAAATATCATAATGATGGGTAGAAGATAGCTATGATATCTTAGTTTTTCATTGCTTTCAGTCTTTATGTTTGCATTTGCACCGAATTGTACAGTTAGGATTGTTCTAAGAAACTCTTCCAAAATACCAATCATGATGGACAAACAGACTGTATAATTCCATAGAATAATGCATGGTAGCCTAGTTAGGATACTCCGGAGTTTAATTGCACTTAACTCATGTTCAGTTATTTTGTTTTAAGTTTGATAATGACTTGGTAGTTCAACACTGTTTTAGACTAGTGACATCTTAAGTTCAGTTTTAGCTTAACTCATTGCATTTGCACTCCACATTCAGTTGTCATTCACTGCATATTAGATTACTTCAGTTGTTAAGCTTAACAAAACAGCCTTCATTATTTACAAACCTCTTCTTGTTATAAAATCTATAATTGATTCATAACCATATGAACAGAAGACAATATCATTTTAAGGCTTGAAGTACTTTTGCAACTTCCTTATCATCTCACAAACAAAAATTTCCTCAAAAGACTATTTCAAAAATCTATAACCTTTGAGTGAAGTGGAGTGCTATCAAACTAAGTTGCAGAATAGAGTTAGGAACTAGTCTTAAAATAGAGATCTTATGATGGTATCAATGTTTTACTCCAAATATGCTTCCACAAATCTCTAATCATGGATAACATGTTGCATCATTATAAGTTAGTTGTTTAGCTGTTTAGTTAGGAGAATTTGCATGCTTAGCTGACCATGTCTCAAGCTCTTTCTCAAAACACCTTTGATGAAAGAATTTGACAAGTTGAGTTTATGTTTTGAATCATTTGCTTAAAATTCATTATCAAGCTTTGTTTTTTCTCAGTCATAGTTTGGATTTGATTCTGTTTCAATATCTGCAATTGCATTTGTCATTTGTCATCAACCAATTAGGCTTTACTCTGTTCTTAATCATTAGCTTCTTTCCATTAGCTTTTTAGTCATTTTCCTTGTGAACATAAAACCACCAAAAGATCAAAAACATCATAAATCATCACAAAACACTACACACAACACATTAAGAAACAAACACCTAGGTACATACAGTACACTTCAATTCAATAGTTTACCAACCCTAGTTGACAATTAAATGAGCTCAATTTAGGAGACTAGATTGAGACCAAACATTTTGGCGCCGTTGCCGGGGAAGTGAAAACTAGGTAACCTTTGTTTCTTAGTATCCAAAAATAATTATATGCGTAGGGAGAGAGATTTAAGGGGAAGATTCATAAGCAGCAGAGGCAGAAGTTTGATTTCTAGAACACCACTTGTTTCATCTAGATCCAGAGCTAGTACACCTTCAACTCATACCCATATTCCATTCTCTCCTAATCCTGGACTTCTAGAAGATCTAAGGTCAAATATTCCATTAGAGAAACCTTCCACTTCATCCATTGAACCTGCCATAGAAGAAGATCTAAAAACTCCTGTTAGGGACACAAACCTGTCCACTTCCACAGGAGAGTCAACCATGGCAGAAGAAGGAGGAGGAGGAGTTTTTAATGGAGAAAACACACTATTTGGAGGTAGAGGTAGAGGTAGAGGAGAAGGAGGTAGAGGAGAAGGAGGTAGAGGTGCAAATGGAGGAAGAGGTAGGAGAGAAATAGGAAGCTCTTTTGGGTTCCCTATAATTGATGAAGAAACCAATACAACCATGAAAAAAATTTCACCCTCTGTCCTTCCAAACTTCTATGGACTTAAAACTGAAGATCCTGAAACCTTCTTATTTGAATTTGAAGTGCTGTGTAGAACTTATGACTACTTACAAGATGCTCAAAAACTGAAATTATTTCCTTCAACTTTGAAAGGAGCAGCATTGAAGTGGTTTATGAGTTTAAACAGTAGTTCTATTAGAACATGGGAAGACATGAAACAAGCATTTCTAGAGAGATACTTGGATTATTGTATGCCGTTTAATCATAAGGAAGAAGTGTTCAAGATGTTACAAAAAGAAGATGAAAACTTAGAAGATTTGTTGGAAAGATTTAAATACAACATAAAAAGGGCACAAATGGAAAACCTAGATCAAGACACTTTAAAAGCTCCTTTGTTGAAAACAATTAGGGATGAATGGTTGGATATCCTTAACATGATGGGAAAAGGGGATATATCACAACTCACATTACCTGAAATATCTGAGTTATGTATCAACCTTTCAAGAGGGAAATCTAAAATTGTCAAAGGTCCAAGAGATCCCGCTCTTGTAAGGGCAAGTAAGTCTGCTTCTGGGACAGTAAGTAGATCAGAAATAGGACACATGCTTGATGATTTTCAATCTGACATCTTAGGGAGTCTTAGTGAACAAATAGACACCCTTAAGATACAAAACAAGCAAAAGGCTGAATCTGATGCCTTGGCAATCTTTTGTCCCAAATGTAGAAAGAAACATGCCTTGAGAGAGTGTCCTTTGGATGTAAAAGTTGTAGAAACCTGTGTCATTTGTTCTAAAAAACATGAGACCAAGAATTTTCCTTCTCTTCCTGGTCTCAAAGCTGTCTTTCAGGAGGAAACTCCTACAGATTCCACAGAGTCTCTCAATTTTGTATCTAGAAGACCTTGGCAGGGACCTCAAACATAAGGATTCCATGATCAAATGTATAATCAACCTCCACCTTGGAATTCTTGGCAGCAACCTTGGCCCCAATTTCAAATTCAATCTCAATCTTGGGCACAAGGAACACAAAGTCCCTATGGAATATACTCTCCATACTATCAGTATCCACCATCCTATCCACCATACCCACATTTTTATCCTCAAAATCCTCAACAAAATTTTCCTCAAAATCTTCAGCAAAATTTTCAAAAAAGTCCTCAACAACATCATCAGAACCAACCACATCAAAATCAACCACTCCCATTACCATTTCCTCAAAAATCAAATCAATTGCCTGCTCAACCCATACCAAACCCCAATAATAAAAATCCTCAGAACACATACATGATAGAAGGCCAACAGTTTCCAACTTATTTAATTACTCCTCTAGACCTTAGTGAAGTTCAACTTAGGTCTGGAAGAATATTTGAAAAGAGGAAGCCTTCTGTGATCATACAAGAACAAGATAATTATGAGGAAGATTTACAACCTCTCTTCACAATTTCCAAAATTAGTGAAGATAATCAAATTCTGAATACTCTAGAAAACTTTGAATCCTCTCCAGAACACAAACATGAATCATTTCAAGAGGGATCCAATATTGAGTTTTTGTCATCAAGACAGATGTCTCTTCATTCTATGGACAAATTTGGTAGCTCTACAAGAGAGATTTTTCCAGGTAAAACTTTTAACATAAACAAGAACCTAGAAAAATCTCAACAAGAAGAGTTAGTCAAAGTATTATAGAGACATTCTTCTGCATATGCATGGGAATACACTGACATGAAAGGGATAAGTCCCAAGACTTGCACTCATCACATCTATATAGAGGAAAATTGCAAACCAATCAGACAACCTCAAAGACAGATGAATCCAAATCTTAGGGAAATTGTTAAAGAAGAATTGCAAAAATTGTTAAATGTCAATTTCATCTATCCTATTTCAGATAGTCAGTGGGTTTCTCCTTTGGTAATTTTGCCAAAGAAAAATGGAAAATGGAGGGTATGTGTTTACTACCGAGAACTAAATAAAGCTACTCTTAAAGACCATTTTCCCTTACCTTTCATAGATCAAGTATTAGATACATTAGCTGGCAAAAAGTACTTTTCATTCCTAGATGGGTTTAGTGGTTACAATCAAATCCAAGTAGCACTTGAAGATCAAGACAAAACCACATTTACATGTCCTTGGGGTAACTATGCTTACCGAGTATTGCCATTTGGATTATGCAATGCACCTGCAACATTCCAAAGGGCAGTATTAGGAATTTTCTCAGATCTAATACATGGTTGTGTAGAGGTGTACATGGATGATTTCACAGTTTATGGAAACTCATTTGAGGAAGCTTTAGACAACTTGGAAAAATTTTTAAAAATATGTCAAGAAGCAAACCTTTCACTTAGTCATGAAAAATGTTTTATGATGTTTACTGAAGGTATTGTTTTAGGGCACCACATTTCAGGGGATGGGATTAGAGTTGATGAGTCTAAAGTTGAAGTCATATCTAACTTATCCGTTCCTAGTTGTCAAAGAGATGTTAGAAGTTTTCTAGGATTTACAGGATATTATCGGAGATTTATAGAAAACTTCACCAAAATAGCATCTCCACTCTTCAAATTACTTACCAAAGATTGTGAATTCAAATGGACTTCTGATTGCCAGTTAGCTTTTGAAACCCTGAAAACCAAAATTTCTGAAGCACCTGTATTAAGGGGACCTAACTGGAAGTTACCTTTTCATATCTCCACAGATGCCTCCGATACAGATCTAGGAGCAGTATTGGGGAAGAAAGACTTGATTCCATATGCCATCTATTATACCAGTAAAAATTTGACTCCTGCAGAGTTAAACTATACTGTAACTGAAAAAGATTTTTTAGTTGTTGTTCATGCCATAAACAAATTTAGACACTATATAACAGGCTATGAAACTTTTGTTCACACCGATCATTCTGCAATTAGATATTTAATGAACAAATAAATCACTAATGGCAGAGTTATAAGATGGTTATTGCTCTTACAAGAATTCAACATCACCATTCTAGATAGGCCTGGAAAGAAAAACACAGTAGCTGATTTCCTATCTAGACTCCAAAATATCAAAGATGACACTCCTGTTGAAGATCAATTTCCTGATGAATATCTTTTTGCAATCTCTACTCAAACTCCATGGTTTGCTGATATTGCTAATTATTTAGTTTCAGGAAAAATTCCTTCAATTATGAATGCAAGGGATAAAAGAAAAATCATTTGTGATAGTGCAAAATATTCATGGGTTGCTAATGAGTTGTACAAGACAGGTCCAGATTTGATCATTAGAAGGTGTGTTCGTGAAGATGAGATGCCCGAGATTCTCAAGGCATGTCATGACGAACCTTGTGGCAGACACTTTGCAGATAAGAGGACAGCCTATAAGATCCTTAATTTAGGATATTATTGGCCATCCTTGTTTAAAGATGCTAAAGAGTACGTCAAAAGGTGTGACAGTTGCCAAAGGGTAGGGAAACCTTCTCCTTCAGGTGAGATGCCATTACAACCTCAAGTACATATTGAACCTTTTGAAAAATGGGCTTTGGATTTTGTAGGACCTATTAGTCCTCCATCAAGACAGAAGAGGTATATATTAGTTTGCACTGATTATGTTACTAAATGGGTAGAAGCCAAGCCATTACTTGTTGCTAATGAAGCATCCGTAGTTACTTTTCTTTTTGAGGATATTTTTACTCGTTTTGGTGTCCCAAGGGAAATTGTTACAGATCAAGGAGCTCAATTTACATCAAGGCTAGTGGAGCAAATGATGGAGAGGTACAGAATCAGGCATAGAAAATCTACTCCCTATAATCCACAAGCAAATGGTCAAGTGGAGTCTACCAATAAAGTTATTGAAGGGATCCTAACAAAGACTGTCCATTTACATAGAAAAGATTGGGTGGATAGGCTTCCTGAAGCCTTGTGGGCCTATAGAACTACATGGAGAAACACAACAGGCCATACTCCTTATGAACTTGTTTATGGAAAGCAAGTTTTGTTTCCCATAGAGTTCCAGATTCAAACTTTCAAAATGGCAGTTCAGCTAGGACTTGATTTAACGGAGGCACAAAAGCATAGACTGGAGTAGATTAATGAATTGGATGAGATCAGACAAGATGCAGTTCAGAAAACAAGTCTAGTCCAACAGCAAAGGACTAGATGGCATGACAAGTACATCAAAGAGAAGAAATTCAAAGAAGGTGACCGGGCTCTCTTGTTTGATTCAAAATTCAAGGATTTTCAAGGTAAATTTCAGACACATTGGCTTGGGCCATATGAAATTGTTGAAATTTTTGATAATGGGGCAATAAAAATCAGAACTATAGATGAAGAAGAGGTCACTTTTCTTGTGAATGGTCATAGATTGAAGTTGTATCACAAACCACTCTCAAGAGAAGAATTTGTCCAGAAGTTCCAAGAAAGCAGTGATGTGAAGTTAATGAAGAAGAATCTTTCTTCTTCATCAACTTGATTGAATTTTCTAAAGCATTGTTTTGAAAAAAAAAATAATAATAATAAAAAAAATAAAGGTATAAACATGAAAACCAATCATTGATTGGCATGTTTATACAGAAAAGATAGGGTGAAAATCAGAGTCTCTCTAACACTCTAACTTTTCCATTTTGTGTTTACAAGCAGCTGTTACAAAATCATAAGTTCAGATCCATAGTGCTTATGATCCATCTCATTTCATTTCACTCCATTCACTTATCCATCCATACCCCATTTCATTCATTCATTCATACTATACTTCATTCCATATTTCATTCATCTCATTCCATACTCCATCCACCTCATTCTCATGTCAAAATTTAAAGTCTGATGTCTTACTGCAAATGAATAACAAATGTCATGGATTGCAGGGCGGTTCTTATGATCTTCCACTCCATTTCATAAACTGAATCCATTCCATTTCATCATCCATTTCATACATATCATGTCGCATCATTCATCTTCATTCATGCCATATAACATCTCACTTATATCCCAAACCACTCCATTCCATGATTAAAATGCTCTATAGGTACATTCTGCAGCTTAACAGACATTCTGCAGCTGATCAGCCTTTCTGCATCCAGACAGTCATTCCGCAGCTACAAATCCTGAAGGCATTAATCAGCAAACATTAGAATTGCAACAAAAAGATCCAGTGTATCCATGAATAAGAAGAATCAAGAAGGATTATGAAGACTCTTCCAAAGGAGAACAAAGAAGACAAAGACTACAAAAATCAAATGAAAGGCAGAGGCAACAAGTTTAGATTATAATGGCATTTCATAAAGTTTAGCATAGTTTTAGTTATGAATTGTTCGAAAAGGTTGTTTTAATTATTTTTATTGATCATGACCAATAAACCCTCCACAAACTTTGGATTAAAATCTCTCATTTCAAATTCCATACCCGACATCATTTAAGCAGTTAAAATGGCTGAAGTGTTTGAATTCTTCACGTCACCCAACCAAATCATTCAATGATGATTCTCTTTTCCGTTGTAAAAATCTCCGTCGTCTTTTCAATCATTAATTCATTTCCTCCACCTCACTCCACTTACTCATTCCGTAACTACTTCCATCACTCCATTCTGTAGCCAGCACTTCATTCCGCAAACAAAGATATTCTTATCACCGTGAGCAGAGCAAAAGGGTATATCAGTTTGAATATCAAAACACTATCACCATGGGAAGAGAGTGAGCATTATCACTGTAAACGCAGAGGTATAGCAGTGTGGAATTTGAAGTCATTTGTCACCGAGAGACAGAGGTATAACAGTGAAGAATTTGAAGCCATTTGCCACCGAGAGACAGAGGTATAGCAGTGTGGGAATTTGAAGCCATTTTCCACCGAGAGACAGAGGTATATCAGAATAGAATTTGAAGCTGTTGTCACTGTCAACCAGAGGCATATCAGTCCAAAATTTCATTGTCAACCAAAGACATATCAGTCCGAAGTTTGAAGCTATTTTCATTGTCAACCAGAGGCATATCAACCTGAAGTTTGAAGCTGTTGTCACTATCAAACAAAGGCATATCAGTCCAAAGTTTGAAGCCATTGTCATTATAACGCAGAGGTATATCAGTCCGAAGTTTGAAGCCTTTTCGATTCGAAGGTGAAAGTTATTGTTTCAGTGGATAGAAAGAGTATTAATCTGAACATTGAAGAAGCAATTATGGGTTTCATTGTAAGAACTGAACTAGTGGGTATAAAATACCTAGAAGGATACCCTCAATGTAAAGAAATGTTGCAACAGATAGGATGGCTACAATTTCTTGAGAAGTTTAATGGCTTCCACAAAAAAGTCACTAAAACATTTGTAAGGTCATTTCAAGGAGCTGAGGTTGAAGTGGGAGATGTCAAATTCACTTTCACTGAAGTTTTCATTGCAGAAGCTACGGGATTGCTTAGAAATGGAGAGAGATGGTTCAAAAACAGAGAATTCCATAATGAATCCTGGAAGCAAATTCTAAAATCACCAGGTATGGATATCACTGTGTTTAAGAAAGGAATTCCAAGTTCTGCCTTGAAAAATAAATGGAGAAACATACTACTTATTCTGCAAAAAATTATTACATGTGAGGGTAGATATGGCACATTTTATGTTTACCACATTAGACTGATAATGCATTTTCCGGGGGAAGACTTAAACCTACCCTATTTCTTGCTTCAAAGTTTGAAAAAGATGGCTTCTTGTGTTCAAAGAAGGGTTCAATTTTTAGAGACAACTCTATATCATCATGGCTTGGTTAAAATTTTGATTGAACACCATTTAGCCAAAACAAATGATACTTGGGACAATTTATTGATAAGAAATCATTTTGAAGAGCCAAAAGAGCCCTCACCTGAACAACAACCTATAAGGAGAAGCAGAAAATGGAGAGATTCAAAAATTGAAATTGACAAAACAGTTCAAGAAAGTAGTGAGGAAATCATCTCAGAGAAGTTGACTCAAATCAAGAAACAACTTAAGAAAGAGAAGGTAATTAGGAAATCTGCCACAGAGAAAGGAGAAGGATCTTCTTAGCCAAGAAGAAGCCATAGACTAAAGGGGAAACTAAGGAAAACTCAAATTAAACAAACAGGGGTGATAAATATAGAAGATGAGGAAACATTTATTGAAGAAGATGTTGAAGAGGATTTTAATGAAGGAACCCCTGAAATTGACCCTGCTCAGCAAGAAGTCTATGACTATGTTGAAACTTTGGAAAGGAAATCTTCAGAGAGTAGGGAGAGAACCCCTAGTCCTCCACTGTCCGAAATAGATGTGTTAAGAAGGGATAGGTATGAGCTGGAAATACTTAATAGACACATCAAAAATGAGAATGAAATTTTGAAGGAACAAGTCAAGCTCAAAACTGATATGAACTCAACCTTATCCCTACATATAGACAAAGTGGAAAAGGCTAATGAAAAGTTGAAAAAGAGGAACAAGAAGCTAATCAGGGCACTTATCAACTTAAGGTTCAAACTTGTCATCAGAAAACCCATAAGATCTCTAGCTTCCAGGCAAAGGAGAAGGAGAGGATTAGATGTTCTTGCATAAGCCTCTGAGTTTATAGGA
This sequence comes from Pinus albicaulis, assembly GCA_034641835.2. NCBI lineage: Eukaryota > Viridiplantae > Streptophyta > Pinopsida > Pinales > Pinaceae > Pinus > Pinus albicaulis. The sequence continues at coordinate 375,898,999 of CM076574.1, forward strand.
TAAGTTGCATGAGGACATGCAAGAAGTCAGCAGTGGGGGTATGTTGAGCCTCAAGATTGTGCTTTCTTTCATCTTACTTTACCTCATTTTCCTTTGTCCATTGTTATCCTAGACCAAATTTATCAATGAATTTAGTTAAAATTACTTTTAGAATGATTAAACATGACTGACTTGCTAAGTTTTAAGATTTTTTCCATTGTAATGCATTTTGACCGGAACTAGCTGCAGAATGCAGACATTCCGTAGCTAACCGGCAATTCTGCAGCTATCTTCATGTTTGGGTATGTTCCAGGTGGCCTCTCAAGAAAAACCGCATATGGGCATATTCCACGTCATGTCTACATTGTTCGTTGCTCACCATGAAGGAAGAAACGAATTTTGGATATGGTTTTGGTACGTGGGAACACATTTAAGAAGGCAAACTTCTAGTAGGACTGTCTTAGTCCAGATATCCTTTTCCTTTTTACGCAGCCACTTCAAGAGTCCTAATGTGATTTCGATAAGGAAAGACAATGATCCTGGAATTGTTGCAAGTCTTGTTATGTACATTTGTTATATAAACACTTGGGAAACCGAGAGCTAGGCTAGATTTTGTTTCCAGATTTTTCTTAGATTCTGTGCTCCATTTCTGAAGATGCAGATTGCTCTGTTCAAGTTATTTCACCTTTAATGAAGCAGACAATATTGTTTTGAAAGCATTGATTTGATTTGGAGTTAGATTCCTTCTGGTGGTAGAGGGCCCCTGCCTCCTGCACGGATTTATTTGCGCAATTTAGATAAGTATCTTAGCTGCCTTTATGTTTTTGAAGTTGAATTCGTAGTTGTTTTCATTAGCTACTATAGTTATACTCGTTCTAAAAACTCTTCCAAAAGAAGAAGATCTTCCAAAAGATTATGATCATGAATGGGAAATGGCTATAGTATTGTAGGATTTAATTGTAATCTCTTTTGTTCACCATCACAGTTATACTTATGCTAAGCACTCTTCCAAAAGAAGAAACTCTTCCAAAAAATCCTTATAATGTCTTAAGCATGATTGTGATCTTGAATGTTTCAGTTGTGTGTTTTCACTAAGCATCATAGCTATTCTTTCTCTTAAAATGCTTTTCCAAAATATCATAATGATGGGTAGGAGATAGCTATGATATCTTAGTTTTTCATTGCTTTCAGTCTTTATGTTTGCATTTGCACTGAATTGTACAGTTAGGATTGTTCTAAGAAACTCTTCCAAAATACCAATCATGATGGACAAACAGACTGTATAATTCCATAGAATAATGCATGATAGCCTAGTTAGGATACTCCAGATTTTAATTGCACTTAACTCATGTTCATTTATTTTGTTTTAAGTTTGATAATGACTTGGTAGTTCAGCACTGTTTTAGACTAGTGACATCTTAAGTTTAGTTTTAGCTTAACTCATTGCATTTGCACTCCACATTCAGTTGTCATTCACTGCATATTAGATTACTTCAGTTGTTAAGCTTAACAAAACAGCCTTCATTATTTACAAACCTCTTCTTGTTCTAAAATCTACAATTGATTCATAACCATATGAATAGAAGACAATATCATTTTAAGGCCTGAAGTACTTCTGCAACTTCCTTATCATCTCACAAACAAAAATTTCCTCAAAAGACTATTTTAAAAATCTATAACCTTTGAGTGAAGTGTAGTGTTATCAAACTAAGTTGCAGAATAGAGTTAGGAACTAGTCTTAAAGTAGAGATCTTATGATGGTATCAATTTTTTACTCCAAATATGCTTCAACAAATCTCTAATCATGGATAAAATGTTGCATAATTATAAGTTAGTTGTTTAACTGTTTAGTTAGGAGAATTTGCATGCTTAGTTGACCATGTCTCAAGCTCTCTCTCAAAATACCTTTGATGAAAGAATTTGACAAGTTGAGTTTATGTTTTGAATCATTTTCTTAAAAGTCATTATCAAGCTTTGTTTTTTCTCAGTCATAGTTTGGATTTGATTCTGTTTCAATATCTACAATTGCATTTGTGATTTGTCATCAACCAATTAGGCTTTACTCTGTTCTTAATCATTAGCTTCTTTCCATTAGCTTTCTAGTCATTTTCCTTGTGAACATAAAACCACCAAAAGATCAAAAACATCATAAATCATCACAAAAGACCAAAAAAATCACAAAACACTACACACAACATATTAAGAAACAAATACCTAGGTACATACAGTACACTTCACTTCAGCAGTTTACCAACCCTGGTTGACAATTAAATGAGCTCAATTTAGGAGACTAGATTGAGACCAAACACATCTACTGGTGTATCTCTTGGCATCTTGGTGGAGGGTAGGCCAATAGTAACTTGCTTGCAAAGCTTTGAATGTTGTCCTCTTAGCAACAAAGTGGCCCCCACAGGGACGATCATGACATTCCAATAGGATTTTAAAACCTCTTCTTCCCTCACACATATTCTAATAATTTGGCCAAGACCCAAATTGAAGAAATTTCCACCAATCCAAGTGAAAGGGGTGCTTTTCTTGATAATCTTGCTCTTTTCTTTGGATGAAAGGTTTGGAGGAAAACTTTCAGAAACCAAGTAGTTAACTATACCAACAAATTGAGGATAGAGTGCCAAGATAAAAAATAGGTTTTCATCCAAAATTTGATCATCCACCATCCCTTCCTCATCTACAGGTAGATTTAGTCTAGATAAGAAATCTGCAACAACGTTTTCCTTTCCTAGTTTATCAAAATTTCTTAAATAAAACTATTGTAATAACAACAACCATCTAATGATTCTAGCATGAACATCTGGTTTATTCATTAATTACTTGATGGTTGCATGGTAAGTATGTACAAAGGTCTTATAACCAGTAATATAATGCGTAAACTTTCTTAAGGAATGGACAATGGCTAAGAGCTCCTTTTCTGTGAGAGTATATTTAAGTTCAACTTTGCACATATTATTGCTAGTGAAATAGATGGCACACGGTAATTTTTCTTCTAACTTCCCCAAGGCTGCCACCACCACTTTATCTAATGCATCTGTGTGGATGTGGAAGGGCAGAGCCTAGTTGGGACCTCAAAGAATGGGTGAAGTGGTTAGGTTTTCCTTGATAAGATCAAAAGACTCTTGACAGTGAATAGACCAGAAAGACTCAGAATATTTGGCCAACAATCTAAATAATGGTGAAGCCACTTTGTTGAAGTCCTTAATGAACCTCCTATCGTAGCTATCCAAACCCAGGAAAATTCTGACATCTCTTTGATTTTGAGGAACAAACACCCTTTTTATTATGGTGATTTTGTTAGGGTCCACTTGTATTCCTACTTGTGATATCAAGTGGCCTAGGACTATCCATGCTCTTTTTAAAAATTCACACTTTTTTGGACTCAGGGAGAGATTCATTTCAATGCACTTTCTCAACACTTTCATAAATTGGAGAGAACCTCATGGAAATTGTACCCATAAGGTGTGAAATCGTGCATGTATATTTCTACAAAGTCATGTACTAGTTCAGAAACAATGCTCAAGACCACACTATAGAAAGTAGGAAGGGCATTACAAAACCCAAAGGGAAGGACTCTGTAAGCAAAAGTGCCCCAAGGACATGTGAAAGTGGTCTTGTCTTAGTCCTCAAGGCTAATTTGGATCTGGTTATACCCACTGAACCCATCTAGGAAAGAGAAAAAATTCTTCCTTGCAATGTCGTCCAGTTTTTGATCTATGAAGGGCAAGGGGAAATGATACTTCTTAGTGGCTTTATTTAATTCTCGGTAGTCAACACATATTCACCACTTTCCACTCTTATTTGGGACTAGAATAAGAGGATACACCCACTCACTGTCTCATATGGGATAGATGAAAACTGCATCCAACAACTTTTGCAGTTCATCCTTCATTATGTCTTTTAGAGTTGGGTTCATCCTCCCTTGGGGTTTCCGCACACGCTTGCATCCTTCTCTAATATAAATATGATGTGTTCACACCGAGGGATGCACCCCTTTTATGTATTTGTAGTCCCAAGAAAATGTGTCAAGGTTTTCCTTCGAGAGATGGCATAGATGCTCTTCTTATTTAGCTTAGTGGGGTGAGTTAATCTTCAGATATTTTGATGGGCCAAATTCCACAACCTTGGTGGCTTCAGAGGTTGAATTAACTGAGTGCAACTCAATCCAAGGGTGGCTTTCAAATTATTTGAATAGTTCATTGAGTGGAATGGAACTGGGGGGTTGGTTTTGAATGATGTGGTCGATGAGATCATCCTCATCGGGTTACCCCACTTTAAGAAAAATATCTATAGTAAAATTGGGGTAGGGTGTGGTACTGTATACTTCATATTATTCTTATTCATCCTCCAACCACAAATTTAGGTCATGGTCAGTGGAAGGTTGGGTAGGAGGATATAAAACTAGCTGTTTAGACAAGGGCCCGGTCTTTATAGTCATGTTTCGGGCCCTATAGCTGATATAAACATCGAAAGTGGCCAACCAAGGTCTTCCTAAAATGAGAAGATATCCATTAAACTTGATTTTTTGCTAAAGGACCAAGAAATATGCAAGGTACTCCCAAGAGTTGTTTGATACCATAACATCCTCAACAATTCCTTCTGGAGCTACTATGGACCTTTCTGCAAGTTGCAGAACAATGGTGGTATTTCTCAAAGCTCCTTGGAGGTTGAGTTTAAGCATGGTTTCATTGGTCATCACATTGATGGAAAACCGAAAATAAATCATAGTATGGGGGACTATGACACCATCTATTTTTACATCTACTACTGGACTTCCAGGGTCTAGGTACTTTGGGAAGATCACCCTTTCCAACACTAAGTCAGACAAATGTCCTACAACATTGATGGTGGGGGTGTATTTCTTCCTTGTCCTAGGATTCTTAAAGAAATTTTCTTTGATGAGCCTATTTTAAATAGGAACATCCTTAATGGCCTGGAGAAAGGGTATTTTCACACACAAAATTTTCATTTCTCCCATAAGTTCAGTCTCCTCTTGGGTGTGCCGACTAGAGTGGATCAAGCGCTCAGGAAAAGGAGGTTGATTGATATGAGTTTTCTCTCTTCATTTTCCTCCTCAACCTCTGTAGGTGGATATGGAGGATGATTATCTGGGAGTACACTTCTAGAACTAAGGTTTATATCATGTATCTCCACAACATAATCTAGATAATATGTTTCCCCACTGTAAACCTGTTGTGCCTGCTTGTTGTTCGGGTTTGGATTGGGCAGGGCAGGCATGTGAGGCAACTTTGGTGGAACAGTTTGGGTAATATAAGGTTAAGGTTTGGGTTGAGGAAGTAAATCATGTGTTTTATTGTGTTGGGGCCTCCACCCTTATGATTTATTTCTCCACTGAGGTGGCTGAGGGACATATTTTTGGAATTTTTGGTTCATAGGCTAAGGGTGATATGGAGGGGTGTAAGGCCAAGTATGAGGTGTAGGCCATGATGGAGAAGTGGATGTGTACGAAGACTGAATAGGTGCATTCTATTTTGTATGATAGTAGGAGTAAGGTGCACCTTGCATGCCCCACTGATATGACCGAGGCCCTTGAGGCCTCCTCTTATTTATAAAACAGAGTTTCTCAGGTCCTCCTTCCCCACCTTTATATACAACTTTGAGCCTATGAAAGGAGGGAAACTTATTTGTGGCATGATTTTCTTGACAGACTAAGCAAACCTCTATGAAATTTAGTGTTCATCATTTCAAGGGTGTTTTTTAGTACATCTAGGGCAGAAGATAGCCAAGGCCCTTTCTTCTTCCTCTTGCTTCCTCTTGATTTTCATTGTGTCCACTTTCAAAGAAAATGTGTGAAACATCTCTCCTTTTAAGTCTTCCAACATATTTCAAATCTCATGCTTGATGGAGGTGGAAGAGGAAGGGGTGTTGGTCATTCTTTGGCTAGCTCTACCTTTCCTCCTATTTGCCCTAGAGCGATTTCTAAAGATATTTTTGATTTCCTCATAAGGTAGTTGGTAGATGTATCTCCAGACAACATATTAAGGGTTTCTATCACCTCTTCCATGATCCCTCAAAGAAGTACCAATTTAAGTGATTCGGGATCAAGGGTGCAGTTGAATCTTTTATAGTTCAGCTGAAATCTTTCTTCATAATCTTCTAGGGATTCATCAAGTCCTAGAGCAATCCTGAATATATCATCTTTGGTTTCTTTTTATCTACAACAGTATCTATATTTTTTTTTAAAGGACACTTGCATATGTGCCCAGGTAGTGATGTTTCTCCCAGGAAAACCCATGAACCTGCACAAGGCTACATCCTTGAGGGTGGATGGGAATAGTTTTAGCTTATGGTAATTTGAGGCATAGTCATAGGTCCTGCAAACAACAACAAATTCAAACATGAAGGTGTTAGGATCCTCAGAAGTAAGTCCATGTAAATGTGGAAGGGCTGAGGAACTGATGTTCTTCATTCTAGTTTCCCCATCTGTTTCTCTAATGGGAAATACACCTTGGGTCCTAGTTTAAGCCATGACTTGAATTGGTGAAGAAGGTTCCTCAGGTGAAGCAATATCCTCTTCTTCTCCAATAGGTTCTTCAAATTTTTCAAGTGACTCACTGATGGTGTGTTCAACCTCACAGTCATTGAAGAAGAATGAAGGGTGACTGTGTGGGGATGTGGGGGTTTTTGGAAATAATTTTCCTTGGTTATCCCTAATCCTACAAGGCATGAAACTCAAATTGTTCTTGTATTTTACAATATTTTGGAATTGAATGTAAAAGAAAAGAAGAAAAGAATGCTAAAGCAAAATCAAAATATCTACTTAGACACCTCCCCGGAAAAGACACCAAAAAGTGGTGAGCCTTGGTATTGTACCAAGAGTGCTGCAACTCCCAGAGGCCACTCAACTTCACTTTATCAACTCGAGGTTCATACAAACTTGGAGGTGACAGTACTATATTCACATCAAATTAATTCTACTAATTCCATCCTCTTCTCAATTCTACGATGAGGCACTACTGCAAGGGTTAGTTCTAGGAAAGGAAGTTTGTCACACTTCTGAATGAAAGCTAAGACTGAATATAACTCATGAAAATTACTCTATCAACAAGAAAAGAAACTATTCTAGATCATAATGATTCATCTAGCTATTTGCAAGAAAGAGAAATTCACAATTAAGCTAATGCAAGAAAGGAAGTTAAACTAAGTGGCATTCATGATTTAAATTGTTGAATTGAGCTTGTAGAAAGGGAAACTAATCTAGGCACACATGCTAAACAAAATTACTAATTGAACTCTATATATTTCATGCTTGAATCTTCTTCTTAAAAATGCATCTATCAATGAGCTATCTACACTTTTACATAACTATGTTTTGTAGCAAAAATAGGAGGTGCTGAGGTGACCTAAGAGGGTCCCTCACTCATGGTTTTAGAAATGAATGTGTCTTGGAGGTTGAGCCAAGCCTAGATGAGGTAAAAGAGAGGTTTTGGGTTTAAGGAGTGAGTGTTTTGTGCTACTACAATATCGCTACAGGATTTCATGTAGTGCTACAAGATGTCCTAAAATGGTACAAGAAACCAATCGAGGGTAGTTTGAGGCTAGAAATGGTGAGGAAAGGGGTAGGAGAGGTGGAATTAAGATGGATCTAGTTGGATGAAGGGTATAAAACCCCTTGTTCAAGATCATAACTTCTCTCAAATCATTTCTTGCACCTCCAAGGTGGCACTCGGTGTTCTGGTGGAGATTTCTAAAAAACAGGGCTGAAGGCGACTTGGTTGGAACTTGGTTGTTGAGGGGTGGAGACTAAAGTTATTGGTGTTGGGTAAGTCCTCCTATTTTTCTCTACTAAAAATTGCAAGAAAACTACCTGCTCATGAATTCATCATTGAAAAATATATCATGAAAATGGTGGAAAATATGAGTTGAATTTAAGAAAACATACCTATACACTTGAACCAGAAAACTAACTCAGCATCTACAACATGTCCATGATAAAAAAAGAAACCTATCTAAATTTTCCAAGAAATCATAAACTGAAAGCAATTTTGGGTCTGTGGTGAAGATCTACCCTCCTCAAGCTCCAATCGAAGAGGTGATAGAAGGAGGCTTTAACACACAATTTTGAGATCTTATATGCTACTGCAACATGAAATATAAAGAAACTAAATAATACAACATTAAATGCAAAGAGACTAGTGAGAACAACATGAAATTTAAAGAAACTAATGACTAGAACATGAAATGTAAAGAGACTAACTACAACAACATGAAATGTAAACACAATTACGTAAGAGAGGTTGAATCCAATGGATTGGGCCCTAACCCAAAAGCTTAGCTCCCTGAAACTAACTCAATAGAGAAAAAACCAAATACTCATTTTATTTCATAACCAGCCTTGTACATAACATATGAAAGTAAAAAATGTCTATTACAAGAGCTATGAGTTCTCTAGATACATCCAAAAATTGAATCCTAGTGATATCTTGCTCTGCCCTATTTATCCTAAAGGGTAGCTACCAACATCTCCCTAAAACGTAGGTGGTTTATCCCCTTGTAAATTGAGAGAAGTGGAGCTTGTCTCCCCTTGATCTTCGAATTTCTTGGCTACCTCTAATTTTGAGTTGTTGGAGGATAACCTCGAGGATATATTGGCTGCATTTAGGAGTTAAGGAGGTGGTCAACCCTCCTACAATCACTCCTTGTTGTCTACTCTGAGACCTGATGGTGTAATCTTCCTAAACAATGGAATATTTTATTTATTGTCTTGCATTTAAATAAAATTAGGCCTTCGAAGCATGAAAACCCTTAATACACCATCTACACTAAGAAACATATGACAATAATGAAATTAAATGTGAGAAAGAGAGAATAATTGGGCTAAAAAGGGGCGGAAACGTGAAGCTGGGTTACACTTTTGTGAGAATCGGGGGTTGAATTTTTTTTTCGGCAATAGTTCGGCCGAACTTTTTTATAAAGTTTGGCCAAACTCGTGATTCCGTTTAGACTGACAGCTCACTGACGGCGCGGGCAAACATAATTTTTGCCGGAGATTGGAAAACCGGCAACTAAAGTTCAGCCAAACTTATAAAAAAAGTTCGGCCGAACTTTTACATTTAAAATAGTTCGGCCGAACTATTTTCTATAAATAAATCACCCGCGGAGTTCTGTGGTTTACCGATTTCATTGTTCCCGCGTTTTGTCCCTGTCGTTGTTGCTCCTCGTCACCGCTGCTCCTCGTCGCCACGCTGGTGGTCACGTCCGCGCTCTTCATTCATCGGGTATGTTATACTCGTTCGACCAAGAATACCATGGCGTTGTTAATATTTCTAAAATTAAAGATTTTTGGATGAATATACAGTGGATATATGGTAGTTGTTAGTTTGTTGTCAGTTCTGTGTTTATTTTTTCACATTTCTAAAAAACGATGTTTTGTTTATAACATAGACTACCATGTATGTTATACTGGTTATTCTTTGTTTGCTTAATTGTCGACCAAGAATACCATGGAGTTGTTAATATCTCTGAAATTAAAGATTTTTGGATGGATATACAGTGGATATATGGTAGTTGTTAGTTTGTTGTCAGTTCTGTGTTTTTTTTTTCACATTTCTAAAAAACATTGTTTTGTTTATATATAATGAGAAAACAGTCCATCAGTCATTACATTCGAATCTGGAGGTAGAAACACAATTTTCCATCCAGGAGAAAAGGGTGACCCATGTCAGACAAGAGATAATAATCCCAAAACACCTACAGGGACTTGTTAAAAGCCCATAGATGATCCAAATGTATATATTTTTTTACTGAGATGTATCCAAAATTTCCCAGACAGCTAATAGAAAAAGACCCAGGTAGATAAGAAAAAGTTTGCAACAGATATCCGACATACATAGATTCCAAAAATATCTCAGAGAATCCAGAACATCCAAAACAAAATCATTAATCATGAGGGCTATAGATCCGTCCAAAATAATGCTGACCGTCATACCATATCAAAATTTCAGCATCATTTCCATCCGGTACTAACATTGTAGGCAGTATGGAACCTGTCAATACAAAAAAAAGCACCAATACCTGGAGCAAGTAATGTGCACCAAATTCTGTTATACCAACCACAGAAAGCGTACCCAGGTTCGGTAGAAGAGGTCTGGCTCGCTTGATCCCGGGAGCATGGTTGTTAGTTTTGTGTTATGGCATGGTTTGTATTTCAAAGTATTAATCCAGAAAACCGAAAATCACAGCATCTATGGTACCACTGTACTTAGATGATGGGCACTGAACCTTTGGCCTGAAGACCCTGTATATTAAATAGCTGATAATTTATCTTTCCATACGCATCTTGTAGCCCCTACTTTGACAACTCATCTGCAACATTGTTCTTTTCGCGGTATATGTGCTGATAAGTAATACCCGCATAAAAAGTTTTAAATTGTTTTTATTATTTTTATTATATGTTGGATGTGATTTTGATTGAAAATGCTTCTTATTTATTTATTAATTAAAAAAAAATTATTAGAAAAATTATTGCTTTAAGCCTTGGAATTTACAATCAAAATTAGAAAATGCATTTTTATCTAAATTATTTATGAAAAGTTTAATATTGTTTGATCTTCTCTACCATGTCCTTTTTACATATATCTAGAATAATATTATTTGTACCTCGTTTCTGGTTTTTTGTAACATTTTACTACCATAATCAAAATCTATAGAAATAATCTAACATTATAATATCTTTAAATGGAGCTAGCCAACTCAAATATAGTATTGCAAATCCCTGGCTAAGTTAGATGAGGAGGCTATGTATTACATATGGTCTTGAATGAGCATTTGGACTCTTTAGATATATATCTAAAGAGTCCAAAAGCTCATTCAAGACCATATGTACTACATAGCCTCCTCATCTAATAAAAATTCATACCTTAACAAAATTTTTAGATCCTTTTAAAGAAAACGTGTCATATAATCAACTTTCATCAAAATATATGATAAACTCAACCCAATTTTATGAAAAATAGTATACCATTTTTTACATTTCACATAATACAAATAGATAAATATTACTTAAGTATTGAACTATAAAGATTTAACTACCCATAGAGAGATGGCCAAGTGATTGAGAAAGGGCATCATCACAATAAAAAACCAAGTACAAATTGTAGTAATCCTAGAATCATGCTTTACATAAGGTAAAATTGGGGAACTCATGACTTGTACTATAGATAAAAAACATTTACCCTTACCAAAAAATATATGATAAAAAATGACAAACTACATAAGCTTAAGCTTAAGGGGATATAATCCTTCTTGCCTTCCATATAGATAATGAAAATGATTGTTCCAAGTCTCATGTTGCTTCTCATGTTATTTTATAAACCTTGATTGGAAAGAAAAATAGGAGGGCAGAAATGTAAGAAATATAAAACATAATGAAACACAACGTAAAAAATAGAGAACATAATGAAACACACACATACATATCTCTAGACAATCAACACAATTATTTTCCTAGGAAATCCTTATGGGAGACTAACAACCCTAAAAATTAATGATGCTCTAGACTCCTTTTTCCCTAGGAAATCCTTATGGGAGAAAAAAAACACTAAAATGTAAACATGCTCCACTCTCTCTTTTCTGGTATGGAAAATATGTGAGTACAAAGAAAGAGGTAATCTCTCTAGAGTTAGCTAAGACTTTTAGCGTGTAAGGTTTCTATAAAAACTTAACTTTATACATTTTTCTCTCTAAATTCACACTCATAGTTCTATTTTCAACTATGGAACAAAATACAATAACACAAAATGGAACTCTTATTCCTCCTAGTGGCCAAGTATTTAACATAGCGTGATAACCAACTAGGTGTAAGATTTGACTTCGTCAACCATTAACAAGGTTTGTGATTTTAGACCTTTTAGAGTCTTGTTAAAATTCCACATGTAGCTAGCTTGCCATGCATGAGTAATGGGGCTAAAATGTGATTCTCTCGTACCATGGTGGTCAACATGATAGGTCAACTTAAACTAAAGGCATAAATTTTGAATGAACTTCATTTGATGTTTTTCTTGCAGCATTGGATATGTCTTTAAGTGTAGAATAATGGTCAAGATTTCGGCACAAGGGATAATCGTTTGACCCCGAGAAATGTCATTTAATACCTCAAAATGACTCCAAAAGGTTTTAGACCCGAATTCTCCACCCACCATTAAAATGACCCTACAAGTTGATTCTTTCAGTTTTTTCACTCTATAAGCGTCAAAATATATGACAAATAATATAATTATCCAATCTAGATCATTAGTTAATAATTTGTTAAAATTATGAGTAAGATATACATCATGGAATTTAAATAAATAGCGTTAATTCATTGAACACCCTTGTACATTCCTTGTTGATACTTTGAAAGTAATATGTTTTGAAAAATAATTTGTTTATGGATTCTATTTTCCACATTCTCTCAACCATATAAAAAACCTTCTTATAATATTTGAAACCTAAGGTCTTTCCCATACCAAAGTATGTTCTTTTAAAACATGTTTTCTTGGTGATATGGGTGATTTAGAAATGATTGGGAGAGCGAAATTCCTCATTTAATATGTACTATATTTTTGGTTGAATCCACATGAAAAACAAGACTCCCAACCGTGAGAAGAGGAAATTACATCCTATTTCTCCCCCCTAGCACAATTACCAGTACAGTTAAAATTTAATAGCCCCAAACTGAATTTTACTCTCAGGTACTGGAACCTCTACAAAGGTTCGACCTGGAAACATAGTTTTTCCTTAGGTTTCTCCACTGGTTCTATGTCCAACTTGGATAACCTACAACAACATCCTTCTTTTCATTTTTTCTATCCCCTCTTGGATAACCATAATATCTTGAAATGGAGCTAGCCAACTCGAATATAGTATTGAAAATCCCTGGCTAAGTTAGATGAGGATTACATATGGTCTTGAATGAGCATTTGGACTCTTTAGATATATATATCTAAAGAGTCCAAATGCTCATTCAAGATGATATGTAATACATAGCCTCCTCATCTAATATATAAAACTTTAATCCATGTGCTTAACCTTAACATTGACACAAATGGAATACAATTTTACTCACTGCTTTATGATAGAAAAATATGCAGATGAATATTGCCCACATATCCAAAGTCAAAAGGGATAGATTAAAAAGGGATGCTCCGGTCATCTATAAAAGATAAATTAAAGAAGCATGACATATTAAAGTAATGTAAATTAGATATGCATACCAATTATGTTCATATAACACAAAAAATAGATGATTCAATACAAATGTCACATAGAAGTCATATTTATCTCATGGGCCTTCAACTTAAATTATATATCTAGCATTACATTAAGCTATAGGAGATAAATCAAAGAAGCATTTGAATGTAAATTAAACATGTGTAATAATTAAATGTCCTTTCTAGTTCAATAAATAGATAATAATTTGTAAATGCCATATCTAAGCTATATTTCATCTAAGTAGATTTCAATTTAAACTTATATCTAATGTTAAATTATATAAAAGAATAACAGTAATCCAAACTTCAAAATAATATTTAGAACTTTAGTATAAAATGTGACATATAATTTTCTTGTGTGGAAAAACATAGTTACGGAGAGTTCAAAACTCATGCATTTGAATAGAAAGTGGGTATACGAATGAGCAAGTATATTTTTTCTAGAAATGAGGAAGTGAAGGTTGATAGAGAGCCACACAAAATTTCAAATTCATACCTTAACAAAATTGTTAGATCCTTTTAAATAAAACGTGTCATATAATCAACTTTCATCGAAATATATGATAAACTCAACCCAAATTTATGAAAAATAGTATACCATTTTTTACATTTCACATAATACAAATAGATAAATATTACTTAAGTATTGAACTATAAAGATTTAACTACCCATTGAGGGATGGCCAAGTGATTGAGACAGGGCATCATCACAATAAAAACCAAGTACAAATTGTAGTAATCCTAGAATCATGCTTTACATAAGGTAAAAATGGGGAACTCATGACTTGTACTATAGATAAAAAAAAAAATTACCCTTACCAAAAAATATATGATAAAAATTGACAAACTACATAAGTTTAAGCTTAAGGGGATATAATCCTTCTTGCCTTCCATATAAATAATGAAAATGATTGTTCCAAGTCTCATGTTGCTTCTCATGTTACTTTATAAACCTTGATTGGAAAGAAAAATAGGAGGGCAGAAATGTAAGAAATATAAAACATAATGAAACACAACGTAAGAAATAGAGAACATAATGAAAAACACACATACATATCTCTAGACAATCAACACAATTATTTTCCTAGGAAATCCTTATGGGAGACAAGCAACCCTAAAAAGTAATGATGCTCTAGAAAAATGATTTTTTTATGGATTCTATTTTCCACATTCTCTCAACCATATCAAAAACCTTCTTATAATGTTTGAAACCTAAGGTCTTTCCCATACCAAAGTATGTTCTTTTAAAACATGTTTTCTTGGTGATATGTGTGATTTAGAAAATGATTGGGAGAGTGAAATTCCTCATTTAATATGTACAATATGTTTGGTTCATGCCACTAAGACAAGAATTTTGAATTCAACTGAATTTTAATATAACCAAGTAAATCCTGCAAAAAAAGAATAAAACAAATGTTAGGGTTGTGGATTAAGGCATTGAAACAACACACCATGATATTTCAAATTTTAATATAATGGTTTGAGTCCTAGATAGCTTAGAATCCTATTTGTTTTCAAAATAAGGATCCACTCCCATTTGATTCTCATGATTAGGTTGTAATCATGAGGCTCTCTCTCAATAGTGGACCTTCCCAAAATCTTGTGACGTCCTATCACAAACAAAACCATCAAACTGAAAAACACATCATGCAAGAAACATAGCTTGCTGACATGTATCATTTGTCTCCTTCAAAGAAAAAAAATTCACATCATGTACGAATATCTCCATGTACTCTACATATTGGTGTACGAAACCATCAACCAAACACAAGTCGACAAAACATGCCTCTTCAAACAACTAACTCTCAAGTCAAATAATAGCTCATGTACAAATTTCCATATTTGTTGCATTTAAGTGTGTCAACATAACTCTACTTTTAACATCTTGCTTCATGCAATATGCAACATACTTTGAATTTGCAAAGAAATTCATGAAACATCAAAATACATGCAAGGCCTTAATTGGATAATAAATCTAACCATCTGTTAGCAAACCATTTCAATGGCGCTTCTTTTACATTCTCATTAGCTGCATGATTATTAACATCTTCTCGCAAAGTGGGTATCAAACTTTTCCATTCATCATGAACACAAACTTCACAAGCTTGAGGTAATGAACACGAAATAAAATTCCTTCTTGGAACAGCTTCATGTGCCTCTTTGGCTTTGTAGCGTTCTCCATCATGTTTTCCATAACCAAGACCCAAATAATTAGGCCCTTCCTCAACAACATTTGGCTCAACTATGCCTTGTACTCAACTATGCCTTGTACATGTTTGCCTTTAAACCTTTACTTTCATAGCACATTTTCATCAAAAATTTGGACCTTATTCCTCTAGTGTGTCTCTCAAAAGCACGTATACATTCATTTTTAAGAGGAAATTGAAGACAAAAACCAATAGCTAATTCTTCTAACTAACCTTGACTAAAATGAGCTAAATTGTACTTTTATACCAACTTGATTTGAATATGGACAAACTAGTTTTGTTGGGCTATCTCCCTCATTAGTTAAATAAAAATGTGTTTAGGATCGTCTAAAGTTAGCCAATTGGGAAGGGGTATATGTGTCAAGCTTTAAGTGTATTTAGTGAGAAATTTATTAGTTAATTAGCTTTTAAAAACTCGTGTACAACAAATAAAATGCAAAACTTTTATTTCTAGGAAATTTTTTTCCCTCAATCCAGATTCTGATCATTGGACATGTAAGAGGAAGAAAGAGGGAATTCACTTTTCAAATTATAGACCTTGTCTAAACCAAAATAAACTAGAGGTTTGGTTTTCAAATACATTCACTTATTTGGAAAAGTTCTAGCTACCAAAAGTACATATGCCAATCTACCTCCCAAGAAATCCATTTATTACACCACTGGTTAGTTTTTTGTCTTCCTATATTCTTTATCAACCTCTTTTAAGAAACAAAACTAGACAAAAACCTTCAGTGAGAAAAACAAAATCTAAAACCTCTTCAAGGTCTTCAATCTGCTTGCAAAGTTAAATTGTGTCTTGATCAAGTCCAACAACAAAGAAACATTCAGTGAAAACACCAAAATCTACAACTTCTTCAACATCTTCTAAACCGTCTTCAAATTCAATATTGTGTGCATCAAATTCCTCAGCAAGGTCATCAATGGAGTCATCAAAACTACTATTTCAAACTTCAATGCCAAAAATAAGTCAAAATAATTCAATTTCTCCTCCAAAAACTTCTTCTCTGAGCAAAGCTGGCATGATGTCGTCGAGAAATTCAGTAATTCCACGAGGAAATTCTATCAAAGTTAAAACAAATCCTTTTAATCCATAATTAATGCCTACTTTTTCAGGTGGAACACCTCCAAATTTAAGGACCATAATGCCATAAAATATGTAACTTTACCTAATAGGTGTAGACCTAGAACCCCCAACTTTGCGTGACATGTACAATTGAAGATCTTATATGGTAAGCAGTGTGAGAAGAGAGTCATGATCACTTAGTTGAGCAAGAGAAATAGTTTGGTATGACAACCTTACTTGTGATAGGTCTAGCTAGCAGACTACCAAATTACATGGTAATGGCATTCAAAATGTGAAAATTCCCATTTCACTTGGAAATAAGATGGTAGAGAAAGGTATCTAGATGAAACCTAAGATATCCATCTATGGTAAAGAAATCAAATAGTTCGATCAATTCCACCCTACAACTCTAAGAGACATTGAATTAAATTTCATCTCAAGACAGGGCTTTGAGAGGACACTCTCAAAGCCAACCTTCGTTATGGCTTTGAAACACATGGTAAGTATCAAGACTTAGCAACCTTATTTGCATAATTTTTTCTAGCATGGACCTTAATGTCATATCCTTCTTTTTCCTAAAATGAATGAAAATTTCCTTGCAATTTGGCTTGCGACATTCATAATTCATGCTCATGGAACATGATTGTGTTGCAATTGTGATAACATCTACTGTATGCAGAAGCTAATAAAAAATGATCAAAAATGACATTTTTGCTCTGTTTTTTTGAAGATTTAAGGAAAATTACACCAAGTAGCTTCCAACCTCATATGACCATCATGTCAAACTCATCTCAGGATATTGTCCAAGTAAGAGCCACTTAAGCAAGCAATCTAGTATACATTACTCCAATTTCAATTAGCAGCAATGACAGTTCTAAGTATGGTGCAAACATTGCTCTAGATCCTCAATGGGGCATGTTTGATGGCAATAATTTGGGGAGTGAGAGAGGGAGATGGTAGGAGAAAAAAATCAAGGAATCCTCGGGAAATTAAAAAATATATAACTAATAAGGTGGAAGACATTTGTAACCTAAGAGAGAAACCTGTGAGGAAATGGGTGAAGTTGGTATTACACACCCAATTGGACAACCTCAAGGAGAAAACATTTCTCCCACTTTATTTGTTGGCATAACCTAGTAAGTGTTATTCACTAGCATGTATTTTGTAAAGGCCTTGACCTAGTTCCAATTCAACTCCATCCACCAGGTTGTAGAGGATTCCAAGCCTAATTTCATGAAAAGTAAGTTGGGGATGATCACATTGACTTGCTTGATGACGTGTCTATGAAGATTAACTACCTTGAACTATTTTTTTGTGTAGGGAAAGAGACACATTCCCATGTCTAAGCATGAAAACGTTATTTGATATTTTTAATGCCTCTAGTGTTTACTTCTACAAGTTCTATAGGTAGAGTCTGTAAAGGGCTAGGTAGCCTCTGGATCTCATCTTTTATAAAAGGTGACATATCTAGTAAATGCCCCTACAGTCAACCTCTGGAATGGATCTAAATAGAATTTCTTCATTTTAATATCCATAAAACACAACAACTTTAAGGTAAACTATGTACATGTGTCATTTCTCCCACAAAATAAAGTGTATAAGTGGTAAATTTTATAGCAAGTGTGCTCCCACCATGTAAAGCGCAATTTGGTGAACTTATCATTTTTATCATATCTTTTTCGATTAAATTTAGTTTCACACATGATCAATTATTGCTTTGAAAGTTGTGTTCTACATAATTTGTGTACACTAAATTACAAATTGATTTTTTGAAATCTATTTTGTGTAAATGTCGACCAATAGATATATATCATGGAGGATGAATGACGAAGATCAACCGAATCCCATATGGAGGTTCAAGGATCGGAGGATGTTCACGGTATTTAAATATAATCTTAAATCTCCATACATGTGTGTACATATGGAAATGATTTTTTATTAACTTTGTGAGTTAAATTAGTTGTTAATAAGTTTCATATTTTAATTATTAGGAGGTAAGAGGAGAAAGGTTTCTACTCCATCCGTGGAGCATGGCCAAGGTTCAACTGGTCGAGGTATGAGTGGTAGCAGGTTGCAGGAAGAGGGTGATATTTATTCCCCCGAAGGCCAATCAACGGCTGCTAGTTCTCAACAGGGTCACTGTGGGTCTGGTTCTCAACAGCGTCATTCTGGGAATGGTTCTCAGCAGGGTCATGTTGGAGAATATGTTAACCGACAACATCAAGGTTTCCATCAATTTCAATATTTTTTCATTAAATTTGTACAACTTTTTTTACACGTGTTTTTTCTAATATACAAAATTTTATATATATTGATGCAGAGGCCGAAAATGTTCGAGCTAGTGGTCAAAATAGACGTAGGGCATCTCGCTACATTCAAGAAGAAGGCTGTCAACCCAGCACAACTTATCCGGCCGAGATTACTAATATACCATGGGAAACCAACATGGTAGAATGCACCTTACAAAGGTGTAAAAGCCTTCATGCAAAATTGCAAAGAGATCTCGTGGCTTTGTCTCTACCTGATGAGAGTCGACAAAGCCTTGAAATAGTTGCACATTCATTGGGTGAAATGGTAAAGGTGTACAAAAATGTACTACCAACAATGATTCATTTTATAGACGTGAAGAAAGAAAGAAAAACTTGATGTATTGGATAAGATAAATGGGAGGACATAAAACAAAAAGTTACAAGAGCAGTGGCCAAGTCAATGTTTAATTACAAGGAAGGGCCAAAAAGAGAAATGTTGAAGGTGCGGTATTTCAAGCACCCAAACAAAGCTAGTTATTTGTATGACCGGCATCTTGCGGCCTATGGAAGGCTTCCATGGAGTGATGGGATGAAGGGTTCTGTTTATTTTTTATTTTGCACGAGATGTTTTATCGAATTTTTGGAGTTTAAGCCAACTACAATGACAACTCGCCTTCAGAATTTTTTGGCTCGGAGAAAGGTCGATTATATAACCGTAGTGAGATGTGGAGTTGCCTCGCCCTGAGCCGCCATTGGTGAGTCGACCGTTTCGAGTCGAAACTCTGCGATCAGAGATGGATCCGACTTCTCAAATAAGTCGAGAATCAAGGGATGTTATGATCGACAATGTTCATAGCGGATTGAGTGAAGTCGATATTTGTTTAAATCGACAAAGAGCACGTGAAAATTCATGATGCAAGAGCATTAGCTCTGAAAAACACCTTGTATTTTATCTAAGCTAGGGGTTTCATGTTTTGAAGAAATATTAAATTTCATGTAAATATTAATATTATTTTGAGTGATTAACTAATTATTTGTGAGAAATTGTAAATGTGAGAGAAATTAGTTTCTAGATTATTTAGAATTAATGAGGGAGCCTAAGTTGGAATTAGTTTCTAAGTTTTAGGGATAAGAATCTATCTTTTAGGGATGTTGAGAGATTTAGGGATTGTTGAGATATTTTAGGGGATTGAGCATTAAATTAGATTATTTTTAAAATTGTATAAATAAGAGGGGGTTTTGAGAGAAAACACATTGAGATTGTGAGAGAGGGTGTGATTGAGAGCAGGCTTTAAGAGCCAAGGCTGTAAGCCTCTGGAAAATTGTAAGGGCCATGAACGTTGGATATTTGGCCAGGAAGAAAATTTGTATTGTAAGTGTTTGGTGTGTTAATACAACATTTGTTTTTTTTCTGTATGTCCATTATCGAGTTGCGTAAAATTAAATTTGTGTGTTCAATGAATAAAAGGGAATTCGATCCTTTTAAGTTCTGGAATATTAATGTTGTAAGGAATTGTGTTTTAGTCCCTGTGGAAGAAGTTTAACATTGCAGAATCTTATTAAGACTGAGTCGACTGGATCGATTAGGCTCGATCTTCAATTGGTAGCTACGGTGGCAAAGAAAGTGTTTTCGCCTTTCTAGTTTGATTGGTCTATATATCTGGGTTAATAGAAACGAAATTGATCCTTGAGGTTGTAATAAATCGTATGTATCTGTGGAATGGAGATTCGATTTTATATCTCACTGCCAAGTTTATATTACAGATTCAATTCAGAAAGTAATGAATGTTGAATGTATTAAAAAGCCGACTGCTGTTATTAACTACCTTGGTAATGCGGATTGAGGGAATTAAAGTTGATTGTGAATGGTAATGTCTAGCAAAAGTCTGCATTCTCTGCATGAAGGATCGTAATTCGTTACATTGAGTTACAGTTGTGTTGAAAACGATGTTCTGTGTCAATCATTGTTAACTGTAGAAATCGATTTTGGGTGTTGGGTAAATCGATGGGGTTTTGAAATAGGCACAGGGTTGACTTCAATCCAGTAGCAACGTATACAGCTGGAAACAAAATCCGGTTTTAATTCATTTGCTGTAGAAGTCTTATGTTGAGTTAAATAGTTTTATGTGGAATCGATTGGTGAATAGAATGCAGGAAGGCGCAGAACTGTGGTTCAAACTCTGTTTGGAATTCAATTTAAATACAGTTTTAATTGTTGTGTTTCCAAAACAGTGAATAGTCTGAATAGCGTGGCAGATTGGAAAAGTAAGTTTGTGCAGCGATGAACACAAGAGCAAGCGTTGAAATTGTGTTGGCTATTCGACTATGTACATGGGTCGATATTTTGTGGGCTCTTGGCTTTGAAATAAAATCTAAGATTATGTGAATTGATTGCCACAGGAAAATATTGTTTGCAGAAACATATGGAGAATGAAGTTGTGACAAACATCAAAACGAATGGATAATGACCAGATGGATAATTAATGTGCGGAATTTAAGCAATGAACCAGTGAATACTTCAGAAAAGGCGTTGTCAAGAGTTGGATGGGATTGCTGGCTGGAGTCCATTTGAATATGGATGAAATCGAAAGCAGAATTTAATCTTCAGATAGAAGGGAAAGGTAAGTATGTGGTTAATTGTGGATAGCATTGATGTTAAATAAGCCTGAAATCAATGTAACAAAAGATGAATTGTGAATTGGAGTAAGCGCTGGCTCAGTTAATAATCAACTTGTAATAAGGTCGATGTTCTTTTAAAAAAGTTATGAAACTGGCATAATTTATTCAACCAAAGCAGATGATAGATTGTATAAACTGGAATGCTGGCATTAAACCAAACAAGTATGAAATATTGAATTAGAACATTCACAGGGATGGAAAGGGAATGAAATTGCCGGATTGAAGCTGAAGTTGGTTATATATGTTGAATGATTTTGAGCCACATGCTTCTGCTTATGTAATGGTTTAATGATCACAAATGATTTTATTATACAATGTTTTTAAACCATAAGTTGGAAAGCTTCCGCAATAAAAATGGGAATTGTGAATTTGCCAGTTATGCTGAGATAGTGATTTGGGCTTATGTTGAGATGCGTGTTTATGAAGGGATTTTAAAGATTTTGGGTTTGCAGGCTTAGGTCTGCATCATTTTTGGTATCAGAGCCTGGCTCTGTTAAATTGAAAAATGTTTATTTTCTGAATGAGGACAAGAAGGTTTGTTGAACCGAAATGTATTTTTGAATGTGTGATGAATGATGAAGATCAGATTTTAAATCTGATATGCAGCATACACAATTGCAAGTAAACAGGATGGCAGAAGTAAATGGAGACAAGATCCTGCAAGATCTTAAAGGTGAGATGATTTCCTGATTTGAATTTTGTGATGGAAAGTTTATGGTTGCAGATAAGATGATGGCAGTGAACCTGGCATTCAGCTAAATGCTGAATAAGGAGGAAAATTGCAGTGTCCTGAAGAAGAAGGTGAGTTGAAGAGATAGCCCAGAGAGAGAGCAGAAGAAAGTGCTCAAAAGGTTCCAGAGGCAGTGAACCAAGTACTTAACAAAAGACTGAGTGAGGAGAGCTTGGTGAGGTAAGTGGCGGCAGAAGAGATTGCTGTCGTAGAGGCTAGTACAACTCATGGTGAGTGAGAAACTCATGGAGAAGATGATCATGGAGGATCAGAGAAGAGGTTCAGAGGAATGCCACAGAGATGAGATGACTGCAGAAGTTCGAGAAAGAGAGATTGCAGTAATGAAGGTACAATTGCAGGTACTAGAAGAATGGCTGCAAGAGCAGGAAGATCAGAATAGAAAATGGATCTTTCCACTGAAGGGAAAGAGAGTGATTTGGCGACAATTGCAGGTGAAGTTGAGGCAAATTGTGATTTCCTTGTTGAAAAAGGAACTTAGAGTTCTTGAACCAGAGATGGAATTTGAAGATTCCACACGCAGATTTGTTCAGAAGGATGTGTTGGAGGAAGCAGTCAAGACTGAAAAGTCTTGTGGTTTTAAAACTGACAAGTTGTGTATGTTTGCAGGTACAGTACAAGGAGATGAGCAAGCTTTAGAGTTTGTTCAAGAAGAGGTGAATCTGAAGGCTGTTCAGATCGATGATGAGATGGCAAGATCTCAGGAGGCAATGAAGACAAAGGAGTCTAATCAGAATGTTGATGCAGAGAGAGAAAGACCAGCTGATGATGAGTCAAGAGCTGGTGAAGGTATGGAAAATTATGTAAAGTTTCCGAGTTCTACTCCTAATGAAATTGTTGAGTTGTATAGGAAACTAGATCTTCAGAGAAGAGAATTGGAGAGACAGAGGACTTATGTGCAGGATAATTTGCTGAGGAAGCAAGGCAGGAAAGTTTTCATGAAGGACAGTCATGAAGCAGATGATGGTAAGAAGGCGAGACTAGCTGACAGTCTCATGATGAATGCAAATCAACATACTGATGTGCTGAGAGAGGAGTCGAGAAGTAACTCAGAGCAGCATACTAGAGTGTTGCCAGAGGAAGCTGAGGAGAAAACTAGTGAAGATTTTCTGAGTCCTGAAGAAGACTTGGAGCTGCAGAGAGAAAACTTGGTGACTGAATCGACAAGTGAGACCAGTGGGTCTTGTGATTTTGATGCTAACAATTTGATTATGTTTACAGGTGATGTAGAAGACAGTCCATCATTTGGAATTTTCTTGGAAGGAGGTGAACAGTTGCAGAAAGAAGATGAGACAATTATGTCTCATAAGCAAAGGCTTGTTACCATGGGTGACAAGGAAAAGTTGGCTTGTCTGTATAGCCAAGAAAAGACTGGGGTACGAAATTTTGGAGCTGTGATAGAAGATGAGACTACAGTGTTGAAAGAACTTGATTTGATTGCCAGAATCAATCAAGATGGTGCTGGACAATTTCTAAAGATTGTCGAAGGGGAAGATGGAGATTATGTTGGAGTTAATTTGCAGCATGCTGATGAAACACTGAAATGTTTGCTGGAACCAGAGAAAGAAATTGCAGATGAAATTGCAGATGATGAGCAAAGGAATGTTGCAGAGGGACAGGAAGTTTGGGAGGCCGCAACATTTATGGTAACAACATGTGGAGCAACATCCATAGTGACATCTAGAGCAACATGTTTTATTGAAGATGTTGGAAACAATCAGCAGACAGAGGACATATTGGACAAAGAAATTGAGTTGATAAGGAGGTTAGTGATAAAAACACCCCAAAGAAAGACAGTAGCAAGAAAGAAAAGGAGTGACAACAAGAGGAAGACAGTAGCAGATCTTGAAGGCAAAGCAAGTGGAGCATTACAACACAAAATATGGAAACCTGGAGGACAACAGCAGATAACAACAGCCGTAAAGCAATTGACAAGCAAGGAAAATAAAATTTGGGATCCAGGAGGAAATAATTATCCAGACTTATGACCAGGTGGTCATGAATTTTCTTACATGGGGAGTCTGATGCAGGAGCATGAGCTCCGAAAAACACCTTGTATTTTATCTAAGCTAGGGGGTTTAATGTTTTGAAGAAATATTAAATTTCATGTAAATATTAATATTATTTTGAGTGATTAACTAATTATTTTGAGAAATTGTAAATGGAGAGAAATTAGTTTCTGATTATTTAGAATTAATAGAGGGAGCCTAAGTTGGAGTGGATTTCTAGTTTTAGGGATGAGAATCTATCTTTTAGGGATGTTGAGAGATTTAGGGATTGTTGAGATATTTTAGGGGATTGAGCATTAAATTAGATTATTTTTAAAATTGTCTAAATAGGAGGGGGTTTTGAGAGAAAAACACATTGAGATTGTGAGAGAGTGTGTGATTGAGAGCAGGCTTTAACAACCAAGGCTGTAAGCCTCTGGAAAATTGTAAGGGCCATGAACGTTGGATATTTGGCCGGGGAAGAAAATTTGTGTGAAGTGTTTGGTGTGTTATCTGACATTTGTTTTTCTATGTGTCCATTGTGAGTTGCGTAAAATTAAATTTGTGTGTTCAATGAATAAAGAGAGTCGATCCTTTTAAGTTGGAATATTAATGTTGTAAGGAATTGTGTTTTAGTCCCTGTGGAAGAAGTTTAACATTGCAGAATCTTATTAAGACTGAGTCGACTGGATCGATTAGGCTCGATCTTCAATTGGTAGCTACGGTGGCAAAGAAAGTGTTTTCGCCTTTCTAGTTTGATTGGTCTATATATCTGGGTTAATAGAAACGAAATTGATCCTTGAGGTTGTAATAAATCGTATGTATATGTGGAATGGAGATTCGATTTTATATCTCACTGCCAAGTTTATATTACAGATTCAATTCAGAAAGTAATGAATGTTGAATGTATTAAAAAGTCGACTGCTGTTATTAACTACCTTGGTAATGCGGATTGAGGGAATTAAAGTTGATTGTGAATGGTAATGTCTAGCAAAAGTCTGCATTCTCTGCGTGAAGGATCGTAATTCGTTACATTGAGTTACAGTTGTGTTGAAAACGCTGTTCTGTGTCAATCATTGTTAACTGTAGAAATCGATTTTGGGTGTTGGGTAAATCGATGGGGTTTTGAAATAGGCGCAGGGTTGACTTCAATCCAGTAGCAACGTATACAGCTGGAAACAAAATCCGGTTTTAATTCATTTGCTGTAGAAGTCTTATGTTGAGTTAAATATTTTTATGTGGAATCGATTGGTGAATAGAATGTAGGAAGGTGCAGAACTGTGGTTCAAACTCTGTTTGGAATTCAATTTAAATACAGTTTTAATTGTTGTGTTTCCAAAACAGTGAATAGTCTGAATAGCGTGGCAGATTGGCAAAGTAAGTTTGTGCAGCGATGAACACAAGAGCAAGCGTTGAAATTTTGTTGGCTACTCGACTATGTACATGGGTCGATATTTTGTGGGCTCTTGGCTTTGAAATAAAATCTAAGATTATGTGAATTGATTGCCACAGGAAAATATTGTTTGCAGAAACATATGGAGAATGAAGTTGTGACAAACATCAAAACGAATGGATAATGACCAGATGGATAATTAATGTGCGGAATTTAAGCAATGAACCAGTGAATACTTCAGAAAAGGCGTTGTCAAGAGTTGGATGGGATTGCTGGCTGGAGTCCATTTGAATATGGATGAAATCGAAAGCAGAATTTAATCTTCAGATAGAAGGGAAAGGTAAGTATGTGGTTAATTGTGGATAGCATTGATGTTAAATAAGCCTGAAATCAATGTAACAAAAGATGAATTGTGAATTGGAGTAAGCGCTGGCTCAGTTAATAATCAACTTGTAATAAGGTCGATGTTCTTTTAAAAAAGTTATGAAACTGGCATAATTTATTCAACCAAAGCAGATGATAGATTGTATAAACTGGAATGCTGGCATTAAACCAAACAAGTATGAAATATTGAATTAGAACATTCACAGGGATGGAAAGGGAATGAAATTGCCGGATTGAAGCTGAAGTTGGTTATATATGTTGAATGATTTTGAGCCACATGCTTCTGCTTATGTAATGGTTTAATGATCACAAATGATTTTATTATACAATGTTTTTAAACCATAAGTTGGAAAGCTTCCGCAATAAAAATGGGAATTGTGAATTTGCCAGTTATGCTGAGATAGTGATTTGGGCTTATGTTGAGATGCGTGTTTATGAAGGGATTTTAAAGATTCTGGGTTTGCAAGCTTAGGTCTGCATCAATGCACGTGCCAATTTTGTTTATCGTACAGATGAGGATATTTACAACATGAATGTTGAAGATCTTCAAACATATGCAATAAATTTTCGCAATGGTCTGCAAGACCTAATTTTTCATGAGGAAGAGGGCACCGGAACGGTATGTGTTAGTGAACTTAGGGTTTGAAATTATTTTTACATATACATGTGTACAATTTGTAATAAATACATGTGTATGTACATGTATACATTTATTCTTGAGTATGTATACATTAATCTAACAAAAATGTATGATTATATGTTAAAACACCATTTGCAGTTCTCAGGCATGATGCGTGATGAAAATGTTAATATTACGTTCGGGACCTCCGGTTCAAACGATGTAGATGGGTCTGACCATCATGATATGTTGGCACATGTTAGTGTTTTTTAAGTGACTCTAAAATAAATAATTGTTGCCACACATGTACATGTATGTATATATATATAATTTGATAAAATGTTTTAACAGGTACCAATTCCGTCTGATGTTTTTGGGATGGTGGTACCTTCTTCTTCCTTAGGAGATGTACCTTCTACTTCATTGGGAGATGAGCCACGAGTATGGACAAATTTTCACAAGTTTAAAATTTATGTTTAAAAGTTATATATATATATATATATATATTTTCTACCTCAAAAAGTTCCATTAAAAATTGAGATATATATATATAGAGAGAGAGAGAGAGAGAGAGAGAGAGAGATCTATATTTTGAGTTATTTAAAAAATTTTGAATTTAGGCTCCTATAGAATATTTCTTTAATCCGAGGACTCTAGCGACGAAGATAGGAACATCCACAGCATTTGAACAAGTTGTCTTTAGTTCCTTTTTTTAATATTATTGAAAATAAGTTTATATATGTACACGTGCATTTTCATTTGAAAGTTTTTAATTTATATATATATATATATATATATATATATATATATTTAACTGTACAATAGTTTACCACTGCAGATGTTTCTATGGGAGAACCTATTCATCAAATGGAGAGGGAACCTTATGAGGTATTGCATGATTTTTTTGTTATATTTTGTTTTTTACATGAAGTTCTAGATATATATATTCTCATTCATTTTTAAAACTTCAAATTTTAATGTTCAAGTACATGTGCATTGTGTATGTAGGTTTCCCATTCACAGGATAGGGCCCGGACTGAGACCCTAGTAGGGAAGATGCTAGATCCTCCATTTGATGGACATGATTTACAGTAGATTTGATTTCAAAATTTAGATGGTTTTAAAATTTGTTAAACTTGATACAGTTTGATACTTGTGAGATTTACAATTTTTGGACATATTTTATTACATTTTTATTATATAATTTGTTTTATTTAATTTTTGGATGGTTTTAGTACTTTTGGCATGTGAATGTGAAGTAATGTTGTCATCTGAACTACATTTGGCATGTGATATTTAATGTTAAATGTTTTTGTTGGATAGTTTAATGTTTAATGTTTTAATGTTGCACACTATATAATCAAAAGGGTTTTAAAACTTAAAGTTTTGGATAGTTTCAATCTACAACTTAAAGTTTTGGATGGTTTCAATCTACATTTGCACATGTGGTAAATTGAAATGTTACTTGTAACAAGACAATCCCCATTGATTTCATTGTATATGTTGATTTCTGATTTGATATAATTGCATGTATGATGGTACATTACTTGTAAAGTCATTGGATTAATAGTGTTCATTGATTTCAGTGTAAGCGGAAAAAATTATTGACAATGTAGAACGATTTTTGTGTTATAATAATTAAACCTAATAATATTGGAGAGCAAGAGAGACTTGAGGTATGGTGTTTACTACAAGAGTTCGAGCTAAATATTTGAATGGTTTATGATTTATGATTTTTACTTTCTTTTTAATATAATCGATACGGAAAGATGACAAAACTAATAAGGGTGACAATAAGAATAGAAGAAGAAAATAGTTTAAGATTGATCACAATAAATGCTATTTGTAATTGATTACATTCTAATTGCTATTTGTAATTGATTACATTCTAATTATTCACATTCTATCATTCAATATTATTACATTGTCACTTTGCATTCAAAAATTTTATTTGATCATTTTCCATTATTAAAGTTATTCTACAATATTTATCATCTCAGCAAATTGAGGTAACTAAGAAAATTTAAAATTAAAATGACTTGATAAATCTCAAACATATTTAGCATATTTAAAATGGTTATATTAATATTAGATGTATTTACATATTATTGATAAAATTAATCATATGTTCCTCATATTATCGATAGTTTTTCCTTGGTTGCACACGACTGAAACCAACTTAGATCCATATTAACTACGGATCTATCAAGCGCCGAGAGGGATCAAATCTCTCAATGTGCAAGCCTTTCCTCAAGTTTTGCACTCAAAAAATAGGTTTGCACCTCTAGATATTTGATCCCTCTCGGCGCTTGATAGATCCATAGTTATGATGGATCTAGGAAGATAACTTTCTAAAAATAAGTAAGGGAAAAGCAACATAGGGAACAATTAGGAGTAGATTTAGGGCATAGGGAACAATTAGGAGTAAATTTAGGAACATGTGATAGTTTGGTGAGATAAAATCATATTTTAATAAAATAATGGGAATTTTTAAGAGAGACAAATAGTGGATATGACATGTATTTTGGTGAATAATCAAATTTATGGAATTAAACAATTAATTATTTTTGTATGTGAAAACAAGATTCACACCTAATCCTCACCTAAAAGACTAAATTAAACACATTATTATTAAGGGGACGAGGAGCTTTCTAGGTTTATCTTCAGTGAAAAAAATTATCTTCACCTTCCTATAACTCCATTGTAGCTTTGGGGGCCAAAGGTAAGAAGAGTACCTTGGAATTTCTTGGGTGAAAAACCAAGTAGGTCACCAACTTTGGTCTAGTGCATTGGAATTCATTAAAGAATTGGTCATTGGAGCTGCTTCAAGCTAGGAGTGAGCATCATCACCAACCTACATTTAATATTTTACACTCCCTAGGGTGAATGATACTTTAAATTGATTGAATAACTTAAACATGATTCTACCTTCAATGGATATAGTTTAAAGATGGGCATTCATGTATAATCTCAAAACGTTATTGTAAAATTTTTAGGTTATAAATTCTTGGTCACATGTAAATTCATATTATTGTTAATGTTAGTATATAATTTCTTGATTATATGTAATTAATAGGAATTTTTATATTGAAATTTTTTTACATAAAATAATTTAACATATTTAGAAGAAAAAATAGGGGTGAAAATTTGGGGCTATAAACTATGGATGCTACATAAACTATACTTGTAATCATACATGCAATTATGTCAAATCAGAAATCAACAAATACAATGAAATCAAATCCCTTGTTTTGTTACAAGAAATGTAACAAGGGAGTTGAGTTTCAATCTAGATGGTTTCAATTTACATTTCAATCCAAGACAAGTAACATTTTTCATCAATGCACATTGAACATATCCGACCATTGGACAAGCAGATTTTGTACTAGATTTTCAATCAGGATTAGAGATGTGGGTCAAATCCCACCAAAAGTCGGAGAAGTGCTTCGAGTCTCTTGTTTGAAAGGAATTTTCGTACAAAACTATACTGCAGATGATTTATTTACATTTTTTCCATACTTTTTACCAGAAAATCCAACAAGTTTTTCATTAATGCACATAGAAAAACTAGTTCCAGTTAATTGCATTCTAGAACATATATATTGAATACGTAATTAAATTTTCATTAGTAAAACTAGAACAATTAATTTCATTCTAGAACATATATATATCCAATACATATAACATTTTTCATCAATGCACATGTATAGAAAAACTACTTTCAGTTGATACTAGAGCACATGCTTGTACCCAAACAATTTGTACATGTGCAAACACTTGCACAAATAACATAAGAAGCTCAATTTTTAGTTGAGTATTGGAATTTCTAAAACATATTTAATCCAAATATAATAAATTGTTGGACAATTCACTCAAAAAATTCTAATGGAATTCCATCCTCAATAATCCGTTCATGATCGGATTTTGACATTTTCCATCTCTTAATTTTTGATTTTTTCTTTGATTGAACTTCTATCAACTTTATGCGCGCTGCACACACCAAGTGACTATATTGACAACTTATGGAATCAGGTTCATAGTCTTCAAAGTAAACAAAGTCTCCACTTTGATGAGTTTGTCTAAAAAAATAACCTTTCAGTATAATAGACCCTCTGTCATATTGAAATCTGTGATCATTATAGTTTTGTAATAATTTCATTTTTCGTTCAGTGCAACGCATCAAATAATACTTCACATTTTCATCGTTGTCAATAGGTGCAATTACAGCGAAAACATCTCCTGCACAATAAAATGAATTTAACAAAATTATGCATATTTAAATTTATTTTTAGATCTTTAAATCATTAGAAAGTAATTCAAATGTTACCTTCTCTAACAAGATCAGAAACTCGATCACCATCGGATGATATTGTAGTTTCCTCTGATTGCATTTATTCAAACATTGCAACAGACATTTTGCCCTTTGTATTTAGCTCTGTATGTTTCCAGTCGTTCACATACATTTTGTTTTCACAAACGTCATTGGATTTTGTGTTATCTATGCAAACATCACAAAAACAAGAATGTTTTCTTTTATCCAATGCAAACACATTTCTGGACGAATTTGTTTGAATTGAATGCAATTTTCGAGTCCCTTTTATTGTTTCAACATCATTTCCAATTGATCTATCTATGTCTTCGATTCCAATATGCCAGACACACCTTTATATGGAAAATTAGAAGAAGAATTTGTAAATATGATATCAAAATACAATCAAAGATAATCATTGCATGATAAATGTACAATGTTTAAAATTAGATTTCCAATATAAATTAAATTGAATGTACCTTCACACTTCTCTTGATGGGTTTCTCTCATGGCTTAGAGCAGCGATGCACCATTGAACAACTTCTTCAGCGTTCACAAGTCGGCTTGCAGAGTGGTTCATTTGATATCTTCGAAGTACTCGTTTTATGCATGCTCTTGCACCGTCATGTTCTCCTTTTCCATGGCCAGTCTCAAAGAAATTCCAACAATGTTTAATGCAGGTTTTCTTATGAAGACAACACAACCAAAAGAATGATCGTGTAGATTTGAATTGACCTGCGCATCCATCTGACCATATCCAATGTTCATTGAATGTTATTCCACGATCTTTCAATGAATCATAAATTCTTCCAAAACAATGTTGTACAAAACATGTATCATGTGTACGATCGTCACTGATATAAAAGTGATATTCTTTAATTATATGTCGATTTTCAATCGTGCTTTCTATATGATCGACATTTTGTTCAACATGTATATATAGAATATGGACAAGCATGGAGACTTGGTCAGAATGATAGTATTCACTCTGAATTTCTTTTTGTGGAACAAACGTGTAGTTTTCTACAAAATCAATCACTAAAAAAATGGTCCCCAGTGGAAAAAATTCATGATATTTTTTGAATTTCAAGTCTTGCCATCGAGCTCTATGGGAATGCTTGGTGTATTTGTAAATTTCTGCCTCAAACTTTCTCAAAAAGTCTATCAGAAAAATTTTGTCTTCTAGTAATTCAATTCTTTTAACACTATTTGCACCTTGAATCGATGTATCAATATATTCATATCTCTTCCTTTTCACTTTCATGTTCGACAATGATTGATCATTTATATCAATATGATATTTGTTTTGAAATTTAGTCAAATGTCCACAATCATCGCATTTTTTACCACCAACACATTTCTTTTTGTAAAATAGTTCATCGCTTTCTCTTTCACATAGAATTTGAGATATGAAATCACGGATAGTGGAAGGAGGAGGTGAATCCTTCCATAATTTTCTACCGAAATCAAGGAATGTGTCATAATATAACTCAAATTCCACATGATAACGGCAACAACAAGTGTCGCGTATGGTGATAGGTTTTACATACCATGGTTTTTGTTGAACAAAAGCACTGAGTGAAACATGAATTTGACGATTCTCTTCTTTGAACTTGTTGAATAACTCTATCTGAGTGGTTTCCAAGAGATGTTTTTCATGTTCTTCGTACTGATTTCGTGCTATTCTTCTTCGCATCAAATGCCTTGCAGTTGGTGAAACACGCGAATTGTTCTTCCAATATTCATATATTCTTTTTTTAACATTTTCTCCATGTCTATCTTTGTATGGTTGCCTACAAATAGCTCTCCAACAAGTGAGTTCATCATTTACATCTATTTGCAATTGAAATTTCTGATGTTTGTGCAAAGTTTTTCACGAGGTTCCCAATGCTCGTGCCATAGATGTTACCAAACGATTCTCTTGAGTACTTGAGGAAAACATTGCCATCTATATTCCTCTACGTACAATTGAAACATCTTTCTCTCTAGATCTCTTAATTGACTTTATAGCACTACTCATATTTTTTATCACCTCTTCCTTCATTTTTTTTATCTTTGGTTGATTTTAGAATACCCAATAGTGTCGTAGCTTCTTTAAATTTCCTTAATGATAGGAGACTTTTCAACATTTGAGCCTGAACTGTCACCCGCTCATTTAAGAAATATTTTTCAAAAATGCAGTTAACACGATATCGTATAACATGGTCAGGTTTTTTATCTCCATATGTGTGAGTGTCAACATTTTCTAACATCTCATTATCGATAGTGATTTCATCTGTACATATTCGAAAAAATAGTACATATTCAATAAATAACTAAATTAATAAATATATCTAAAATTTCAAATATTTTTCAATAGATCAATAGATCATAATATTTACATTTACATACCTACTTCAATTTCTGCTTGAGGTTGATTTTCTTCTTCAATATTTTGAGGAATATCTCTGTCTGTTTACATTAAACAAAATATTTTTCAAACTAGTTCATCAAATAAAAATTAAGCTTCACATTTTACATTAGGAAAATTTTAAATATATCGATAGATCATAATATTTACATTTACATACCTGCTTCAATTTCTGCTTGAGGTTGATTTTCTTCTTCAATATTTTGAGGAATATCTCTGTCTGTTTACATTAAACAAAATATTTTTCAAACTAGTTCATCAAATAAAAATTAAGCTTCACATTTTACATTAGAAAAATTTTAAATATATCAATAGATCATAATATTAACATTTACATACCTACTTCAATTTCTTCTTGAGGTTGATTTTCTTCTTCAATATTTTGAGGAATATCTCTGTCTGTTGACATTAAACAAAATATTTTTCAAATTAGTTCATCAAATAAAAATTAAGCTTCACATTTTACATTAGGAAAATTTTAAATATATCCATAGATCATAATATTTACATTTACATACCTGCTTCAATTTCTTCTTGAGGTTGATTTTTCTCTTCAATATTTGAGAGGGCTTCTAACTTTCTTTTGCGAGATTGTCTCGTCTCTCCTCTACATTCCTCAGGGTCTCTTTTTCGATCATATTTTCTCGAACAAGTTCTTCGATTTCCCATGATAATAGGGTATGAAGTTCAAAAAATTTCCTTCAAAAAATTAGACAATAACTCAATTACAAAAAATATCATAAAAGATTTAATTTAAAAAAATTCAGTGTAAATTTTTTGCAAAAAATACATGGAACGAAGCTCAAAAGATTTACTTCAACAAAAATTCGAGAGAAAAATGTTCTTATAAAAATGAAACGAAGCTCAAAAGATTTACTTTAACTCAAAACACGTACATACCTCCAAGAAATGTCTTCTGAATGTACGTCCAAGAAATTTTTTTAAGTTCAAAACAATTTTTGCCAAAATCAGGCCGCCTCCAAGAAATGTCTTCCAAAAAAAATTCTTTAAACCCAAAACAATTCTTTGTAAAATCAATTTGCTTCCAAAAAATTCTCTTAAACCCAAACTTTGAAGATAAGTTTTTGAACCCAAACCAAGATCTTTGTAAAATGAGATGAAACATGGTGACAATTAACCCATTAAAATGTACCTAATGATGGTGCTCATCACTGGTGTTCCTAAAGGTTACAGTAAGTTTTAGGATAGTAGACCCCACTTCTATAATTGGAACTTGGATGTCAGCTAATGTATAGTAACTCTCAACTCATGTTTACTTTGGTGAGCTCGTAAAAGTGGGTAAATGTGGGGTGGGGTGTTACAGAGTGGTATCAGAGTGAGGTTGCATCACTGGAATTTGGGGTAGATGAAAATTGATCCAAATTTATTCAAGAATGAAATAAACATAAACGAAAATATGCAAAAAAAAATATACTTCGTTTCACTATTATCAAATAACCGAAATAAGCTTAAAGACTAAATGGAAATAAACAAGCTCGGGCAATGGTAGCTTATCTCTGAGAATAGATATAGTAGCTACATGCCACTGAATTATGTTACAATGAGGATCTAAGTCCTATTTATTATTTAGAAACAATGTAAAACCCTAAACATCCAAAAATCTAACCCTAGGAGATGAAGCGCCAAAACTATGGGCCCCATTTGGGTAAATTGGTACATCAATTTCCTAAGGTTGTAAATTTGGCGTATGATCTCTATTTGATGCAAAAAATACCTCATTATAAATATCTATCTGAGGAATACAAATTTTGAGTGACCAACATTAGTCAAGGACCCATGTTGATCCTGTTTTTCCCAAAAAAAATTGTTTAGGGCCTCAAAACAGCTTTGAAAATTCAGGACCCACAAAACTGCCAAAAATAGTAAATTGTGCTACAATTAAGGAGACTGAAAAACTGAAAGAAAAAATGGTGGGGCCCCAAGTGGAATAGGTGGGTGGCCACTAGTATCCATCTGAATCATTCCTCCCCCTTAGGAAGAAATGGCCCCCATTACATTGAGTTCCTCCATGAGATGAGGAAACTCCTGCTGAACTTGGTCCCTGGTGAGCCATTTGCCTTAGTGTAGGAGTAGGCCAACTTTGACAACCTGATATAGATGTATCTTCTGCATGTGATTGTTCTTGATCTGATTTTCCATGATCTGATCAGTTTTGGCATGTTCCATGCATTCAATATTTAGTTCTATTGGTCTGAGTTGTTCTTCCATGTCTGATGTGTCCAGTAATGGTGGAGATTAGGGTTGAAGGAGGTCCACATTGAACACAGGGTGTAGACCAAGGAATGGTGGAATACTGAGCTCGAAGGCATTGTCCCTGACAACCTTGGTGATGGTGTATGACCCATATCAAAGTGGGCGAAGTTGGCAGTGGGGTCCAACGAGGTGCTCCTTCTCCAAATGTAGCCAAACTTTTTCACCCACCTGGAACTCGTGTGGCACCCGATGTTGATCATGTCACTGCTTGTACTTAGCATTGGCTCTATCCAATATTTCATAGACATGTTGTTGAATGTGTTGAATGCACTCAATGAAGTTGTTCTCCTTGTCGGCTTTAGACTGTACATGAACCAAATCTACCTCAGTAGCTGCAAATGGTATCGCCACATCAATGGGATATAGTGGTTGGAATCCTAATGTCACCTGAAATGGGTTGTAGCTAGATGAGTTGTGGAGAGAAAGGTTATAGCTATTCTAGACATGGGGAGGCTTTCATCCCATGTGTGTGGATGCTTCAAGTTGTACATGTGAAAAATGTGTATGATCATCCTGTTGAAGACCTCTGTTTGGCCATCAGTTTGGGAGTGGAAAGGTGTGGAATTAGTGAGCTTGGTGTCAAACATAAACCAGGGACTTGACCAAAAAATAATAAGGAACGTGTTGTCCCGACCTGAGATAATAGACTATGGGATCCCAAGGTGTACCCACACTCGCTCAAAGAATAATTTAGCAGTGGCTTTTGTTGTGATATTCTTCTTGTAGACTGCCGTAATGGCCATCTTAGAGAATATGTTGATGACCACAAAAATGCAACCATTCCATGCTTAGTAGAAGGAATGCCCGACTTGTAATCGTGGAGTATATAGGCCTTGCTTCTTGATTGTTAGTTTGGAAATGGCGAACGCAGTGTAGGATCTAATGTACTTCCCAACATCATGTTAAAGTTCCAATCAATAGAAATGCTTCTGCAGTAGTTCCACAATTTTCTCGACCCCGAAATATCCAACAAAGCAACTCTAGTGTTCTTCCCACATCATCTTAGAATGTTTGCATGAAGGAACATAGAGGTGTCCGAGGTGGAATAACACTGCATCCTGGAGGTGAAAATTTGGAAGTTGCTTACACTCCAGAAGCATCTAGTATGTGTTGTCGAATTCTGGATCACTTTTGTAGAGATGCACCAAAACCGAAGCCTTGTGCCCACAAGATTCAAGAATAGTGGTTAACGCCATGATCGAAGGTCAGTTGAGGCAGTCTGCAACATTATTAGTGTTTTTATTCTTATACTTGATGTTAAATGGAAATATTGCAGGTATGTCGCCCATTTCTAATGGAGATCATTCTACAACTTCCCTTGTGTCTGTATGAACTGCAGAGGTCAGTGATCTATGTGAATGACCGTTTCCTTCCAAAAAATGTAATGCTTCCATTGTCAGCAGGCCTACACAATGGAATACATCTCTTTCTCATAAGTGGGATACTTTCAAACTGTGTTTGAAAGTATCTCACTATTATATGCCACTCGATGCCCCTATTGTGTAAGTACTACCCTAATAGCATATTCAGAGGCATCTGTATTGATCTCAAATGGTTGCTGCAAGTCTGTTAATGTGAGCACTGGTGCAGAGAAAAGGTGATGCTTCAAATCTGCGAATGCCTTCTATTGAGATTCAGAAGAAACTAATTTTTCTTTTTCTCCCCCTTGGTGACTTGAATCAATGGCCAAGTGATATGAGAGAACCCAAACACGAACTTACGGTAGAAATTGGAAAGACCCAAAAAGATATGAAGCTCTGTTAGAGTGGTTGGGGTTGGCCAATCTCGAATGACTTGGATCTTGGCTGGGTCCACATGCAGCCTCCGCTCATCAATAATGTACCCCAAATATTGAACCTCAGTCATTCCAAAAGTGAATTTACCCAAATTGGCACACAATTGTGTTGCCACAATGTTTGGAGGACCTGTCGAATGTGGTGGAGGTGCTCTTCCCAACTCTCGCTAAATATCAAGATGTCATCCAAATACACCACCACGAATGAGTTATTGAATGGTCACAATATGTTTTCAATCAGACTCATGAAGGATTCAAGAGAATTCGTCAACCTGGAAGGCATGACCAACCATTCAAAAAGGCCCTCCTTGGCTTTGAAGGCAGTATTCCACACATCATAGGGTTTTATTGGTACGTGGTGATACCCGGAATTCAAGTAAATATTGTTGAAATATTTTTTTCCCCTTGAGTTGGTTCAAAAGGTCATTAATTTGTGGGATTGGATATCTATTCCAGACAATGATCTTATTCAGTGCCTAGTAGTCAATACAGAGTCTCCAAGTCTCATCCTTCTTCTACACCAACACGATCGGGCTCCCACAAGGCGATGACCTTGGCCAGATGTGACCATTCTGCAGCAACCCCTGAATCTGCCTCTTGATTTTTTCATTCTCCATAATAGAGCACTGATAGGTTGGTCCATTGGGTAGCGATGCACCTGGGGTCAGATCGATGGAGTGCTTGACCTAATAGTGCAGAGGCACCCCTGCAGGTGAGGTGAAGATGTCCCTGCACTCCTCCACGACCTTATCCATCTGTTTTTTTAGTGAAAGGAGCTTTTTTTGGATGTTGTGGCCACAATATTCTTCTTTCTTTGAGGTCGGATCATAAGGGAAAAAATTTCCCAGTTTGGGAAATGAGCATACTACATTTCTTTGTAGTGATCAAAGAGATGGCGGTAGGTGATGCTACCTTTGGTATCATTTACAAATTATTACCTAAAGTGACAATAAAATTGTGATGTCGAGACTCATACACAACATGTCACTTCCACAACTATGGTTAGACTAATAATATATCACAAAATTCAAGAGGAGCAACATCACATAATACCTTGGTTGTGAAGGGCTTGATGCTATAGGGAAGGCGACACTGTTGGCTGACGCAGAGATCTCGTCCTTGGTGAATCCACCCAATGGTGTATGGTTGTGGGTGTGTTATGATTGACAAGCCCAACTACTTCATGAGCTCTGCTGAAATGTGGTTCCTTTGGCTCCCATTGTTGACAATGAATTGCAGTGGGGAACCCTTCACCCACATCTAGGAATGGAAAAGGCGTTGCCTCTCCTCTGGATCTTCAGGTTCTTCCTTCTGGATCTTGGTGGTGGCAACGGTGGCACTAGGTTCCACATCGATAATATTCTTCCCTTTTTTATTTCCCATTGTCAAGTTCGGACTCATAGTCAAAACATGCATCTGATTCGGAATCCTTCAGCTTGCCCACCAGTAACTGCTTGGCCCGGAACTCACTTTTGTTGTCATGGGCGCTCTTATGGAATGCACACCACTTTCCCATGTCCTTATTTAGTTTTGTGGTGTTTTACTCACTTCAGGATTCGATGGTTTGTCCTGGGCTTCCATGCCTTGGCCTTGTCCTTTGTTATACAGTTTGGGGTGAATTTCGCTTACTTCTAATTCACATCCAAAGTCTCGATTCTTCTATTTTAATTTCTGCTCAACCTTAGCAGCATACCAGTATGCTTCACCAAGCAAGGATATGTCAAGTAAATCCATTTCCTCCTGGATTTATCTGTGCAGTCAACTGTGGTAATTAAGCACCAAATGTTTCTATGAATCTTTGATACCCAACTTTGTGTGTAGGGTATGGAACAGATTCTTCAGCTCATGAACATCTTGATCCCCTTGTTGTTGCAGCATATTCCAATTTATGTACTTGTACTCATAGCTCCCCATGGGGAAATATTATTACTTGATGGAATCTTGGAAATATTCCAAGTGGGTGCAGCTGAGAATAGGGAGGATTCCCCCTCATCCTTTTTCTCATAGTAGGTTTCCCACCAGTCCTTGACATGGGGGGCAGCCTTGAGGAGTGCAAAAGTAATCTTTTCCTAATTTGAAAAGTCATGAATTGAAAAATATCCTTCTAATATATTCAACCCTCTATCTATGACATTTGCATCTATTTGTCCCTCAAATATGGGAATGTCAAAGCTATCTTTTACCTTTGAATGAGTAGTGCCTCGAGAGTGGATTTCGGATGAAGATGTATCACTAGCGGGTAGTCATCGAATCATCTGGGAAAAGTTATCCATAATTGTGTTCCTCTATTTCTCGAGGGCCTCCTCAAGAAATATTTTTATAGGATCTCCTTCTCCCTCGTATTCATTTTCCTCTGCCATGGGAGGCTATTAAGGTTTGCGAGGATGATCTTGCAAAGGTTAAACCAGATCGACCCCTATCTCTGTATACCTTGATCTATTTGGGTTCATGCAAACAAATATCAAGAAAGATCAGACCGCTTTGATACCATTGATCCAAATTTATGAAGGATTGCAATAAAATACATAAATAAACATAAACGCAAAATATACTTCATTTCATTAATATCAAATAACTAAAATAATCTTACAGACAGAATGAAAATGCACTAGCTCGGGAGATGGTATCTTATCTTTGAGAAGAGATGTGGCGACTACATGCCTTTGAAATATGTTACAATGAGGCTCGAAGGCCTATTTATTATTGAGAAGCAATGGAAAACCCTAAACATCCAAAAACGTAACCCTAGGAGATGAAGCACCAAAACTATGGGCCCTGTTTGGGTAAATTGGTACATCAACTTCTCAGGGTTGTAACTTTGGAATACAATCTTTGTTCGATGCGCACAATAACTCGTTAAAAATATGTGACCATGTTGGTTCTGTTTTTTCCAAAGGCCTCAAAAAGGCTTTGGAAGTTTAGGACCCAAAAAACTGTCAAAAATAGTAAACTCTTCTATAATTAAGGAAACTAAAAAACAAAGAAACAATGGTGGGCCCCAAGTGGAATAGGCGGGTGACCACCAATATCCACCCGCATCAAATATTTTCATGTCGGTTTATATGTTTTGCATACATGCATGACGGTTAAATTTTTATATATGCGTTGCGTTCACATGCATGTCAGACATTCTATTGCTATTGTGATTACATGAATGATAGATGCTAATTAATTATTGTGGTCAGATGCACGTGCATAAATTATTCATGGAGGATAGTTAATTAATATGCATTGTAGTCATAGCCATGATGATTATTTTCACTTCGGGTTCTTGTTTGACACTTAAGTTCTTGATATTATTATGTATCATGCTAATTTGGATTGAATCGTGCATATGTGATAGCCTCACCTAAGATACATTTAGGTATGATTTTGATTATGTCTTCTATTTGGTTTATCTAACATGGTATATTTGCAGTACAATAGAAGGCCAAGTGATGAAGAGAATAATAGTTTAGTACAGTTCATATGACTTGGTATAGGCCAAAATATACATTGGTAGGATGGGAGAGATCAGTTGAGTAATAGGGAAAGGGATATTCTCCTGGTTTGGAAGATACATTGAGAAGATTAGAGGTTGAAATCATGAGTTTCAAGGAAAATAATTAGCGGTTGATTGAGACACAGGAAAGGATTGCAAGAGCTTAAGAAAATAAATACGAGGTTAATGTAGTCACGGAGTTAGATAATTGGGGATTATTCATGGGGAAAAATAGGAAGAAAATAGTAATAGTGTGGATGGAATTAGATATCGGAAAGGGTATAAGATGGATGAAGATGATATAATGAAGGGTGGAAGATCCTTTTATACACTTGAGAGAAGGACAAATGCTCATGGAATTTATTCTAGCTCTGGTTCCGAGAGACATCATTTCCATCACTACCAAAATCATTATAGAAAGAGTGAGAGGGGTTACTTGACAAAGGAGTTCAAGAAATATAAGCCTCCTACTTTTGATGGGGAAATGAAGAAATCAGAATATGTAGAAGCTGGGATGAAGAAATTTCTTAGATTGCATGATTACTCAGAGAAAATGAAAGGAAAGATAACTAATTTTAGTCTCAAGGGAAATGAAAATATTTTGTGGGAAGATGTTAAGCATGTTAGAGGTATCGGAGAAGAGGAGCTGATTTTGGATGAGTTTGAAAGAATATTCAGGAATAAGTATCTATCTGAGAGGTATTATTATGGAAATTCCAAGGACTTCTATGAGCTCAGGATGGGTTCCATGATAGATGAATAGTACACAAAAGTATCTCTAGAGTTGTTGAGATATGTGCCCTATCTCAGAGATGAGAAATAAAATATCCAAAGGTCCATCAAAGGATTTCCATTATCATTCAAAGACTAGATTGAGTTTGATGAGCCTTTGTTACTTGAGGAAGCCATCAGGAAGTTGAAGCATTGTTATGAATAGTTAAAGTGCAAGCTTGAGTTCAAGCGTGACTATAAAGGTAATGAGAAGACTAAAGGAAAAAGGCTTGAGAAGCAAGGAAGATATTAGGATGCAGGTGACAAGGAAAATATGACATCTCATAAGAAGTTTAATACAACTGAGAAAGGACATGGGTCTCAGCTTGGAGA
The DNA here is from genome assembly GCA_034641835.2 of Pinus albicaulis. Lineage (NCBI taxonomy): Eukaryota > Viridiplantae > Streptophyta > Pinopsida > Pinales > Pinaceae > Pinus > Pinus albicaulis. The sequence goes on from CM076574.1 coordinate 375,940,901, forward strand.
GCAATAGAATAAAGAAAATGGCAGAGAAACATTGTGGTGTTGGAATTGTGGTGGAGACCATCACAGGAGGGATTGCCCATAATATTAGAGTGTTAGGCCTCAGGTCTATAGTGCTTAGGAGGCATAGATTGTTGGGGATGTATGACATAGTGTTCCTAGGATATATGTAATAGTGGATAACAAGTAGGTAGATCATCAGGCATCCATTATCGATATGGAAGGTGGAACGAGAGGGAGATTTCCTGGTGGAGCCTCAATGCATTTTGCAGTAGAAGGATCTCATGCTCTAGAAAAAATCAATAGAGCAAGTTAAAGTGCACATAAGCCCTTTGGGGCCGAGGAGGCTACATGGAATATGGTTGATCAAATTTAGACATAATAGCTAGTTTCCAGTTATAGTTGAATTTTTCAAGGGAATTTGAATCCCTTTAGAGATGATACATGCATGTGTTTAGTTACAGGGCATCATGTGTGGTAAAACAGATTGAGGTAAATGGTATAATTTTATATTTATTAACGCACTTAAAATTGTGTGTTTATGGCAGTATAATGCAGTGAATTACATGGAAAAAGAGACTGCCATAAGATCTTGAAGAAGGCTCAAGTTGAGCTTTCACTCATGAACCCTTAGAAGCATTGGGAACCCATGAGGGTTGAGTCATGGTGTCTATTGAAAGTTTTTTTCTTTCAGTGTTCAATGATTTTTTTGTGCTTGATTTGTGGTTTTGACTATGAATGGTGCATGGCTATGCCACTTTGTTTGTGGTGTTGTATTGTGATTTGGTTTTCCTTTTTTTATTTATATTTTTTTTTTCCTTTTATGTTTTTAGGGTCTCGGGAATTGGTTGGGGAGAATAGGAAATATAATGGAGCTCGAGGAGAGATGAGTGAAACTCAATAGGTAATGTAAGACCCAGATGAATCTCGATGCATGAATAAAGGGAAACAAAATGAAATAATGCGACAATCATTTGGGTTGGTTAGGTCCATTAGGGTGAATGGAAAGTAGCAGGACAATCATGAGAAAGGTAACATGAAAGGTAAAGTAAATGGATTTGAGGTATCAGATGCCTTGGCTATGTTGGGAACAATATTTCTCAATGTTGTCCATGTTTTGCATGGATAAAGGAATTTCTCTTAACCTTGACCTTATGAACAATGTTAAATGTGTTGTGATCATGATTATGCTAATATATGTGTGTGTGTGTGTGTGTGTGTGTGTGTGTGTGTGTATGTATGCCATTTTTTGACATGGTCATCAAGGATCATTCTTGTCTAAGAATAATTCTGTAGAAATTATCCAAATGGATTCAATCTGATCTTGTAATGTATTAAAAAAAAATACTGAATCCCTCTACAAATTTGGGGAAACCAAATTAGATCGCACAATCACATAAAAAGTAAGAGAAATAAATTATCAATCGCACAACAAAAAGATGTATCTAGGGAAATAAACTACTAAAAGCCTCACTATTTGTATATTGCATAAATTCAAGATCATGAAACAACACAATTCTATTTCCCTCGCTGAGAAACCTCTGCACTCTACTAACTATCTCACTCTAATCCTACTCAATTATGGCACCGATATAAGCAAGTTTGGTCCAATATTTAACCTCTTTCATGCCTATACCTGGCTAGCCTTGCTTACACATTCTTTGAGGAATTGTGGCCCTATTAAATAGGAATTTCCCTTTAATTTACTTCGCAATATCTTCAAGGCATCTAGATGACCAAATGCATGACCTGTACAATTTTATAATTATACAGTTGATAGTTATCTTCCCTTTAATCCAAATCTCAAATGGGCCTTCCTTAGAAATAAAATGCAACAATTATTTACAGCGAATTATCAGTTAACTGATTGATCAATGCATGTGAATTAAATCAAATTTAATTCATTGGACCTATCACTAGCTCATTTATCAGTTAAAAATAGTTAAACTAGTTTTAAATCAATTAATTGAGTTAACTAATTACAACTCAAAATAAACTGCAAATGGACCCCCTAAAACTTAGATTCGACTCTACATGCCTCCAGTTTGAGCCAAAACTCGAATTAATTGAGCTAAATAAGTCTTCCTGAATCAGTTAACTAATACAAGTTGTCATGAGATGAAATTACAATTTCTCTTCCAATTTAATTAAGGCAAAATTAAATCAGAAGCCCCTTTGGGTGCCATTTCTCGGTGCCATTTTCAATATTTATTGTTCCCGTTTTCAACACTCCCTCCCAACAAGAAATTAATTCAATATTTCCTGATCTGGTGCCTTTGGAATGTTCTGCATGCAACACTTGTCGAGTGTTGTTGGCTCCTGCAACTCCTGAAACTGAAAAAGCAACCATACTGAATCAATATGATGAATATGTCTTCCTATTCTCTGACTACTACTAGTTACTGCATTGTCTAATAAACAATTTGTGTTATTATTGACTCTACATATGTATCATTTGTACTGCTGCCAACTCTGATCTGCACTCCAGTATACGACTTCTGTCACTCTGACTTCTGACTACATCAATCCTATTGATACATTCTACTACTGTGTACTGTAGACCCCCCATAGCCATGTATGATCCATGGCACACGCCATTTGAATGGACCTTGCCCAAATTTCTTCTCTTGGGATTATGAGTTCACATCTCTGCACCTCTCACTTGGAGGTATGGCTGCATGTGCTCCCTCTGCCCATATGGCTCGAAATTTCCCCCTACTGGAGGTCTTTGCTTGAGTAGATGCCTCCACTCTGTCTCCTTTCTGCTTCTCCAATTGTGGTTGTGCTACAACTTTCTGAGACTGCTTCTAAGGCTACATGTTGAGAGGTGATTTATGCTCCCTCTCAACCACCAAGTCACTAACCTCTGCTTTTCTCCTAAAATATTTGCATGCATATTCTACCTTGAGAGCATACAATTTCTTGACTCGTACACTGATTTGTTTCACCCGTCCCATGGTGATGTTTCTAAAGAAAACCTTTCATTTTCTAAATATCACATCATAGCCACAATCTTCCAATATTTATAAGGAAACAATATTATTCTTTAGTCTTGGAACAAACAAAAAATATTTGAGTCTGAAAGGAGAGCTAGTCTCCCACTGAAAGGTATCTGTGCCTATGTCAGTCACGCTATATCTCTTGTCATCTCCAAACTGTATGTTCTGTTGGAGGTCATTCTCCTCTAAGTAACTGAAGAGGTCTCTATTCCCCATCATATGGAATGAGGAAATGCTATCGAGATACCACATACATCCCATTACATTGTAAGAAATGCATGCAATGAGAGTAAAATCAAGCTTTAACTATGAAGCTAAAGCTTCACCTGCTGCTACAACTGCAGGCTCCTTCTTGCTTGCCTTATGTGGAAATTTCGTGGCATATTTCCCATACTCATCACAATGAAAACACTTGATCTTGGAAAATTCTCTCTTACCCTCTTCACCTTGGTACTTCTTTCCCTTGGTTTTCTTTCCTTCTCCAATTAATGCAAACTCTTCTTCTTTATCCGTGTCGGAGGTCCCTTCTTTGGTGCTCCACCTCATCTCTTTTTGTACCAAGTCAGATCAAAATAGCTCCCACTCTCGAATATTATCCCTCCCATTCACTGAGTCCTAGTAGTTGGTTAGCTCTTGAGAAGACCTAGAAGTTCTAGGCTCACCAAATCATCCTGGGCTACTGTCACTCCAACACTTCCAAGCTCATCTCGACATTGATTGAAGTTTGTCAACTATTTTTGCATTGTATTTCCCTCCTCCATATTTAAATTTCTAAGCTTGTATTTCAGCGAAAACTTCCTATGGTCGCTTTTATTCTAAAACATATCTGTTAAGGCCTTCCACATAGAACATGGAGTCAATTTTACATGGAGGTTTGAATAAATATGATCTCTAACTCATTCTAACAAGATCCTTCTTGCCTTATCTACCTTCTTTTTCCATGCATCAAGAGGTTGAGAATTTACTACTACAGGCTGGGGAATATCACTATATATGAATTCCTTCAGTCTGTTTTCCTCTAGCACTACCTCCATCCCATCCTTCCATGCTATGTAATGTGAATTTCCCTCAAGGGTATATTAGAGTCTCAAGCCATTGAAATACATCTTGATTTGATGCTGGTCCTAAAGAATAAATCTGCAAATTCGATGTAAATTTTCAAAAAAGCATTTGGTTCCTCTCTTCTGTTGTGATTCCTGGTGCTTTCATACCATGTATAAATTATCCAAAAGGATTAAATATGATCTTGTAATATACTAAAACAAAATACTAAATCCTTCTACCAATTTGTGGAAACTAAATTCGATTGCACAACACAAAGATGTATCTGGGGAAAGAAACTGCTAAAAACCCCACTATTTGTATATTGCATAAATTCAAGATCATGAAACAGTAAAATGATATTTCCCTCACTGAGAAACCTCTTCTCTCTATTGACTGTCTCACTTTGATCCTACTCGAATTTGGCACCAATCTAAGCAATTTTGGTCCAATATTTTACCGCTTGCTTGCCTCTGCCTGGCCAGCCTTTCTTACGTGATCTTGGAGGAATTTTGTCCCTATTAAATAGTAAATTCCCTTCAACTGATTGCACAATACCTTCAAGGAATCCTGATGACCTCATGCATGACCTGTACAATTACTAGTGCAAATACACACACAGGGCAAGTACTAATTGAGTAGATGGTATGTGAGTCATTATTTCGCATAGCCTAAGATGAAGATGCTTGGTTAGCATCGTGAGATGGGAAATTTTTTAGTGCTTTCCATCTCCGGGTCTTAGTATTAACGTGGTGTGGCTTCCTGGGTGGATTTGGTTTAAAGTTTCTCTAGCTGATCTCAAACGTGGAAGATATTGACAGTTCTTCATGTGATGAAATTAAGAGCATATGCGACAATAGAAACACATGATTTTCTCTTGGTAAGAGAGGTGGATGTGGGGGGTGTGGGTTATTATATGAGAATATAGATAAATTTTCCTAACTCCCGACATTGGTTAACCAAGTGGTTGAATTTATCGCATAGGGAACATGGGAGGGTTGGTCTAGACCATGCGGTTTTAGGGTGTTTGATCTTTTTCCCATATCTAGGTTGGTGATGGTGAGAGGAGGTCGGCGAAATTAATATCAATTTTTTCTCCTCAAACACACATAAGATGCAGCTAGATGCTTCATCCCCTTGTGGCATGGTGTTTTCTGAATATTTTTTTTTGATCCAACTAAGTCAAAGTTTTCAGCGACGAACCAACGCATGGAGTCTAACATAGAGTGGAATCGAGAAAGGTGGGGACAATGTCGCACATGATGGTTACTTTCACAAATATGACAAGTATGTCATATGAATCTATATAAATTCCTTTGGGAAACATGGTTTAATGGGTAACCATCGATTAAATTCCCTTAATTCAGGGCATTGGGTGATTGAATGGTTGGGTTCATCACATAGGGTGTAGACTGGGGCAGGAGGTATAGACTCTATTTTCCTTTTTGTATTCTGCTAAATTGGGCAACTTCGGTATGAGCATGAAGTTGGTTCTTCTTGTATGTACAATATTGTCTTGGATTTGTCATCAAAAAATTTTAAGTTCGCTGTAGATGGATCCTTAGAATTGGAATGCACAAATGTGTGTAATGCATCTATATATAGATGGATTTCTTGGCAATGACGTGTATGAAGCCCATATTTCGTTCATATAGTGCATTCATGGTTGGTGCGTAATGCCTTATTGTGAACGATTGTGACATTTTCTCTAATCAGTAAATATTAGGTCACAAACAGTTTTTTGGCACGTAGGAGCGTTTTTAACTCCTCTAACTCGGGGCAAGTGTTGGTTGGGTGACCAACCATGCTACATAAAGCACAAGGTGGGGGTTTCCTAGGAATATTTTGGGTGTCCACCTTCTTCAATTTTTTCTTATCCTTTTTAGTGGCACCGGATGGTGTTGTTACAGGTGCACCCTCAGTTATGATGGTCTCCTGGGAGGCAATAGGAATGAATCCTATAGAGGTGATACCCAAGTTTCTTTACATGGATGGAGGGGTAAAATACCAAACCAATATCGCAAGAGCCATATTTGGAAACGTAAGTGTTTCCATGACTTGGTGTGAGACAAAACCATATGTAGATGATAAAAATGGGGTTTAGGTGAGAGCATATGGGAGGAATGTTGAGTTGGTAGCGGTAACACATTGGGTATCAGAAGTTTTTTCCTGGCTCTGTTGGGTGTTTGATGAAATCATCATGCACATTGTTGCTCGTCCTATTGTTGGAGCCTCCTCTGGCAACAAAAGGGGCTCTCCAAGATATGTTTTGAGGAGAGGGGATGGTTTGAATTGACCAGGAGTGAACTCTTTGTATGTTGTAATCAACTCAGGAGAATATTATACATATGGTAGAATGCCATCAAGGCTGGTTACTGGATTCTTCTCGTAATACGTGAGTTGGTCAATAGTAAAACATTTCCCTTCATGGGGGAACATCATTATTTTGAATATGGATGATCCTACTACAGTCATTGTGTACATATAACTCTAACCAAGAAGGATGTTATAATCCAATTATGCATCCAAGACATTGATGTCAATGAGCACCATCTTGTCGGTGAGATTTAATGGTACGTCTTGGAATATACCTATGGGGGCGGAAGGGTTCCTGCCATATGCTTTAACCACAATGTCAGATGGTTTGATTTCTAGATATCCTAGTGTTGGCTTGAGGAGTCCTGACCTGGGTTTGGTGTGCAAGGTTTGCCAAAAAACCCCTATACTACTGGCCCTTTCGGCAGTGACCTGCTTTCACAGGTCATAGTCTCACCCGAAGTAGTATGGGTGGGTGTTGGAACCAAGTTTCTGCACCCTGAGAAAGGATGGGTAAGGCAAGCAGGGTTGTGTCCTGTTTCTGTAATTCCCAGATTACCTTGTCCTACGCAGGGTTAAATATGTTCCTATTCACATCCACGTGCACTAGATCTATAGTTATAGGCTTATTGTATCATGAACACAGCAGTACACAAACATAGTAAAGCAGATCTAGATCCAAGATCACAGTACACAGATCTTTTGCATCTTAAAGACAGAAAATGCATAACACAACATTTATCAGCAATTCACATAACAGAACTCACAGATTCAGATCTCTAACAGTTCTTCGCATTCATTCATTCATCAACCTTTCCTTACAATTCCCTTCCCAACGTGTGCACACAGCAACAGGGTCCACACACAGCTGGACTAGGATCTCCACACACACAACCAGCAGGAGTCCGTTCCCCAAAACTCAAACAGACCGCTTAAGCAACAGATTGCATCAATATCTCATCAATTCCTATCCTTTTCGATACAAAATACATCTCTATTTATAACAATCTAGCTCTGACTTTCCTATGGTCCCCAACCCATGGTTTTTGGACCCCTAGTTTACTCGTTTGACCCATTACAATTTGTTCGGGGCTTTGAACCACCCCAAAACCCCTACGCTATATTAAATATAATCCAAAATAACCAAAAAGGACCAGTTTCACAGCTTGTTAGGAGACCCCGTTCCAACAGTCCCCCAACACAATCTTGTGACTCGTCCTGAGTCATTGTACCAGTGCATCATCGATTTTTGCACGCAAGGTATCCAAAGTGTAGACAAGTGGAGGGAATACTGCCTGACTCTAGGATGCAGCATCCTGTGCAAGAGTGACCATCTTTTGGGAAGGTGGGTCGTCCATATCCATGGTAATACTTTCCAGAAACTCATTAAGGCGCTTAGTTGTGCGTTCAATGTCACGTGTTAACTGGAGGGCCGAAGTAGTCCAGGGCTTCAGACGTTCCGATATGGTGTGTTGTTTATGTTAGAGATTCGTAATCTCATCCTGGAGGTCATTTCTAGTTTTCAGTCGTGCCAAGCGCTGGGCAGGCACCAAGGTAGACAGCGTAGCATTAATTTTGTCAATAGCCTTTTCGCGTTGTCGTAAGTCTTTAGTAATTTGTTGGAGTACTGGATCACACTGGACTCGAGTCCAAAGCTAGATGGCTGATTCCATCAGGGTGGTACCTTGAGCAATTTTCTCCGTGATTTTTGTTGTTGCTTCTGTGATAAGGGTGGTCCGCTGGGCATAGATGTCGGGGGCGTGCCGGGCTGCAATCTGGACTGTAATTCTGCAATCTCTAGGTCGGAGGCTTTGAAAGCAGCAACCAGTTTCTCCACTTTGCTTTTAGATGTATCCTCAAGCATGATTTCCTTTGTCACTTTCGTGTAGAGCTGGTGTATCACAGTCTGAATTTATATTTGTTGTGACTTAGCTCAGACCACTTCAGTATTTTTTTGCGCAATGGTGTGCTAGGCAGCCCCCAGCTGGTGGGTGGTGGATTGGGCGCGGTCACTAATCTCCTGGGAGACAACGTGGAGAAGGCTATCTAAGGCTACATAGGGCATCCAAGTGAGGTCCAGATGGATTCCTGTGCCTTCTGGGGGTTGCGTTCTGACTAAGGTACTGGAAGGGATACTCCAAAGTTGACCGGCCTCCCTGACTGGTGCCCTGCTGCTATCGATGGACGGAAGTGATGCCTAGCATTCACAAGATGGAGGTGGAGGCACTTGGATCCAGAGAGCGTAGAGGTATTCCTGAATAGAGGAAACTTCGGCCTGCCACTGAGCCGTGATAAGTGCCCACTTATCCTCTATAGCCAGGGTGACCGCATCCGCGATCTGCTCCAGATCTCCGCCTGTTAATGTGACTGTCACATCATGGTGCTCGTGATGGGCTTGCTGTTTATTCCTTGGTTCGGATGCCGATGGCTCCATCCTTTTAGTGCCGGGAGGAGGGGGGGTGGTGGTAGCAACTGGGTTCTGAGCTGTATCTGGCTGCGTCTGCGGCGGGTTATCTTCGGGCTTAGCTATGACTAATTCTGGCTTGCTGGGGAGGCCCTTTTTCCAAGAAGAGGGCCACAGTTCGATCAGTAGATCAATTTCTTCATCTGGTACCATATAAGGGAGTTCTACCCATGTCGGGTTGGCCAGACTATGAATTCGGGCCTGGTGCATAGTGATCTGAAATGCAGAAATATGCTTGTATTTGTCATAGATGGTGGGGGAGAGTTGGGGGTGGGAGTTGATGGTAGTGGCGACATGCTCTAGAAGAGGACCCAAAATACCTTGTTATCCTCAATACGCTGCTTATCCTTGGAGTCCCATAAGTGAGCATACCGAGCGCCTTCGCACATCCCCTCACGGAGCTCGGGAGCAACCGAGTCTTTTGGTTTTTCCCAGGCGACTAGAGCTATGAGGAATAATAGACATAGGTAGAAGAAAGGTGTCCCATACTCTTGAGACTCATGGACATTAGCAAGAAATTCTTTGCACAAGTATTGAGTCCAATTAAAAGACACACACTTCGCGCACTGCCCATCTAGCTAGATGACATAGGCAGGAATAGTGGCAACCTGGCACTTCCGCATGAGTGTTTAGGCTAATAGTCGAGTGCCCATTTGCGTAGCAGGGTTGTTGATGGTTTGGATCACAAACCCTCGCAGATTCCGCTGGACCGCATAGGTGTTCCGGACATACAGAGCGATAGCGGCTTCATATTTCTTGCCAAAATTTTCAAGCGGGTGCGGACCCTGCATCTGGAGGCCCGTGATCTTATGGATCAACTCGGCATCAATAGGGAATCTGTCACGAATCCATAAATAGCCACTGTGAATGAGGGCAAGTAATTGGCGTGCCAATCGATCGGTGATATTGTAGCGACCGAAATAGGGCATGCGGAGCAAATTCAGGAGTCTGGATCCTGCCAAGCCACATACCCATCGTTGAGGTATTACCGTGATTCCATCATCCTCATAGATTGTGCCAAAGTATAATGCAGAGGTCAAATATGGAAAAGCGTCCTGGTCCGCCAGATTATGATCATTGAATTTGACCTCATGGAGGCATCCACAGGGATCACCGAAGACGGGGACCTCACCTGGGGTCAGCGGAGTCTGCAGGTAGGTGATGAGACCATCCAAGTTGTTCGGTATCTGCGTAGATGGTCTTCGCAGTTGAACGTAGGGGGGTAACCAGTTGATCGGGTTAGCCAGCAGAGCCCCCTCCTACTCATCTTGTGCTGAGGGTGGAGACCTGGGATGTCGTGGGGAACTTCAGCGTTTCTTTGCTACCTGAGGAGGAGCCCTCAAGCTTTAAGCTTTCTCCTTGCGCTTCCGCATGGTTCGAGGAGGAGGGACTTCCTCGAGCTCTGGCTCATCTTCCAGAACTTCTTCAACTTCAAGCTTAGTTGGGACGGAGGGTCGGGCAGGGGCAGTGGTCCGCATCCTTGCATGAAAAATTAATCCCGGCTTTGGGTGGCTGTTATCTGACGGGGGAGGTTTACCAGTCATGGGAGGGAGGCCGCAACTATAATTATTTTTGTTGTTCAATTGCTTCTGCACGATACTTAAAGTAGTTTTCTTGTTCATCCAAGATAATACCGCTAACTCGATCAACCTGCCGACCTTTAAACTCTTATTGAAGGAGAAAGAGGGATGTTTCGTGTGGGGCGTGTTTTCCCAGGACAGATAAAAATTCCCCGTAATTCATCCTGTCAATGGTTCAAGGGCCGCTCCCTTCAACGGTAACTTCGGCTTCTTCCTAGAAGGTATAGTTCCAACGGCTAGTTGTTGCTTTCCCAGTATCTTAGGCGTACTTATTACGCTAAGGTTGTTAATTTGTGACAGCTACCCGGCTTCCCCCAACACAAGCTTGCTGCCTAAGTAGCGCTTGGCCTGAGAACAAGAGACCTTTATCGTCTATTCTACTATGGTTTTAAGGAGGGCTGATGTTAGCGTCAACTGCCTGACCCCTGTCACTGACGCGCAAGTGGCTTGAGGCAAGGGTCCACTAATTGTGGAATCAACAGGTGTTATAGGGAATCTATTGCTTATTCGAGGGTCGACTCGTCCCTCGCTCAGGGTAGGTCTTAGTTTGACTCCCATCTTTTCCTCAGGGGCCATAACGAGAGATTCCTTAGTGATACGAAGACAACACAGCGTGGAGGCTTCTCCTAGCTGGTTCTACCAAGCTTCTAGATCCCTAATGGAATCCTTAGTATCTTCCTTGTGACATGGTATTGTTAATTTATAGATATCAGTCCCTTTCTTAGGTATAGGTCCTGCATAATATTTGTCTTCCACAGGTTCTAGTGGTACGACGACCCGTTGGCCCTGGTTTTCAAATATCATGTTGCTTTTTTTTAGATCGATAATGCCCCCCATGTTCATAGCCCAGTCTAGCCTAAGGAGCGCAGGATATGGATCCACATCTTTCATCATTTCTATTACCTCGAAGTCGGCCAGGATCCTTGCCCCGTAATATCTACCATGACACTGGGAAGTCTACCTAAAGGAATGATCCTTCTATGATTTTCCATTCAAAGCTGGATGGTAGATTGTTCCAGCTTAGGCTTCCCCATGCATTGCCAAGTGTGCTTAGGTAGGATATTGACGTTCGATCCGAGGTCTAAGATAACCTGATCCATTCGATAGTCGTGGATCTGGACTGTCAGTCGCATCTCCCTACCGATGTGTCACTGAATTTTGTGCAACGTATGGACATCCTTAATTCTATTCATCCCGATATCGTGCGTTGTACATTTTTCCAGTAAAGCCTGTAGGTTTTGTACTACCCGAGGGTTGCGGAGCAGCCCTATACATGCTTGTAAGAATAGTTTAACCTCCTTAGTTACTACCTCATCCCCCAGGTCTATGGACGACGAGTCTTTAGTTTCCAGGAAGTCCTTATGGGCATCCTTAAACATTTCCCTTACTTTGCGCAGTTCAAGACCTTCTTGGTTGCTAACTGCCCTGCGGATTAGTGTATCAACTTCATCCTTCTCCTTAGCCCCTCTCGTCGCCACTCCATTGCGTGTTACTACATTTGCCTTTAGGTCCAGACCCCTCAGTTCGATCTGGACCCTTCGTACCTTCTGCGCAGATGAAAGTTGCTTTCCCCATATCTTGGTTTTTAGGGCTGGGCAGTCTTCTAGCGTGTGGCCCAACTGTCTACAATACTTGTAGGACTGATGTACAGGGTGCAGAAAAGCCCTTACAGAATTCCCTATACCTCCACTGTTATAGCAAATCGATTGGCCTCGAGCTTGACTTGCGCTTCTGCTTTGGCACCCATCCCTTCTCCCCGGGGGGGAGTCATTCCTACCTGAGGGGGCTCTTGGTGAGGTAGGATCTTTTTTCATTACCTCCTGATGGCCTTGGAAGTCTTGCTCCTTAGGGCCAACCGACTGGTAATGCCGGCACCGACGTCACTCTGATGCCCAGACACGCCCCTGGGTTAACCTCATGCCACCTGGATGCGCAGCTTCCTCTGTGCCTTAGCATAGGTTCCCTCAAGCCACATTGTTCCGGGCTATACGCCCTTAGTCCTTGTTCCTTGCCAGCCTGTCACAGATTCCGAATTTCCTGGTGCATGGCCTCAATTTGCTCTCGAATCTGCTGGACGTCTAACGTAGCCCTCTTATGAGGCATTGCTTTTAATTTCATAGCAGCTTCTAGGGCCTTATTTTGTGGGTCAAAGGCCTGGTGATCCATACTTTCCAGTACCCGATCCCTTTCTCAACCTCCTTCAGGCCCCAGCAACGAAACCATTTGTTGGCTTGAGGGGTCCTAACCCAGGTTCAATGTGCAAGGTTTGCCAACAAACCCCCATACTACTAGCCCTTTCGGTAGTGACTTTCTTTCGCATGTCACAGTCTCACCCGAAGTAGTATGGGTGGGTGCTGGAACCAGGTTTTTTCACGCTAAGAAAGGATGGGTAAGGAAAGCAGGGCTACGTTCTATTTCTGTAATTCCTAGATTACCTTGTCCTAGATAGGGTTAAATATGTTCCTATTCACATCCACGTGCACTATATCTATAGTTATAAGCTTATTATATCATCAACACAGCAGTACACAAACAGAGCATAGTAGATCTAGATCCAAGAGCACAGTACATAGATCTTTCGCAGCTTAAAGATAGAAAATACATAACACATCATTTATCAACAATTCACATAACATAACTCATAGATTCAAATCTTTAATAGTTCTTCGCATTCATTCATTCATCAACCTTTCTTTACAATTCCCTTCCCAACCTGTGCACATAGCAGCAGGGTCCGCACACAGCTGGACTAGGATCTCCGCACACATAGCCAACAGGATTTCGTTCCCCAAAACCCAAACAGACTGTTTAAGCAACAGATCACATCAATATATCATCAATTCCTATCCTTTTCGATACAAAATACATCTCTATTTATAACAATCTAGCTCCGACTTTCCTATGGTCCACAACCCATGGTTTTCAGACCCCTAGTTTACCCCTTTGACCCATTACAATGTGTTCGAGGCTTTGACCCACCCCAAAACCCCTACGTTATATTAAATATAATCAAAAATAACCAAAAAGGACTAGTTTCGTAGCTTGTTAGGAGACCCCATTCCAACACCTAGTTTCTACCAAACTATTTTTGACATGATACATGTGGATGTTCCTTCGTCTATGATGCAATGATGAAAGGTGATTTTTTGGATCAAGACAGGGATTTGGAAGGCCACTAGAGAAGAGAGTTGTGGGTTTGCTTTATTTATGTTGAAAACCATTAAGCGAGAACAAGATGGGTATATTACTCCTAATGTGGAAATTAGGGATTTCCGTTGGGCTAGGAAAGATTGCAGGACTTATAATGCTGACATAGCTGAAGGATGTTAAGCCAAATAATCGAATATGTTGTGAATCTATGGGTATCCTTCGAATTATGTCCTACGCATCTCTAGGGAACTTTTACCATTTTTGTCATGGTTTCTATAGGTATCCAAGGAATGGTCAATGGTACTATAGGCATGGTCATGCTTGAGGTTCATGTGTTGGTCTCTAGGGGAGCTTCATAATTTTTATTTTGCGTTTGCAGGAGAATTTCTTCTCCTACCATGAAAATGTCACAATTAGAGTTATTACGATGGTTCCCTCCAACAATATTTTTCTAGGGTGTTTGATGTTGTTGAGTATTAACCACTCCATGATGCGGAAAAGGGTCCTGCATTACTGCAATTTTTTGGTTTTTCCCTCCCTGCCCCCTGTTATCTTGAATCCTTTTTAATTCAAGGAGTTGAGGATAATGGTGACTAAAGTGACCATATTCCCCATAAATAGAAATGATTTTTCCTAAGACTATTGTTCCTATTTTTCCTTTGCGAGTTGTTTTTGGTTTGTTCCTGGTTCTGATTCTGGTTGGGGTTTCCCCCATCCGAAATTTGCAAGGGGAATTGTTGATTTCTGCCCCCTAGACAAGTTCTCCCTTTGGTTTTCTCTTTTGATTTTTATTAGCAAAATTAGTAAGGTTATTTGTATTCACCTAGTCAAATGATGGTTGTTGTTGAGCATAGCAGGGTTGCACTAAATTAACCCCTGCATTATTTTTCGCTGGTGGGTTATTTTTTTGTTGTGCAGGGAAAGGAGAATATTGGTTTTCTTGTCCCTGATTGGTGTATGAACCCTGGGAAGTGGACATTACATCCATGTTCCAAGAGGAGTACTGGTTTCCTTGCAAGGGAGGGTATTTTCCTCCTCTTAGGGGTTGATATTGGTTAACCCTGCTAGCAGTATTCTCTATTGGTGCTGGTTGACCAAGGTACTATCCTTAATGTGGTGTGTTTTGCGTAGCATCAAAATATTGGCTATTGAACGAGTATCCAAGATACTAATAGGTTTTCCTGGGTTGATCTTGGGTTATGGACCCTATCAATCCATCAACAAAATTAGATTCTCTTAGTGTCTCTTTATAAGTTTGCAGGCGAGAGGAATCTGGAAGAAAATGATAGATATATCCAGATTTAGTGCATATAAGCTTTAACTATTGATATTTTCTAATGGATTCTTCCTCATTATGCGGGGATGATTTTTCCACGTCTTTTGAAATTTTCGATGTAAGAGATCTAAAAAACAAGTCCAAAAGGAATTCGTCTTAAAATTGTGCTTTACGCAAGTTACGATGTTTTCGCCACTCACATATATGATCCGATATGTGTATAGCAGGTGTTTGTTTTAAGTGGGTGAAAAGTTAATTTCTAGTCTTGATCTTTACTGAATCAGGAGTTGGAAGAATATAAGTAATGTTGTAGCCATAGAACTAAAGCTTCCATGTGACTCAAAAGGTTGGTCAATGTACCATTTCGCTGCAGGATCAGTAAGGGTGCATTGAAATAGTTGTAGTCAAATAGTATCATTTGTAATACTATTCGATGAACACCAAAGGCGAAAATTCATGGCATGGTTTCTTGGGTCTTCCCCCTGCTTTGCTTCAAATTTTCGAATGTCAGAAGGGAGTTTGGTGGGCATAGCTAGCCAATTTTGGCCATGTGTGATTGGTTCATTGGTTAGCTTACACAAATATGGTAGGCTTAAATAACCTAATAATGGTATTCGTGAGTTATCCACCATTGCGAAGGGTTCCTCTGTGGGGAAGTCTAAGGAGAACTACCCTTGGGTATCATTGGACTATCCGAAGGAGTGGTATGTGGGATCCCCAAAGGGGTAGAAATTGGTCACCCTTGTAGGGTCATGAAAGGTGTATTTTGTCGGGGAGGGGTCTTGAGAAAAGTGGCACCAATAAAGGAAGATCCTATAACAGTGGCTAAGTGACCTCCTCTACACCTAAATGGAGGGAGGCATGGCACACCTCTCGGTAGTAGGGGGATTTTTAAAAACTGTCTAGATCAATGAGGAACTGTGGCATCCCTGATGGTGTCGAGTAGCATGTGCGCTACTTTGTAAGTTTAAGGGAAGGGGATATATATCAATGTGATAAAATCATATGCATAAAACCATCGGGTGTGGAGCCTGATTATCATCCTGATTTAGATGTCTTTTTTTTTTAGTTGGATGTATTCCCTAGGAAGAATCTACAACCCTCCATGCGAGGGGGGACTTGTCCCCCCTGTGGGGGTTCAGGGGGGCCCATCTCCCCTGACTAGGGGGTCATAGGGCCAGCGGAGATTCGGGGGTAGCGCCCCTGAAGCTAAAAATAGATGTAAAATTGCCTTGTAAAATATTGTAATTTCATAGTCAATCTGGGTCATTCATTAGGCAGATGATATGACGGTATAAGTTGTGTTCAATTTAGGGTTTTTTGTCCTAGAATACATCCCCTCTGTTGTATGAGGGAATTGTATTGCACTTGTTTGTTGAGAGATATTCTAAGAGAGAAAGAGAAAGGGAGACTATGTGAGGGAGTAGAGGATATTACAACGAACTAGTTGTAGGTTGTGTCTCTTTATTTTGTTGGATAATATAAAGGAAGGAATGGTTGTTTCTATGTGGACGTATTGAAAGTTGGGTGAACCACATATATCTGTGTCTCTCTTTTTTTATATGTTTTCTGTGTCTGTATTTATTCATAATTTTATGTGTTACATTGATCTATAATATATAATTTTCTAACAACTGGTATCAAAGTCGAAGGTCTATTTGGCTAATAAATGCCCAGGAAAGAAGGGTTCCTGGTTCGAGTGGGAGAAATGGCAGACGATGTTAGGTTTAGGGTAAAGAAATTTAACAGCAAAAACTACTCGTTGTGGAAGATGCATATGGAATATTATCTGTATTAGAAAGATTTGTACCTACCATTAAGCAGGGAAAAAAATAATCCATCGAGTATGATAGACGCAAGATGGGAGATTCTCGATAGAAATGAACTTGGAAAAATACGGTTGTGCCTCGCAGCATTGGTAGCCTTCAATATTTAAAAGGAAAATACAACAGATGGTTTAATGATGGCATTTTCCCAAGTGTATGAAAAACCCTCAGCCTCAAATAAGGTATTTCTTATGAAACATTTATTTAATATGAAGATGTTGGAAGGTGGATATTTTGCTGACCATTTACATGAATTTAAAATGGTTACCAATCGGTTAAGTTCTGTAGGGGTAAAATTTTATGATGAAGTAAGGGCTTTATTATTTCTATGCTCATTTCCAGAAAGTTGGAATGGTTTATTTATTGCTATTAGTAACTTTGTCTCTGGATCTAGTACTTTAAAGTTTTTTGATGTTGTCAGTGCTATCCTTAGCAAGGAAATACGACGGAAAATCTTTGGTGAGACATCGGGTAATGCTTTGAGTGCAAATACTAGGGGAAGAAAAATGGAAAGAGGAAAGAGCACAAGATATCATATTAAATCAAGGAAAGGAAGATCCATGTCTATATCAAGGATAGTGTGTTAGAAATGCACGAATAAAGGACACTTGAAATAAGATTGTATGTCTCAGAAGGGAAAAGAAGGAGACACACACCAATAAAACAATCATGAAGCGAATGTGATAGGTGATTTGTTGCAAGATACTTTGATTCTCTCTTTATAAAATTTTATTGATGCATGGGTGGTAGATTCAAGGGCCTCATTCCATGCCACATATGATAAGAAACATTTTCATGATTATGTTCAAGGATATTTTGGACAGGTTCATCTGGGTGGTGATAATTCCTGTAAAAGTGTTGGAATGGGTAAAGTTATTTTAAAATAGAAAAATGGAAACCAATGGTCATTAAAGGAGGTAAGGCATGTTATAGATCTGAAGAACAATATGATTTTAATAGGGAAGTTAGCCAGTGAAGGATGTGTGACAACTTTTACAGATAAAACATGGAAGGCCACTAAAGGAGCCATGGTAATAGAAAAAGGAGAAAAGGTTGGTACATTGTACTTATGCAATGGTATTTCTAATTTTGTTAATTCTTTAAAATCCACAAGAGCAGATACAACAATATGGCATCATAGGCTCAGACATGTGAGTGAGAAGGGGATGAATATTCTTCACTCAAGAAAATTGTTGCCAGGTTTGAAGAATATTGATTTGGATTTATGTGAGAATTGTGTTTATGGAAAATAGAGGAGGATCAGATTTCTTAGAGTTGGGAAAGAAGATAAGAGTGAAAAATTAGAGCTTGTGCATAAATATGTGTGGGGACCTTCTCAAGTATCATCTCTCAATGGCTCTCATTAATATGTTACTTTTATTGATGATGAAACTAGAAAAACATGAATTAATTGTATTCAAAATAAATATGATGTATTAGATATTTTCTAGAAATGGAAAGATTTGGTCGAGATTGAGACAGGAAAGAAGTTGAAGTGTCTTAGATTATACAATGGAGGTGAATATTGTATTAAAGAGTTTGATAGGTACTCTTTAGAGCATGGAATTCACAGAGAGAAGACAGTTCCAAGAACATCACAAGAAAATGGTGTGTTAGAAAGGATGAACGGGACAATCATGCACTAGTAAATTTGGCCCAATTTACGATGGCCACTTCATCGCTATTCTGACACAGAGTCGTCGCAAGAGCGACAGTTTGAGGCTAAACAAAACGTGATTAGCCTTAGAGTCGCAATTCCGACACTTCAATAAAGTGTTAGAATAGCGACACTATTTCCGACGTTTTCCAAACCGTCGCTCTTCCGACGTTTTCTAAACCATCGCTCTTCCGACGTTCTGAAAACCGTCGCTCTTCTGAAATTTTCCAGACAGTCGCTCTTCCGACGTTCTCCAAACTGCCGCTCTTCCGACGTTTTTCCAAACTGTTGGTCTTCCGACGTTTTCCAAACCGTCGCTCTTTTGACGTTTATCAATTTTCACATGACTGTCCCAATTCCGACGAAATGTCTTCTGACGTTATAAAGCGTTGCTCTTCCGACGCTTATGAAACGTCGCTTTTCTGACGAAAAAGTAAAAATATATAAAAAAATAATTGTCGCTCTTCCGATGCTAATTTATTCTGACGCTTAACAGACATCATTCTTCCGATGTCTAAAGCATTGGTCTTCCGACTTCTGAAGCGTCGGTCTTCTGATGCTTTGATAAAAATATTTAAAAAAAATATTAAATATAATGTAGAGGAGAATTTGTGGTCAGTCTCCTTTTAAGTCTCGATTTGTGACGAGCATTTTTCCCATGTTTATCGGAGAATCATATGCAGCGAGCAATGGAAATATGCATAGAATATTTATCCCATGTTTATCACAACAATCTAGCGCAAATTTGGAGGGAGCTTGCCTCCCCTTCACCCCATTCGAACCACACTTGGCATCCACAGGAAATATGCACATGGTGAGAGGGTAATACACTAGGCAGTAGAGAAATAAACTCAGAGATTCATGGACACCTACAACCAGTTGACATTACACTTGGGAAGCTCGATTTGGATTGGAGATTTCTCTCATACACTTGACATTCGTTGAAGCATGAGGATCATCATTTATTTGTCACTTGTGGTTTCAGTTTTCAGTGGGATTCATTCAATGTTGGGCTATAGAATGCATCTCACTTACCTCGGCATAATAAGTGAAAATTTGAAAAATATGAAACTTGGAAATAGATCTGGAAAATATGACTGAGGCATAAAATCTAAATTTCTAAACTAGCGAGGCAATAACTGCAGAAAATTATTTGACAATTTTAAAAGTACTAACAACAAAGAGATGAAAAATGGTAACAAAAATGAAAATATTGATTTTTTAAGCTAGTACAAAATCTGAATATGAAGAAAAAAAGTAAATTTTAGCAGAAATTAGTTTGTAGTTGAACATAATATTATCCAAAAAATAGGTAAATTGAACATAAACAATTTGGAGAAGATAAGGATGTGAACTCTGTGCAAAACCAAGGCAATACGAACACAAATTTTGTCTCAATTAGTCCTTTCCAGACTACCTGCAATAGCACTAAGCACACCTTATAAAAAGCTCTTATTCAAATTCCCAAGAACCATTTTGTAGGTGGTGGTTCCACTCTTTTTAGAAAAGGCATGGATCAAAAGGGCTAATGCATGATTGTGTATGGCCTTAGCATGTTGAAATTTGATGCAGAAAATTATCCTTGGGGAGATAGGAGTGCTACTTTAAAACAAAACCATAAAGGTGATGTTATATTGGTTCAAGAAACAATGTAGTTTGTTAGATGCAAGATTAATACAACAATAATGAACATGAGTTTAATTAATACTCACATTGCATTTTTACTTTTTAAATCGTAATGAGAATTTTTATATTAAGTGAAAATATGCATTTGGAGCGCAACTGTTACATCAATATACATCAATAGGTTGAAAATACTAGCTGGAAGACTAAAACAAAAGAGATTTTCCAAGTTGCCAATGTCCCCAAAATGCCAACCTATTACTCAGTCAAAACTAACTTACCTAGAAGAAAACACTTTCCAAAATAATCCCAAAATTTTACAAGCTTCAAAAAACATACTGCTTTGTAAACTGATGGGTAGGATCACCATGGGTTATACCCATATCCTTAATATGGGCCTGTTCATTAAGTCCAGGGACAACAAACCTGATAAAACTGACAGAGCTGATGGGTGAGGAAGGACTGTATTGACTTTGACCGAAAGAGAATTGCAATTCCTCCAATTGTTGATGCAGATTGGAGAGTTCATCCTTATATTTTTGGATTAGAATTTGGTGGTAAATAAGAACCCCCATGGTTGTTGTGATTCTAAATACCAGCTGATTATGTTTTTATTGAAAAAATTGGATCTCCTCTCGCATTTGGTGCATCTAGTCCAGCAGTTATTGATGAGAAATTCCTGAGCTTGACATGTGGGAAAATTGAAATCCATTACCTGACAAATCCCTTTGAAACTTCAAACTTAGATGAAACACCAAAATCTACCAAGTAAAAACTAACATACATATAAGTAAACACTTTCCAAAATACTCTCAAAATTTTACAAGCTTTAACAAACATACTACTTTGTAGACTGATGGGTAGGATCACCATGGGCTATACCCATCTCCTTAACATGAGCTTGTGTGTGAAGGTCAGGGACAACAAACCTATTAAAATTGATAGATTTTTTGGATGAGGAAGGACCATATTTACTTTGACCAAAGGAGAATTCCAATTCCTCCAGTTGTTGATGTAGAATAGAGAATTCATCCTCGGATCTTTGGGTTAGAATTCGATGGGATATAAGAACCTACATGCTTGTTGTGATACTAGAGATCGACTGATAATTTTTTAATTGAAAAAACATGGATCTCCTCTTGTATTTGGTGCATCTAGTCTAGTAGTTGTTGCTAAGAAACATGTGGGAAATTCGAAATCCACTACCTGGAAAATTTCTTCGAAACTTCAAACTCATGATACATCAAAATCTGCACACAATTGACTTGGCCATTGTTCTAACAGAAATGATGCTCTGCAGAATTGATAGTGAGAAAACATATTGAAAAGGGATAGACAGAGATTTTCCTCACCAGTCATATAGACTGATAGTCTGATGCTGATAAAGAAACAAATCTATTCAGAATCTAAAGTAGCACCATGAACAATGTTTGGAAGGCATACAATGAGACAAATTCAGAGGTTTTTCTTCATGACCACCAATATACACTTCACCATAACTAGATCTCTGCTTCGAGCATTCAACGACTAGTAGAATAGAAGGACAGGAGAATTACCCAATTGGGCTTGGATTTCCATATAAAAACTAAAACTTGCCTCCACTGCATATGAAACATTCCCCCATAATTACTAGTAATTATCTTAGAAAGAATTAAAATTTCCTCTGTAATTGTCAAATTACTAGCAGAAATGTAATTATCTTGATTTCTGAGATATGCTTAATAGATCTTGTACCTCCTTAAGTTTTTTATCACAAAATAAACCAGAACACAAGAGATAGAACAAAAATAATTTTATCGATCAAAATAGTGAGGACTCCAATCCTCTTGTACAACAAATTAGTCGTTAGCCTGTACAACAAAATCTTTGGCTTTTCCAAGACTCCAACCTTGAACAAATCCAAACTACTACTTGGCCAAAATGAGGACTCCAATCCTCTCAACAAGTTTCAAGCTCCAACTTGGTCAAAAATAAGGACTCCAATCCTCTCAACAACTTCCAAGCTCCAACTTGGTTGAAAATAAGGACTCCAATCCTCTCAACAACTTCCAAGCTCCAAATTGGTAAAAAATAGGGACTCCAATCCTTTTAACAACTCCAAGCTCCAACTTGGTCAAATCAAAAACTTTACAAAAAATGCTTGCTTCAAAAATTCTTCAATAATTCTCCAATATTGCCTTTAGTAATGCTTCAACAAGGTTTCTCCAAAGATGTTTTCAAATGCCTCAACAAGGCTACTCCAAAGGTGTCTTCAATAGGTCTGCACAATAGGTCCTCTACAAGCTCCTCCAACAAGTCTTCAAAATGCTTCCGCTGATCTTAAAAATTCTCCTTCAACTCTTTAAAGAATCTTCAACAACAATCTTCAAAAATGCTCCATGGATGACTGCTTCAAGATATCTTTAGAAGTGCTTCAAATAGTGCTTCAAAAATGCTTCAATAAGCCTAAAATGTATGCTCAAAATGTGCTCCAACAAGGATCTGTAAATTTTTCTAGTAGATTGGTCTCCACAGTCTGCAAAAATTACTTGTCACAGGTTTGTTCTCAAGGAAGAATAGGTATGCTCAAAATTTTTCGAAAATTATGCTCCAAAATCAAGTAGATCTACTCAAAAACTCGTACCCACTAAGCACAAAAACATTGTTCCTTTCCAAGACAATGTCTGTTTCAATAAGCCCAGAGATCTGCCAAGACTTGCTCCACTAGTCCAGAGATTTTCCCTATTTCTAATAAAAAATCCCAAAATGTATAAATTATAGCACCCATAAACCCCAAAATTAAGTACAATAATTAAAACCTCCACACCTCAGAATTTGTTATATCATGAAAAGAGCAGCATCCATCATCATGGGCAAGCAAAACCGATTCTCCTTATGATACAAACCAGCCTGCAGTAGATGTCTTGTGGCTGAGCTGATTCAATCGATCAAAGGAAACCTCTTCAGTTTCTTGAAATTTTCCTGCAATATAACATTTATCATTAAAAAAATATGATCAAACATGAAGTAATCTCATGAATCCTTCACATTTATATTCCAATATCCATCACAAATCGATAGATCTATAATCTTAAATATTCTTATCAAAATGAATCCAGTTTCTCAAAAATATTAAAGAATCTCAAACCACATAACATAATAAAAAACCATTAATTCGAATGCAATAAAATAGTACTTTTCCAATACTTCAGAAAAAATGGTTCAACACTAACAGAACTTCAAAAATGATTGAACTCTAACGCGGAGCTAGAAGAAAATATCTTTATTCAAATCGAAATAAGGCAACAAAAATTAGAGAACCTTTCATAAAACCATTAAAAAGTACATGCATCTCCAGTCAGAATTTGCAGTGCTCCTCGGGTTTTCACATTTGCAAATAGCAAAGTCGAACACCTAAATTATCCAAAAAAAATATGCAGTTAGTAAGATTAACATATTGCTGGTCCCCTGTCTGAATCGAATGGGAAATTGTGCCAAGATGAGATTTCAGTAAGAGGATATTAAAGGTGTGATTCCATATTTGTAGCTGAAACCATTGGCGTCTAATTGATCGTGTTAAGCCCAATATTTTTATTGTTGTTTATGATCATGGGCTCTTTCCAAAAACCAGCACATAATGCATCATCCGATGAAGGAATTTTATCTGCCCATGTGTGCCATTCACTTTGATTTGGATCATATTGGGGGGGAATTCTACTAGCATCAATATTCTCAAGGGTTTGGCTGCATCCTAAACCATTTTGATGAAAGCTAAGAAAATCATGAATAGATCCCCCAATCCTGCATCTTGACTATTGGACTTAGTATAATACCTGAAGAATGCAGTTTCAAAAACCACAGATTGTTGAGACTGAAATTGCACCCGGAAGAAATAGCAATAGATCCCCCAATCCTACATCTTGACTATTGAACTTAGTAGAATCCATGAAGAATGTAGCTTCGAAAATCACAGATTGTTGAGACTGAAATTGCAACCGGAAGAAATTGCAATAGATCCCCCAATCCTGCATCTTAACTATTGAACTTAGTAGAATCCTTGAAGAATGCAACTTCAAAAACTGCAGATTGTTGAGACTGAACTGGCACCCGGAAGAAATTGCAGTAAGGTAGTTGCAATAACAAGACCCATGACAAAATCCCTAATCACTAAGCTAGCGGGAGATAACCAAAACACATGTTTTGGGCGGGAGAAATGTTATTTTAACTGGAGGTCTAAAATTTAAAATAAAAATGAATACTCCCGCTCTCCATTTTTCCAAACATCATTTTTAATATTATGCCTTCAAATATCATTTTAATATCATACCCATTGTTTTTCTTATGGATGTTGATCACACTCCGTGATTCTTTGTGATGCCAACAATTGATTTAAAAGGAATCTTCAAAAATCAATTTAATTTCATTCTAATAAATTTCTTTTAAAAACATTGATGGCGAACCACACAATGAGTGGTTCAAAGGTGTGTACCTTAAAAATTTTATGTGATTTATCCAGAAGGGTTTTTAAAGAAATTAATTAATTAATTGTTAAAATAAAATTGAGATAAAATAGTAAATTTAGGAGAGGTTTTTGCAACCCATGGTTTTGCTCATGGTATTCCACCTTGCTAACAAGGGGGAATTAACCCGATCGTAGGTCCCAACTAGACCTGCTCTCATTTGGAATGGCTAATCCCAACAGGTTTTAAGGATTATTATAAGGGTTAGGGGAATAATTAGTTAGTGCTTAAGGGATTAAGGATTAAGGGCTTAAGGCTTAGGGGAATAGGGGCTTAGGGGTTAGAGGTTTAGGGTCTAGAGGTTAGCAGAATAATGAGATAGTGGTTAAGGGGTTAGGGATTGAGGGCTTAGCGGTTAAGGGGTTAGGGATTGAGGGCCTAGGGGTTAGGGGATTTAGGAGCATTTATGGGTTAGGGGAATAATGAGTTAGTTGTTAAGGGATTATGGATTGGGGTTAGGGTAATAATTATTTAGTGGTTAACGGGTTAGGGATTAGAGGGGTTAGGGGATTTAGGCACATTTAGGGGTTAGGGGAATAATGAGTTGGTGGTTAATGAATTAGGGATTGGGGGCATAGGGATTATAGGGGATTTAGGCGCAATTAGGGGTTAGGTGAATAATCAATTGGTCATTAAGGGATTAGGGATTAGGGGCTTATGGCGAGGGTATTTAGCAGTTAAGGATTTTAGGGGTTCGGGTGAGGGTTTAATGGGTTATGGGTTAAGTTTAACGATTTAGGGGTTAACGGGTTAACGGGTTAGGGGTTTAGGTGTTAGTGTTTTAGGGGTTTAAGAGTTTAGAGGTTTAGGGTTTAGGGGGTTAAATGGGTTCGGGTTTTAGAGGTTTAGGGGGTTAAATGGGTTAGGGGTTGGGAATTAGGGTTTAAGGGGTTAAGGGTTAAGGTTTTAGAGGTTTAGGGTTTAGGGGGTTAAATGGGTTAGGGGTTAGGAATTAGGGGTTAAAGGTTTTATGGGTTAGATGTTTGGGGTTTAGGGGGTTAAATGGGTTAGGGTTTTAGAGGTTTAGGGGGTTAGTGGATTTAGCAGTTAAGGATTTTAGGGTTAGGGTCGTTACTAAGTTAATTGGGCTAGGTTTGTAGGGTTAAATGGGTTAGCGTTTTAGGGGTTTAGGGGGATAAATGGGTTGGGGGTTGGGAATTAGTGTTTAAGGGGTTAGGGGTTAAGGGTTAGAGGTTTAGGGTTTAGGGGTTAAATGGGTTAGGTGCGCATTTAGAGGTTTAAGGGCTTGGGGGATTTAGCAGTTAAGGATTTTAGCTAGGGGTTAAGGGGTTAGATATATAGGGTTTAGGGGTTTAAATGGGTTATAGGGGTTTAGAGGTCTAGGGGGTTAGGGGATTTAGTAGTTAAGGATTTTTTGGGTTAAGGGTTAGGGTAGGGGGTTAAATGGGTTAGAGTTTTAGGGGGTTAAATGGGTTAGGCCGGTTGGGAAATAGGGTTTAAGGGTTTAGAGGTTTATGGGTTAGGGGGTTAAATGGGTTAGGGGTTTAGGGGTTTAGGGGGTTAAATGGGTTAGGGTTCATTACGAGTTAATGGGGCTAGGTTTAGGGGTTAAATGGGTTATGGATTTAGGTTTAGAGGGTTAAATGGGCCGGGGTTGGGAATTAGTGTTTAAGGGGTTAGGTTAAGGGTTAGAGGTTTAGGGTTTAGGGGTTAAATGGGTTAGGCATTTAGAGGTTTAGGCTTAGGGATTTAGCAAGGATTTTAGCTGTGGTTAGGGGTTAAGGGATTAAGGGGTTAGAGGTTTAGGTTTAGGGGTTTAAAATGGGTTATAGGGCTTAGAGGTTTAAGGGGTTATCGGATTTAAAATATTTAAGGATTTTTTAAAGTTAAGGGTTAGGGTAGGGGTTAAATGGGTTAGGTTTTAGGGTTAAATGGGTTAGGATTGGGAAATAGGGTTTAAGGGGTTAGGGGTTAAGGGTTTAGAGGTTTAGGGTTTAGGGGGTTAAATGGGTTAGGGTTTTAGAGGTTTAGGGGGTTAGTGGATTTAGCAGTTAAGGATTTTAGGGGTTAGGGGTCGTTACAGGTTAATGGGGCTAGGGTTTAGGGGTTAAATGGGTTAGGGTTTTAGGGGTTTAGGGGGTTAAATGGGCTGGGGGTTGGGAATTAGTGTTTAAAGGGTTAGGGGTTAAGGGTTAGAGGTTTAGGGTTTAGGGGGTTAAATGGGTTAGGCATTTATAAGTTTATGGGCTTAGGGGATTTAGCAGTTAAGGATTTTAGCTAGGGGTTAGGGGTTAAGGGGTTAAGGGGTTAGAGGTTTAGGGTTTAGGGGTTTAAATGGGTTATAGGGGTTTAGAGGTTTAGGGGATTTAGTAGTTAAGGATTTTTCGGGTTAAGGATTAGGGTAGGGGGTTAAATGGGTTAGGGTTTTAGGGGGTTAAATGGGTTAGGGTTGGGAAATAGGGTTTAAGGGGTTAGGGGTTAAGGGTTTAGAGGTTTAGGGTTTAGGGGGTTAAATGGGTTAGGGGTTAAGGGTTTAAGGGTTATTGGTTAAGGGTTTAAGGGTTATTGGTTAAGGGTTTAGAGGTTTAGGGTTTAGGAGTTAAATGGGTTAGGGGTTTAGAGGTTTATGGTTTAGGGGTTAAAGGGTTATAGGTTTAGGGTTTAGGGGGTTATGGGATTTCGCAGTTAAGGATTTTAGGGGTTAGAAGATAGGGGCTAATGGGGTTAGGTTTTAGGGGGTTAGATGGATTAGGGTTTAAGGGGTTAGGGGTTAAGGGTTTTTAGGTTTAGGTTTTAGGGGGTTAAATGGGTTAGGGGTTTACTAGGGGTTTGGGGGGTTAAATGGGTTAGGGGTTAAGGTTTTAGGGGTTAAGGGTTTATAGGTTTATGGTTTAGGGGTTAAATGGGCTAGGGGTTTAGAGGTTTAGGGGTTTAAATGGGTTAGGGGTTGGGAATTAGTGTTTAAGGGGTTAGGGGTTAAGATGATAGTTTCATTGGTCTCTGTTTGTGCACAATATTTTCTTACTCTTTGCATCTTAATGTAACAATTTTGTAGGTATTGTTGCTTGTTGGCATGCCTACTTTATTTATTAATTTATAGTATTTGTTAGCCATTGATTTACATTTATTGATGAAAATGTCTATTGCAATCAAACCAAATGTATGTTCAATCTCCAGTTTCAAACTCAGCCACAATTTTTTCACACAATTTAAGTCCAGAGAATGGCCATCCAAGGTTTAGTTATGTGTATACATGAACCTATTTGACCCCTTTCGAAATCAATAGATATCTAATTTCAAGATGAGTTGTGGAAGAAGACACTCAACTATGATCGTACGTATACCCTTTAGATGTTGAATATGTCATGAGTACAAAAATTTATATCACCATTGTTTGTTGGTAAATCAAATGATCAAGTCCCCTAAATCGGTGTCAGGTCAAGCAAATAATGGGTTTACAGTTGTTGAGCATAGTCATTGTAACCCTAAACATGGCTCCTCACATGACCCAACCTGACCCGACCCGACCCGAACGCATTTCCTAGGGCTCCATCACACGAGTACCCGACCTGACCCGACCTGCCTAAACGTCGAAGGTGTTAGACTCCTATACCAATAGGTGTCATATTTCATGATTGACTTGATGAACTATGCAATATGTTCATACCTTTTCTTGTTGCAAAGGTTTCCATATTCTCAAAAAATCAAAAAATTTAAAAAATGTAAAGAGGGTATACCCTAAAAGAAAAATCAAAGGGTGAAAAAAATAAAAATGGCCAAAAAAAGTGAAAGAAAATGAACCCCACAAAAAGAAAGGCCAAGGAAAGTGTGCAAGCCTAAATGCCACTAATTTTTGCTCTAATATAATAAAATTGTGTGCAACCTGTATTTTATGCCACAATTCATGAATAGTCAAACAATTTAAGCTTGGCTAGTTCATATTTCAATTTCATGGTTTAGAGATAGAGAATAAAATCTGACCAAACTGTTTAAACTTGGCAGATAAGTAGATAGGTAGAGTAAATAAAAGGAGCTCAACAGTTTAATCTGAGCCCTTGGATGTAATAAGGTTAGAACTAGATAGATTTTCATATGTAAAAGAAAAGGTTTGATGAGGGTTTGCCAGTCTAAGTGCACCCTAATAAAGAAGAAAAAATGGTAGGGTAAAGTAGGTAGGGTAGGTAGATGATGTTGCTGAATTACATGTGATGAATGATGGCTTTAGATGGTTAAAATTTTAACTTTCATCACAAGTGCAAAGGCAGACAATACATTGGAAGCATTGCAAGCAAGGCAAAGTCAAATTATTAACTTCCCTTCTCATTTTTCCCTAAACATTTCACTAATTTCCCTTAAGTATTAAGGTATTTGACAATTAAAGGGGCTCAAGGCATTTCCATGACTTTTGGAGGGACCGGACCCTCGGCCCAATGATTGGAAAAATTTAAGTACTTAAAAACATTCATTATCACACTCACTCATTTCTAAAAAATCTTTTCCTAAGTAAAAACCCATTTTACTTAGGAAACTCATGCAATATTCCATAAAAACCTTTTCATGCAAACATAAGTTAAATACATTATTCTAATGTTTTATACTTAGCACTTTAGTTTATTTCCGTATTAATTTCTAATTTATTATTTAAATCCCTATGAAAATAACCTTCTCCTATTATATATAACTCCTTCTTTATAAAATACCCAAAAAACCCACTTATTATAATTTTAGTCAAAGTATTTAATCCCACATGTTTAAATAAAACACCCCCATTATATTCCCTTTGACTAAAATATATCTTTAATATTAATCCCGCCCCCTATGGTAATTGGATTAATATGATTTAATTATCATATAATAAAAATATATGAAAAAACCTTTAAACATATTTTATATGTGTTTAAAACGAAAAATAAACCGAAGTTTAGTTTAAACCAAACTTCGAAATAACCCATCTCTATATATATTTTCCCATTGCCCGACTCCATAACCTAAGGTTAAAACCCTTACCTGAGTTAATATCCCGACATATATCTTAAACCCCAATTATTAACTCTGGTAAAAATCCTTTGGAAATCATTCCCGATCATTTGTCCGTGCTTTAAAAAGGAATTAATTAATCCTCACGATTAATTAATAGCCTAATCCCACCAATCAAATCGCCTCCGATGAGATTAATTAACAAATAATTGCATCGGGCCCGCTTGTTAAATTCCCGTCACCTTATCGCCCCGACAACCATTCGATCAACCCATTTGAGATCTACAGCCATTATCAATATCGCTAGCCATCCGTGTCCGAACGATAATGCACGATGGCCAAGCGGTTTTCCAAACCATACAGAGCCACGCGTCATTCATCGTATGGAATCGCTGCCATTTCGCCCAAAACCACCTTTCCCCAAAAGCAGTGTGATAGAAACCGCTTACCGCCTTCCCCTCGTGACTTATCTGTCATACATGCTGACATCATCAATCAAAACCCGCCAAACTTTTGAATTTGCAAATAAAACAAACGATTCTGTGTCATTTTCATTATCCTATGCGTGTACCAGTGTCCCGGGCAACAAATTTCAAAAATCTACTGTCAAAGCTACCAACCGTTACCTTGCTGAAACAATTGCTGACAAGTAATTCAGAGTTCAGTCTCCATAGTGTGTAACTGTTTAATCGCTATTCACTTCCCGTAAATAGGTATTTACTCTAATTTCCCGTTAAACTCTGAAAAAAGTCCTGATTCTGGATTTAATTTCACACTAAGGTCTGAAAAGAACTTCAATTTGATCTATTTTAATTCCCAGAACTGCAATTGCGTCCCCAAAACATGTAATTGTACCCCTTTTCCACAAAAACCCTGAATTTCCATTTCTGAATCCACAAGAACCAGAAATGGAAGTTCCTGTAGCTCTGAATGTCAGGCCCCTCAATGCCCCTCACAAGGACTTGGATTATTTGCCTTTAGCAGATATGGATTTTCAATTTAAAGACCTCCTTCTCAGTGAGAATCCTCTTCGAATCTTTTGTCTTTGTAGAGACAATTATTTTAATGGTTCTGACATATTTGGACTTTGGGAATCCAATCTTCCCATGTACCTTCTCCCCTCAGTCCACATTTTTCCTGAGTTAATCCATTACTGCCATGCAAACTATGATCCAGACCAACGAGCAGTTTTAGCCCGAAGTCAAAATGTCATTTTCCAAATAACTGCTCATTCCATAAATGAAATGCTACAATTCCAACCTGGTCAAGCCCTCACTCCCCTGTCCATGGCTGAATTACTTGAGAAATCTACCAATTTATCCCATGAAGAGTTAAACCGTCTATGCCAAACCTTCATGTTACCAGAGCATCAGCCTAAAAGCCCTCCCCCTTATGGTTATACTTTTTTTACTGATGTGGGCAGACTTATTCTGAACATGATATCTTCTATAATGGGTTTCAATACTAGTGAGTATGTTGATCAATTAACCGTAGTATTGTTATCTATTTTTACCCCTGGACAACCTCCTACTGTCAAGTATGATTTTTCATCATATATTGCTGACAAAATCCATGATCAGTTCATGAGATTAGGAAATGAGAGAGTGTTCAAGTATTCTTCTGTCATATATCACCTCATGATTTACTTTCAATCAGAGAATTTCCCTTTTTATGTTAAGAAACTTGATGCCAAAGGGAATCCTAGGTCAGTCATCTTTTGGTCTGCCATTACTCACAATTCCCCTCATTCTCCTTATTCTTATAATGAGTTTGTTGACCTTTTTGTACATCCTGCAACCACCTTGTTGACAGGAGTCTCTCCTCCTAGGTTAAATAATGACATCAAGAAAATCCTTCAGCTCTCAAAGCAGTACAAGATAGGTGATTGGTACCTATACCAAAACCACATAGAGATCAGGATATATGGATGTGAGTGATGACCATTCAAATTTCCAAAATATGTCCCAATGAGAATCTTTGCATTAGAGTATTTTAGGCAGATAATTAATTCAGATATATTTCATTTCTGCAATGCAAAGAAAAAGGCTCAACTCAGGATCAAAATCCAATTAGGTCCCTTTATTTGTAACTCTAGGGAAGCTGGAAAGGAAGTCGAAAGAATTTTAGAAGACTATCTCAGACTACAAAAGAGTTTCTACTGGGCGCCTTATGATCCAAACAGCTTTATCTGTGATAGAAGAATGAAAAATAAAATATCATCATACATCCATCAAAGAATCCCATAAGTAGAACAATATGCCAATACGAATGAATGGGTGGAAGGGACATTGATTGAAAAAGATAGTGAGCAGGTCAATGTTGAAAATGTGATGAAAGATCCTGAAAAGATACTTGACCTAGACTCTTTTGGATAGGTGCAAATACTAGGATCTTCTTCAACCGAGACCTCACAACGAAATTTGCAGGAGATTAGTACAGTGGCAGTAGAATCTAAAGGAAAAGAAAAGGAGCTTGATATACAAGTAATTGAAAAATTCACAATGACAGAACAACCTCAGACTTCTAAAGGACAGGAGCAAGTACAGATTCCTCTTACTCAGATCAATGAGCTAGAAATTTCAATTTTACAAACTCCTCTAAATGTAGAAAAAGGCAAAAATAGAGAGGTTGAATCAGCTACTCCTATTGGTTGCTCCTCTGAACAACAAGGTGTTAAAAGGCAGAAATTAACTCCTCTTCCAAAAGTTGAATCAGTTCAGGAAATCCCTGATAGCCAGGGAAGAGAAGACAGTCAGCAAACAGGTATAGGTAGTGGGACATCTACTAATTTTCAAAGAAATGAACTATAGAGGTAACAAAGTGTAGAGATATCTTCTTTCAAACCTCCAATAAAAGATGCATGGGACATCAAAAGAACATTCATCAATATAAAAACCAGGAATGATCCACTTAGACTTCAAGTGTACAACCAATATTTGAAGATGGCTCCGAAAAATCAAGAAAGATTGATGTCAGCCTATGACATCCAACAGGGTAAAATGTTAATGAGCCACTTCAAGCCCAAGATGCAGCAGCCTCAGACAACTGCAGATTACATTAGGACTAATTTTGAAGTCTTAGCAAAGGATATCCATACTTTAGACCAAATTGAGCTACACAAGAAAACAGGTGAGATGATTTATTCTACTCTAATGGATAAATCAATGATGGCCCATAAGTTGCAGGATTCTTTGGATAACTTTAATACACAGTTGCAGCTTGAAAAAGCCTCCTCCCAGGATAAGGATAATAGAATTAAAACTTTGGAGGAAATAATTATTGGTTTGGGTCATAATCCTAAAGATGTGAAAGGTATTGAAGCTTTCATCAAGAGAAAAGATGATGATATTGCAGCTCTGAGAAAACAACTGAAGTTACCAGCCTCAAGACATCCACAGACTGCAGAAATCATCAAGAAAAATTCTGAGGAATAACTAATGGATTTTCTCTTAAAATTGAATGAGCAAATTAATGCAACTGAAAAAGAGCTTGAGAATGCATTGAAAGAAAAACAGACAAATATTCCAACATCTATAGCAGGAGTAGTGACAGGTACAACAACAACAGGTCAACCAACAGAATTTTCATAAGGCAACACTGCTAATTTGAACACTGATGAATTAACAAAGTCAATGGAAGAAATGAAACTTCAGGTCATAGAGCTCCACAAGACAAAGGAACAATTGGCCACTCTAGAACACAAATATGATCTTTCAAAAATGAGTGTTGCTGATAAAACAAGAGAAGTGAACAAATTAGAAAAAACAGTCAAAGCATTGGAAAAGGATCTCACATTGGAGAAGCCTTTAAAGGAAATAAATGAAATTATTTGGGACAACATCATCCAATCAATAAAGGATGTCTGGCCCTCAATTCAAATAATGTAGGAACAAAATGATTTAGTCAAATTGGTTATAGAAGAAGTCCTAGCAGCAAGGGAGGAATTGGGAAACAGGCCTGATGAAGCCAATGAACTAATTCATTTTCTAAATACTCAGAATAAGCATCAACTTGAAGAATTTGGCATTCAAGACAGGACAGGCACAATTTTGGAAATAAAGAGAGTTTTTACCAAAAGAACTCTAATGTAGAATTTAGAACGAAGATGCTTAGACATGCAAGAAGAAATCACTGCCTTCAGAACAAGATTTGACATTTTATTGAATAAAGGATTGCCCAGTCCTTTCATTTCAGAGGATAAATTGATGGACCTGGAAATTTATGTTGGAAAATTGGACAAGTATGCTGACACTCAGGCCAATGCCTCAAATAGTTCATCAACAGCAGCATTACCTCCAGGAAAAGATCTTCATGTCAAAATAGAAAATTTGTTTTATCTTGAGCATGAAGTAAAGCATTTATGCCCTGTTCAACCTACTTTCTTTAGGTATACAGAGACTGATGAAACTCTCAGAAAGCTGCAAAGAACCAGGATTCCAGAAGATAAATGGTGGGAAGAGCTGTTAGAACTTTTGTAAAAATTATCCTTACCTAAATTTTTGATCATATACTACAGTTAGTCAGGATAAAAAAGGATAAAAAGATAAATAAAGGTCAAAGTGTATCAGAGCAAGTCAAATAGTATCAGTTAACGGACCAGCCAGCACAGAATTACTGAAAAGGACAGCAAGGAGCCAAAGTATAGGGCCTGCCTCCAGCACATTCTCAAAAGAAGGAAACAACACAACATCAGTTTTCATTCTTTCTTATCTACGAGACCATCTGTCTCTATTTTATTGCAATTTACTTATGAGTCATCCTAGATAATATGTGAAGTTGTTATGAGATATTTATTTTTTTTGTAACTTTTTGTATAAATACTCCCTCAATCGAAGTATTGAGGGTGGATTTTTTAGACTCTGCTGTAACATTGACTATTTGGAATAAAGTGCTATTGGAGAAATTTTTTGTGGCTAAGCTGGATGATGAATTGAAGTGAAAGAATTTTTACAGGATTCATGTGTCAGACTACGGATCAATAAGTCATCCTTCCCTTGTGTTTTAAAGTCTTTATATCCATTTATTATATCATTGTGTTTCATTTCTGAATGACTAATGAAAAGGAATAAATCAGAAGGTACTTAAGTGTAATCTGATTTCAATCATTGTTATTCTAAATGTTTTCTTCTAAACTGGTTATAAAAAGTGAATTCTTAATTGCTCCTGTTTTTTTAGTTTAAGCATTTTGATTATTTAATAAAGAATTCTTAATTACTCTTTGTTAATAATCACTCAATTTTCCCTCTTATGAATGTGTTGAAAGATTCTTAATTTCCTTTCATCCATTTTAAATCCATTCCATTCACTTTAAATCTAAAATTGTTCTCTGTTTGATTATCTTGCCCTGTAAAGCCATCTTTCGTTTAGAAACTTAATCCAGTGAAGCCATCTTTTTTACTCCACAGCCCAATGGCCCGAAATACTCAATCTTGCCCTCAGCTATCAAATTCCACCACCCAAATTCAAACAAAACCCCTGAACGTTATAGCTAGCCTAATATCTTCTAAAAACAAAGCTAATTTATACAGAGAGAGCCCTCTCTGGGTACAGATTAGCTATATTCTGTACCTAAAAGATTGGTTTGTGGTTACCTCGGACCCCTTTCCTCTTTTTTGCAACTTCAAGGAAAATCTGAGTGATAACATAGTGGCGACTGCACTGGGGAACTGAATAATTTTATTGTTATTGTGTTTACTTTATAAACTACAGACGGAGCCTGAAAGTTAGCCAGGTAGCCTTTGAACTTCTTTTTCTCTGAAATTTCATAGTAAATAAATGTTGCTTTAGTCTTTCTCCGGTCTAGTTTATGAATTTAACTCTGGTTTCAAACATTTGATCAGTTCCTCAAGTTAAATAAATCTTTAAGAAAATTTATATCCATTATTTGAAACTTCTTAAAGAGATTATTGAAGTTGTATTAATCATTTCATTTAAAACCAAAAAACCAAAAATATCACTTAAGAAAGCTGGCTTCAGAAAGGACTCGTTATACTAGGGCTAATCCTGATCCAAATCCTCCGCCTGTATTCAAAAATCTGAATCTGATTCCCATAATTCTTAGAAGACAAGATAGTCAAGAAAGCTCTGGAAGTTCTCGACCTCTCTATAGATCTATATCCTGTCCAGTGAAGTGGATCTATCTTGAGGACGAACCTTTTGATGAGCAGTTTGAAACATCTTTATTTGTAAATTTTTCTGAATCTGAATTTTCCAATTTGGTTCCAGACCCATTATTTCTAGAAGATTTGCAATTTGAATTTGTTACATCACACCTTGACAAACATTTGCGAGATTCTATACAATCTGATTTTACCTCTGAAGAGACTTCAAACATTTCAGTGATTACTTCTGCTTCTCCCAGTTCATCAACCTTTCCCCAAACCTCTCAACATCAAACTACCCCTTCCACTCCTCCACCCATCACTCATAGACCAACCTCACCTGTTATCCCACTACCTCTTCCAATGGCAAAAAGATATGCTCCCTTAAGGTTACCAGCTAATCCAGGGGCTATGCCTCAAGATTATCAATCTAAAATCACTCCTTTTGATGGTTCCGGTACTTACACCGCTCAACAACATACTAAAAGGATGAACGATTATTTTGAATTTTATGAAATAGATGTTGATGATGTTAGAATGAGAATTTTTTTCCAAAGTATTACTAGAGAAGTCAGAACCTGGTTCAGGGCCCTTCCTGCAAACAGTGTTGCTGACTTACCAGCCCTTTATAGAACATTTTTAAATAGGTGGGAGAAGAAGAAAGACCCTCTTCAAATCCTGTCAGACTTTGGAAAACTAAAAAGAGGACCAAATGAGACTGCGCAAGACTATGTTACCAGATTCAATGAAGCTTATAACGTTGTTCCCCAAAATCTTAGACCTCCTCTAGAATCAGTACTAATCAAATTCCCTGATGGATTTGATTCTAATATAGCATATCAACTTAGAGAAATAGCCCCTTAAACTCTAGAAGAAATGCAAAGCATAGTTGTTAGTGTTGAAGCTAACTTGATAGAAAACGAGCTAGAGCTAGAGTTGAAAGAATAATGCTTGTAAACGAAGAACCCTCAACTTTTGAGAAGAAACTAGATGCTATAATCAAAGGAATGGAAAGACTAGGAGACCGAGTAGAAACTATTGAAAAGAATAAAGCTCCTTAGGATGGTCAACCTAGTAATACTGTGAGAAATCCAAACTTCATAAGAAACCAAAATCAAAATACTGGAAAAACTGGTCCTGATCAAAATGTTAGGCCCCCATTCCAGGAAAATTATGTCGAAGGATCAACTTCTGAGGAACCTAATGATGATGTTCAATTAAAAAACTTTACTAAAGATGAAAATAAACCAGAAATTTTCTTGACCCAAGATGATCAAGAAGCTCACATTATTAAACAATTTCAAACCCAGTCAGGAGAATCATTTGATTTTAAGGAAGGATATGACACAACCATCTACAAAGTTCACAAGCAATACAATTTGAGAAGTAGACGAGTTGATGTTCCAGAAGCAAGTAAACAGAAAACCACCAAGCAACCCCTCAAAGGTAAAACCAGTTCTACCCCTGTAAATATTCTCACTAGGTCAGATCCCAATCCTGCCTAGCCAATAATTAAAGATGTATCTGAAACTCAACTGAATAACAGAAAAATTTCCAATACTCTTCCTCCCAAAGGAAATGTAGAGGAACCTCTAGAAGTTGATTCAGAAACAACTTCAGCACCCAACCACACTCCTGAAAAGGAGAAAAACACTGAAAATATAGAAAAAGATAATCCAACTGTTCGAAATACAAGGAATCAAACTGAGAAATATTTTAATTTGGAATCTGAAATAGGCAAAATAAAGATAGTTGTTCCACTGTCCGAATTAGCTAAACATGATGTCTACAGAAACCAAATTTATAAATCACTCAATATTCCTGGAAATGATGACACATTTAATGTTTTTGATGACCAACCCAGATTACTCTTTGGCCCTAAAGTAAATGGAAAACCTGAAAGTGGAGGGACTCCTCCATTTTATATAAGTTTGAATATACATGACAAAATACTTCATAATGCCATGCTTGATTTTGGAGCGTCTCACAATTTAATGCCTAAGGCTGTAATGGAAAGATTAAATCTAGAAATCACCAGACCTTACAAAGATCTTTTCTCTTTTGATTCAAGTCAGGTGAGATGTTTAGGATTAATTAAATATTTGTGTGTTACATTGGTTCAATACCCTTCTAAATCAATTTTAATGGATATAGTAGTAGCAGATATTCCTCCAAAATATGGTATGCTATTGTCTAGATCCTGGGGTGCAAAGCTCAGAGGATCTCTTCAATTAGATATGTCATATGCTACTATTTCAGTATTCGGCCAACCTAAGAGACTATACAGAGAAACCTTGATGAAATATGTTGTCAGTAGTCAGGAGAAACCTGAACATTTCCCTATCTACTCAGTACACTCTGATATGGACTCATTTATTCTCTATAATGTTGAAACTGATCTTCCCACTGAACTAGAAGCACTAGCAACTGAACCAAAAGAAACTACAAATAAATCCAGTGTTCAAATCCAAGAAATTTCTGAAGAAAAAGAAACATCAGAAACCCAAGAAAAACCTGAAGAAAATAAAAAGCCATATCTCCCTGCTAAAAAAGTTACTAAAACACCTGATGAAGATTATGAACATGAAATTCTTTGGCATTTAGAATTTGATGGTTCAGTTAATAAGTTAGGATCAAGAGCTGGAATTTGGATACACAACGTTGAAAACGATCATGCTGAAGGCCATGCTTATAGGTTGAACTTTAAATGCACTAATAATATGGCAGAGTATGAAGCTCTTTTGTTAGGGCTTAAACTCGTCAAAAATTTAGGAGCAATTAGAGTGTATGTTATAGGGGATTCTGATTTAATTATTCAACAGATCAAAGGTGAATGTTCGACAAAAGATCCCAGACTAAGAGAATATAGAGGAACAGTTGTAGAAATTCTCAATACTTTTCTACAGGCTCAGCTTGCAAAAATTCCGAGAAAACAAAACTTGCATGCTCATAGCCTCGCAATGTTTGATAGCACTTGTAAATTACCATTTGGACCTAATCATCAGTTCACAACTGAGATTAGACATAGATCAGCGATACCAAAAAATCTTATGAATTGGCAAGTGTTTTCAAATGACAATCAGATTAACAATTTTCTAACCTTAGAGAATGAATTTTCTAACAGTACCATAAATGAAGATACAATCCTTAAATCTGATCAAATAACTGAACAAGAAACAAACATTTTTGAAGAGAGTGCCATTCAAATGCTCCATCCTACGAAATTCACCAAAAAATACATGCAAGACCTCAAACAAATGGAAGTTGATGAGATTGTAGAGGATGAATTCGATATCATTAATTTGAAAGATAATTATTTACCTAAAGGATTGACTCCTCTGGAGGATCTTTTTGACTCTAATGACATTCCACTAAAACCTAAAATGGAACCACTGAAAGCTGATATTGAAGAATACAATCTGGGGACTGAAGAAAAACCTAAAATAATAAAGTTATCAAAATCTTTGCCTCCCGATCAAAAACAAAAAATATGTTGAGTTATTAACAGAATTCTAGGATGTTTTTGCCTGGAGTTATGAAGACCTGAAATCATACGATACATCTATAATTCAACATACAATACCTTTAAAATCAGACCAAAAACCATTTAAGCAAAAACTGAGAAGAATCAACCCTGTATTGTTACCTTCAATTGAAAAAGAAATTAAACAAATGTACGAAGCAGGGATAATTGCTCCAATTAGATTTTCAGAGTGGGTGTCTAACTTGGTCCCTACTAGGAAGAAAATTAGAGAAATTATACTGTGTGTTGATTTAAGAAATCTAAATAAGGTTTCTTTGAAGGATAATTATCCTTTGCCCAAAATGGATCACATTTTGCAAAGGGTAGTAGGTGCTTCAAGGATTTCTCTTTTAGATGGGTTTTCAGGATAGAACCAGATTTTGGTTCATCCTGATGACCAGGACAAAACAGCTTTTACAACACCATGGGGTACTTTCAAATATGTTAAAATTCCATTTGGACTCAGAAATGCTGGAGAAACCTTCCAAAGAGCAATGGAAATTGCATTTGCAAAAGAAATTCACGACTTTCTTGTTATATATCTGGATGATTTAACTGTTTTCTCTAAATCAGATCAGCAACATTTAGACCATCTCAGACAAGTATTCATAAAATGCAGAAAGTATGGTATTTCCCTGAATCCGAAAAATTCATTGTTTGGTCTTGAAGAAGGCAAACTCCTGGGCCATATCATCTCAAAATATGGCATTAGAATTGATCCTGAAAGAATAAAAGCTATTTTGCAGATACCTCATCCAAGAAATGTTAAAGAACTTCAAGCTTTCATAGGAAAAATCAATTTTTTGAGAAGATTCATTTCTAGTTTAGCTGAATTAATTAGATTACTTACTAACATGTTAAGAAAGGATTCGAGTATTAAATGGACAGTAGAAGCCAAGAAATCATTTGAAGATATTAAAATGGCTTTAACTAGAGCGCTAGTTCTAACCAGTCCACAATTTGATAGATATTTCATAATTTTTTCATTTGCATCAGAACATACTGTAGCAGTTGTTTTATTACAAAAGGATGATCAAGGATGTGAAAAACCTATAGCCTTTTTTAGTAAAGCACTAAGAGACGCATCATTAAAATACAATATCATGGAAAAACAAGCTTTTGCACTTGTAAAAGCTATTAAAGATTTCAGAATCTATATATTGTATTCTCATGTGATAGCTTATGTACCAAATGTTGTTGTCAAAGACATCTTAACTCAAGATGGAATTGAGGGCAAAAGGGGTAAATGGATTGCTACCATATTATAATATGATATTGAGATAAAACCTACAAAGATGATAAAAGGACAGGGATTGGCTCAACTCATGACAGAAACAAATTTCCAAGCCCTGGATATTAATGAACTGGATGACAATCAGGAGATGGTGACTCCACAAATCAGCCAGGCATTTTAGACTCACCTTGGTATGCTGATATCATTTATGTTTTGTTAAACCTGCAAGCTCCTCCAGAGTTATCTAGAACAAAGTGAAGGTTTTTAAAAATGACATCCTTAAAGTATTTTATTTTAGATAATGTTCTCTTATGGAAGAATCATGATGGTATTCTATTAAATTTTTTATTAAAAGATGAAGCTGACAAGGCTCTCAATGAATTCCATGCAGGAGACTGTGGTGGACACCTTTACTGGAAGTCAACAGCAGATAAGATACTAAGGGCTGGATTTTACTGGCCAACCTTGTTTTCTGATGTAAAGAAATTTTTAACTACTTGCCATAAATGTCAGATCTTTGAAGGCAAGAGAAAATTATTACCTTTACCCTTAAAACCAATTTCCACCGAAAAACCATTCCAACAATGGGGCCTGGATTTCATTGCAGAAATCCATCCTCCTTCTGGCCAACACAGATGGATCCTTACTGCCACAGATTATTTTACTAAATGGATTGAAGCAATCCCATCCAGAAAATCAAATGACTCTGTAATCATAGGATTCTTAGAAACCAATATACTATCAAGATTTGGCTGTCCTGAAAAAATTATAACTGATAATGCTGCTGCTTTCAAATAAAAAAAGATGATAAGTTCCTGTAATAAGTATCATATCACTTTAAGCCATTCAATATCCTATTACCCTTAGGGTAATGGACTGGCTGAATCTTCCAACAAAAGTCTCATTAATATCATTAAGAAAATGTTGGAAGAAAACAAGAAAAATTGGCATAAGAAACTTGTTAATGCACTATGGGCAGACAGACTCACCACCAAAAAA
Source organism: Pinus albicaulis (assembly GCA_034641835.2). Taxonomy (NCBI): domain Eukaryota; kingdom Viridiplantae; phylum Streptophyta; class Pinopsida; order Pinales; family Pinaceae; genus Pinus; species Pinus albicaulis. The sequence goes on from CM076574.1 coordinate 375,982,124, forward strand.
TCAATTGGGACCAGTCCTTATGAGTTAGTTTATGGTATTGAGGTAGTATTTCCATCATCTTTAGGAGTTCCTATAATGAAGTTACTTCAAGAAGCTCAAGTTGAACCAAATGATATTTAGAGAAGAATAAATCAAACAATCAATTTGCAGCAAACTAGAGAATAAGTTTATCAAAGATCCCAAATTCAACAGGAAAAAATAAAGAAGATTTTTGATAAAAGGACCAAAGCAGAGGATTTCCAATTAGAAGATAAAGTTTTGAGATGGGGTTCCAGAAGAGAGGATAAAGGAAAACATGGCAAGTTTGACTTCTTATGGAAAGGACCTTACATCATTCATGCTTTACAGGGAAATAATACATATTTTCTTAAAAATTTGGATGGTTCAGAAACTGAGGAAGGACCAGTAAATGGTCGAATGTTAAAGCATTACTTTGATCCTGTTTATTAGAATATTCTTATTTTTGACATGTACATACTATATCCTTTGTAATGTATCAGTTTTGATTGGATGGTAACCTGCTGGAGTTGAAGCCCGAAGAGAAGGCCCTAATCTTCAGAAGTTTCACTATCATACATACAATAAAGCAACAAAAAGAAGAAGATTTCATGGTTTAGTTATAGACATTTTGAGGCATCTGACTTGCTGTTCTTGACTTTTCACCAGGAAAATCCATCCCCAAGTGGAGCCAGTGTTAGACTCCTATACCAATAGGTGTCATATTTCATGATTGACTTGATGAACTATGCAATATGTTCATTGCTTTTCTTGTTGCAAAGGTTTCCATATTCTCAAAAAATAAAAAAATTTAAAAAATGTAAAGAGGGTATACCCTAAAAGAAAAATCAAAGGGTGAAAAGAATAAAATGGTCAAAAAAGTGAAAGAAATGAACCCCAAACAAAAATAGACCAGGAAAGTGTGCAAGTCTAAATGCCACTACTATTTCATTTTCTGTAATAAGCAATTGTGTGCAGCTTGTATTCTATGCCACAATTTATGAACATTCAAACGGTTTAAGCTTGGCTAGTTCATTTTTCAATTTCATGTTTTAGAGATAGAGAATAAAATCTGACCAAACTGTTTAATCTTGGCAGATAAGTAGATAGGTAGAGTAAATAAAAGGAGCTCAGCAGTTTAATCTGAGCCCTTGGATGTAATAAGGTTAGAACTAGATAGATTTTCATATGTAAAAGAAAAAGTTTGATGAGGGTTTGCCAGTCTAAGTGCACCCTAATAAAGAAGAAAAAACGGTAGGGTAAAGTAGGTAGGGTAGGTAGATGATGTTGCTGAATTACAGGTGATGAATGATGACTTTAGTTGGTTAAAATTTTAACTTTCATCACAAGTGCAAAGGCAGATAATAAACTGGAAGAATTGCAAGCAAGGCAAAGTTAGATTAACTTCCCATTTCATTTTTTCCAAAAAATTCACTAATTTCCCCTAAGTATTAAGGTATTTGAAAATTAGAAGGGCTCAAGGCATTTCCTTGACTATTGGAGGGACCGGACTCTCGGCCCAATAATTGGAAAAACCTAAGTACTTGAGATCATTCATTATCACACTCATTCATTTGTAAAAGATCTTTTCCTAAGTAAAATTCCATTTTACTTAGGAAACTTATGCAATAGTCCATAAAAACCATTTTCATGCAAGCATAAGTTAAATACATTATTCTAATGTTTTATACTTAGCGCTTTAGATCATTTCCATATTAATTTCTAATTTATTATTTAAATCCCTATGAAAATAACCTTCCCCTATTATATATAACTCATTTTTTATAAAATACCCAAAAACCCATTTTATTATAATTTTAGTCAAAGTATTTTAACCCCACATGTTTAAATAAAAACCCCCAATATACTCCCTTTGACTAAAATATATCTTTATATTATTCCCGCCCCTATGGTAAGCAAATCACTTTGGTTTAATTACCATATAATAAAAATATATGAAAAAACCATTAAACATATGTCATATGTGTTTAAAACGAAAAACAAAACCAAAGTTTAATTTAAACCAAACTTCGAAATAACCCATCTCCATATATATTTTCCCCTTGCCTGACTCCCTCCTGATCACTTGTCCATGTTTTCAAAAAGAATTAATTAATCCTCACGATTAATTAATAGCCTAATTCCGCCAATCAAATTCCCCCCGATGAAATTAATTAACGATTAAATTACGTCGGGCTCGCCTGTTATCCTCCCATCACCTTATTGCCCCGACAACTGTTTGATCAACCCATTTGAAATCTACGGCTATTATCAATATCACTATTCATCTGCGTCCGAACGATAACGCGCGATGGCCAAGCGGTTTTATAAACAGTGCTCCGCCACGCATCAGTCATCGTATGGAATCGCTGCCATTCTGCCCAAAACCACCTTTCCCCAAAAGCGGTGCGATGGAAACCGCTTACTGCCTGTCCTCTGTGACGGAGCCTCCGTACCTGCTGACGTCATCAATCAAGACCCGCCACCCTTTTGACTGTGTAAATAAAACAAATACGCCCGCGTCATTTTAATTATTTCGTGCGCTAACCAGTCTCCCATGCAACAAATTTCAAAAATCGACTGTCGAAGCTGCCAACCACTACCTTGCTGAAAACAATTGCTGACAAGTAATTCAGAGTTCAGTTTCCATAGCGTGTACCTGTTTAATCACTGTTCATTTCCCGTAAACAGGTATTTACTCTAATTTCCCGTTGAACTCTGAAAAAAGTCATGATTCTGGTTTTAATTCCACACTAAGGTTTGAAAAGAACTTCAATTTGATTTGTTTTAAATCCCAGAACTGCAATTATATTCCCAAAACTGGTAATTGTGCCCCTTTTTCACAAAAACCCCGAATTTCCATTTCTGAATCCACAAGAACCAGAAATGGAAGTTCCTGTAGCTTTGAATGTCGTGCCCTTAAATGCCCCTCACAAGGACTTGGATTATTTGCCTTTAACCAATATGGATTTTCAAATTAAAGACCTGCTTCTCAGTGAGAATCCCCTTCGAATTTTTTGCCACTACAGAGACAATTATTTGAATGGTTCTGACGTCTTTGGACTTTGGGAATCTAATCTTCCCATGTACCTTCTTCCCTCAGTCCATATTTTTCCTGAGTTAATCCATTACTGCCATGCAAACTATGATCCTGACCAACGAGCAGTTTTATCCCCAAGTCAAAGTGTCCTTTTCCCAATAACTGCTCAGTCCATAAATGAAATTCTACAATTCCAACCTGGTCAAGCCCTCACCCCCTTGTCCATGGCTGAATTACTTGAGAAATCTACCAATCTATCCCATGAAGAGTTAAGCTGCCTGTGCCAAACCTTCATGTTACCTGAGCATCAGCCCAAAGGCCCTCCCCCTTATGGGTATACTTTTTTCACTGAGGAAGGTAGACTTATTCTGAACATGATATCTTTCATAATGGGCTTCAATACTAGTGAGTATGTTGATCAATTAACCCTAGTATTGTTATCTATTTTTACCCCTGGACAGCCTCGTGCTGTCAAGTACGATTTTGCATCTTATATTGCTGACAAAATCCATGACCAGTTCATGAGATTAGGGAATGAGAGAGTGTTCAAGTATTCTTCTGTCATATATCACCTCATGATTTACTTTCAATCAGAGAGTTTCCCTTTTTATGTTAAGAAACTTGATGCCAAAGGGAATCCTAGGTCAGTCATCTTTTGGTCTGCCATTACTCACAATTCCCCTGATTCTCCTTATTCCTATAATGAGTTTGTTGACCTTTTTATACATCCTGCAACCACCTTGTTCACAGGAGTCTCTCCTCCTAGGGTAAATAATGACATCAAGAAAATCCTTTAGCTCTCAAAGCAGTACAAGATAGGTGACTGGTACCTATATCAAAACCACACAGAGATCAGAATATATGGATGTGAGTTATGCCCATTCAAATTGCCAAAATATGTCCCAATGAGACTCTTTTCATTAGATTATTTTAGGCAGATGATTAATTCAGATATAGTTCATTTCTGCAATGCAAAGAAAAAGGCTCAACTCAGGATCAAAAGCCAATTAGGTCACTTTATTTGTAACTCTAGGGAAGCTGGAAAGGAAGCCGAAAGAATTTTAGAAGACTATCTCAGACTACAAAAGAGTTTCTACTAGGTGCCTTATGATCCAAACAGCTTTATCTGTGATAGAAGAATGAAAAATAAACTATCACAATACATCCATCAAAGAATCCCAGAAATAGAACAATATGCCAATACGGATGAATGGGTGGCAGGGACATTGATTGAAAAAGATAGTGAGCAAGTCAATGTTGAAAATGTGATGAAAGATATTGAAAAGATACTTGACCTAGACTCTTTTGGACAGGTGCAAATACTAGGATCTTCTTCAGCTGGGAATTCACAACAAAATTTGCAGGAGATCAGTACAGTGGTAGTAGAATCTAAAGGAAAAGAAAAGGAGCCTAATATACAAGTAATTGAAAAATTCACAATGACAGAACAACCTCAGACTTCTAAAGGACAGGAGCAAGTACAAATTCCTCTTACTCGGATCAATGAGCCAGAAATTTCAATTTTACAAACTCCTCTAAATGTAGAAAAAGGAAAAAAGAGAGAGGTTGAATCAGCTACTCCTATTGGTGGCCCCTCTAAACAGCAAGGTGTTAAAAGGCAGAAATTAACTCCTCTTCCAGAAGTTGAATCATTTCAGGAAATCCCTGATAGCCAGGGAAGAGAAGACAGTCAGCAAACAGGTACAGGTAGTGGGACATCTACAAATTTTCAAAGAAAGAAACTACAGAGGTAACAAAGTGCAGATATATCTTCTTTCAAACCTCTAATAAAAGATGCATGGGACATCAAAAGAAAATTCATCAATATAAAAACCAGGAATGATCCACTTAGACTTCAAGTGTACAACCAATATTTGAAGATGGCTTCGAAAAATCAAGAAAGATTGATGTCAGCTTATGACATCCAACAGGGTAAAATGTTAATGAGCCACTTCAAGCCCAAGATGTAGTAGCCTTAGACAGCTGCAGATTACATTAGGACTAATTTTGAAGTCTTAGCAAAGGATATCCATCCTTTAGACCAAGTTGAGCTACACAAGCAAACAGGTGAGATGATTTATTCTACTCTGACGGATAAATCAATGATGGCCCATAAGTTGCAGGATTATTTGGATAACACTAATACACAGTTGCAGCTTGAAAAAGCCTCCTCCCAGGCTAAGGATAATAGAATTAAAACTTTGGAGGAAATAATTATTGGTTTGGGTCATAATCCTAAAGATGTGAAAGGTATTGAAGCTTTGATCAAGAGAAAAGATGGTGATATTGCAGCTCTGAGAAAACAACTGAAGTTACCAGCCTCAAGACATCCACAGACTGCAGAAATCATCAAACAAAATTCTGAGGAAGAACTAATGGATTTTCTCTTAAAATTGAATGAGCAACTTAATGCAACTGAAAAAGAGCTTGAGAATGCATTGAAAGACAAACAAACAAATATTCCAACATCTATAGCCAGAGTAGTGACAGGTACAGCAACAACAGGTCAACCAACAGAATTATCACAGGGCAACACTGCTAATTTGAACACTGATGAATTAACAAAGTCAATGGAAGAAATGAAACTTCAGGTCATAGAGCTCCACAGGACAAAGGAACAATTGGCCACTCTATAACACAAATATGATCTTTCAAAAATGAGTGTTGCTGATAAAACAAGAGAAGTGAACAAATTAGAAAAAACAGTCAAAGCATTGGAAAATGATCTCACATTGGAGAAGCCTTTAAAGGAAATAAATGAAATTATTTGAGAAAACATCATCCAATCAATAAAGGATGTCTGGCCCTCAATTCAAATAATGCAGGAACAAAATGATTTAGTCAAATTGGTTATAGAAGAAGTCCTAGCAGCAAGGGAGTAATTGGGAAACAGACCTAATGAAGCCAATGAACTCATTCATTTTCTAAATACTTAGAATAAGCAGCAACTTGAAGAATTTGGCATTCGAGACAGGACAGGCACAATTTTGGAAATAAAGAGAGTTTTTACCAAAATAACTCTAATGCAGAATTTAGAGCGAAGATGCTCAGACATGGAAGAAGAAATCACCGCCTTCAGAACAAGATTTGACATTTTATTGAATAAAGGATTGCCCAGTCCTTTCATTTCAGAGGATAAATTGATGAACCTGGAAATTTATGTTGGAAAATTGGACAAGTATGCTGACACTCAGGCCAATGCCTCAACTAGGTCATCAACAACAGCATTACCTACAGGAAAATATCTTCATGCCAAACTAGAAAATTTGTTTTATCTTGAGCATGAAGTAAAGAATTTATTCCCTGTTCAACCTACTTTCTTTATGTATACAGAGACTGATGAAACTCTCAGAAAGCTGCAAAGAACCAGGATTTCGGAAGATAAATGGTGGGAAGAGCTGTTAGAACTTTTGTAAAAATTATCCTTACCTAAATTTTTGATCATATACTATAGTTAGTCAGGATAAAAAAGGATAAAAAGATAAATAAAGGTCAAAGTGTATCAGAGCAAGTCAAATAGTATCAGTTAACGGACCAGCCAGCACAGAATTACTGAAAAGGACAGCAAGGAGCCAAAGTATAGGGCCTGCCTCCAGCACATTCTCAAAAGAAGGAAACATCACAACATCAATTTTCATTCTTTCTTATCTATGAGACCATCTGTCTCTATTTTATTGTAATTTACTTATGAGTCATCCTAGATAATATCTCAAATTGTTATGAGATTTTTTTTTTTTTTGTAACTTTTTGTATAAATACTCCCTCAATCGGAGTATTGAGGGTGGATTTTTTAGACTTTGTTGTAACATTGACTATTTGGAATAAAGTGCTATTGGAGAATTTTTTTGTGGCTAAGCTGGATTATGAATTGAAGCGAAAGACTTTTTACAGGATTCATGTGTCAGACTACGGATCAATAAGTCATCTTTCCCTTGTGTTTTAAAGTCTTTATATATGTTTATTATATCATTGTGTTTCATTTCTAAATGACTAATGAAAAGGAATAAATCAGAAGGTACTTAAGTGTAATCTGATTTCAATCATTGTTATTCTAAATGTTTTCTTCTAAACTAGTTATAAACAGTGAATTCTTAATTGCTCCTGTTTTTCTAGTTTAAGCATTTTGATTATTTAATAAAGAATTCTTAAGTTCTCTTTGTTAATAATCACTCAATTTTCCCTCTTATGAATGTGTTGAAAGATTCTTAATTTCCTTTCATCCATTTTAAATCCATTCCATTCACTTTAAATCTAAAATTGTTCTCTGTTTGATTATCTTGCCCTGTAAAGCCATATTTCGTTTAGAAACTTAATCAAGTGAAGCCATCTTTTTGACTCCACAGCCCAATGGCCTGAAATACTCAATCTCGCCCTTAGCTATCAAATTCCACCACCCAAATTCAACCAAAACCCCTGAACGTTATAGCTAGCCTAATATCTTCTAAAAACAAAGCTAAATTATACAGAGAGAGCCCTCTCTGGGTACAAATTAGCTAGATTCTGTACCTAAAATATTGGTTTGTGGTTACCTTAGACCCCTTTCCTCTTTTTTGCAACTTCAAGGAAAATCTGAGTGATAACAGAAGGCACGAGGGAGAAAATGACAAACGAGTCGCACGAATGTGCACAAGGCAGTACATAGGCAGTGAAAACTTAGAATTTTTGATACAACCTCCCTTAGACGATCCAACTCGAACATGTTTCCTGTGGCGCCCTCACATGGCATGACCCGACCCGCCTGAACGAAGGGAACACGAGGGATAAAAAGTAAAAAGGATCACACAAATGTGCACAAGAAACATATAAGGCAGACACAAATTAGCATTTTTTATATGACCACCCTCACACGACCCAACCCAACCTGACCCGACCTGCCCGAACAAGGGAGAAAATGAAAAACGGGTCACACGAACGTGCACAAGGCACCCGTGCAGTCACAATTTAGCAAATTTGATATGGCCAACCTCAAATGTGTTATGGTTTTAGGGGGTTAAATGTGTTAGGGGTTTAGGGGTATAAGGGGTTAAATGGGTTAGGGGTTGGGAATTACGGGTTAAGGGGTTTAGGGGTTAGATGTTTGGGGTTTAGGGGGTTAAATGGGTTAGGGTTTTAGAGGTTTAGGGGTTAGTGGATTTAGCAGTTAAGGATTTTAGGGGTTAGGGGTCGTTACAGGTTAATGGGGCTAGGGTTTAGGGGGTTAAATGGGTTAGGGTTTTAGGGGTTTAGGGCATTAAATGGGTTGGGGGTTGGGAATTAGTGTTTAAGGGGTTAGGGGTTAAGGGTTAGAGGTTTAGGGTTTAGGGGGTTAAATGGGTTAGGAATTTAGAGGTTTAGGGGGTTAAATGGGTTAGGGGTTGGGAATTAGGGTTTAATGGGTTAGGGGTTAAGGGGTTATAGGTTTAGGGTTTAGGGGGTTAAATGGGTTAGGATTTTAGGGGGTTAAATGGGTTAGGGGTTGGGAATTAGTGTTTAAGGGGTTAGGAGTTAAGATGATAGTTTCATTGTTCTCTGTTTGTGCACAATAAGGAATAATAAAGACATAGATTGATAGAGGTGGCAAGACAAGGGGAGTCCAGATGCAAGGAAAAATCTGACCACTTGATCAAACATATGGGCCACCACATATATCAAAACCTCAAAGCCAATGCAGGGACAGATGACGTTCACTCTGAAAGGAATTCCAAACCTTAATTTTACAACAAGGAGAACCGCTCCTCACATCGCCCAATGGAAAAAGCAAGCAAGAGGGGCAGCTTACAACCAAAACCCTTCCACATTCCTCTTAAATGTATGCATCTAAACCGACAATTCTGACATAGAAAGAGTAAGAGCATAAGAAATCGGCACAATAAAGAGCCAAATAATGAAGAGGAAAGTCATCTCAAGGAGCCACACACAACAACCCATCCAATTTCGACAACACGGAGCGAAGGGGGAATTGTTCACATATGCCTCCAAGGACGAGCATGGCCAACATTACTGCTCATGTGCTACCGAGTGGGGATGGAGAGAGTATGAATGTCGACCACGCTACAAATGACCCAAGGCCATTCTTCAGGCACACCTGAACAAGCAACTCAATTACCAAACCACCTTTCACACGAAAATCCAACCCCTCCCCCCACCAAAAGGGGAGGAGGTGAACAATATAGCGAAGAGGTGATTTCACGGAGCCAACGAGAGAAAAGCCCTCATGACACGACCCAACCCAGTTGGACATGTTCCTTGGGTGCCCTCACATGACCCAACCCGAACCGACCCTCTCAAACATGTTTCCTTGGGCACCCTCACGGTACAACACAACCCGACCTGACTCGACCCAAACACATCTAATTGGGCGACATCACACGACCCAACCTGACCGGACCCACCTGAACGTCGAAGGCACAAGGGATAACATGACAAATGGGTCGCATGAACGTGCAAAAGGTACATGGGCAGTCACAAATTAGCATTTTTTATATGACCTCCCTCACATGATTTGACCTGAATGAGTTTCCTGTGGCACGCCCCTCACACGGCATGACCTGACCCACCCGAACAAAGGGTGCACAAGGGAGGAAACAGAAAAGGGATCGCACAAACGTGCACAAGCAACATGGGTGGTCACAACTTATAATTTTTGATACAACCACCCTCATACGTCCGAACCCGACCTAAATTGACCCACCTGAACTCATTTCCTCGGGCAGCCTCACATGACACGACCCGACCAGACCCAAATCGACCTGCCCAAACGTGTTTCCTTGGGCGACCTCACATGGCACGACCTGACCCAACCCGACCCGACCCAACCCACCCAAATGTGTTTCCTTGGGCGCCCTTAATTACAATACAGCACGAACCAACCTGACCTAACCCGAACTCGTTTCCATCTAATTGGGTGCCATCACATGACTTGACCCAACACGTAAGAATGTGTTTCCTTGGGCGGCCTCACATGACAAGACCCGATCACCAGACCCAACCCGACTCGCCCGAATGCATTTCCTTGAGCGCCATCAGTACATGACTCGACCTGACCCGTATGAACGTGTTTCCTTGGGCAGCCTCACATGACACAACTCAACCAGACCCAACTCGACCTGACCCGTACGAACATGTTTCCTTGGGTGGCCTCACACGACACGACCTGACCAGACCAACTCGACATGCCCGAACGCGTTTCCTTGGGTGGCCTCACACGACACGACCTAACCTGACCTGAAAGAGATATTTGAATGACCGAACGATGCCACAAGGGAGCAAACTGCAAATGGGCCACCCAAACGTGCACAAGGCCGCACCCGGGTGGTCACAACTTAGAAAAACTGATACGGGCGCCCTCGAACGAAACAACGTGACCCGAATGCACTTGGTCGGGTGCCCTCACATGGCGCGACACGGCGTGCCTGACTGAACGATGCCACAAGGGAGAAAACGACAAATGGGCCACCCGAATGTGCACAAGGCACCTCGGTGGTCACAACTTAGCAAAACTGATACAGGCATCCTCGAACGAAACGGCTCGACCCGACTCGAACGCGCCCAATCATGCGACCTCACACAGCACAGAACGACGCACCCGACCGAACGATGCCACAAGGGAGAAAACGGTAAACGGGCCGCCCGAACGTGCACAAAGCACCCGGGCTGTCACAAATTAGCAAATTGATACAGGCACCCTTGAACGAAATAGCCCGACTCGACCCGAACGCGCCGGGTCGGGCAACCTCACACAGCGCAACATGACGCACCCTACCAAATGATTCCACAAGGGATAAAATGGAAAATGGTCCGCCCGAACGTGCACAAGGCACTCTGGTGGTCACAACTTAGCAAAACTGATAGGGGTGCCCTCGAACGAAATGGCTCAACCCGAATGCGCTTGGTCGGGCACCCTCACATGGCGTGACACGGCGTGCCTGACTGAACGATGCCACAAGGCCAGAGCAAACGGAAAATGGGCCGCCCGAATGTGCACAAGGCACCCAGGCATTCACAACACAACAAAACTAATACGGGTGCCCTCGAACGAAACGACCCGACCTGAATGTGCTCGGTCGAGCGACCCCACACGGCACGACACAGCGCGCCCAACTGAATGATGCCACAAGGGAGAAAGCGGTAAACGGGCCACCCGAACGTGCACAAGGCACATAGGCGGTCACAACTTAGCAAAACTGATATGGATGCCATCGAACGAAATGACCCGACCCGACCGCGCCTGATTGGGCGACCACATGGCGCGAAATGACGTGCCCGACCGAACGATGCCACAAGGGAGTAAATGAAAAAGAGGCCACCCAAATGTGCACAAGGCACCCGGGTGGTCACAACTTAGCAAAACTGATACGGGCACCCTCGAAAAAAATGGCCCGGCCCGAACGCGCCTGGTCGGGCGGTGACCTCACACGGCGCGACACGACGAACAATGCCATAGGGGAGAAAATGAAAAATGGGCCTCCCGAATGTGGACAGGGCATCTGGGCGGTCAGAACATAGCAAAAATGATACGAGCGAGATTTGAAAAATTGATAAAATTTGGGGAAATTTCTGACATTTGGTCAAAAGTGTTGGAACTAAAGTGTCGGAATTTCCACCAAATTTACTAGTGAGAGTAATCGGAAAACAGGCCACACAAATGTGCACAGGGCACTCGTGCAGTCACAAGTACTTAGCAAATTTGATACAACTGCCCTCAACCGAACCAACCTGACCCAAACGCATTTGGGCAGGCACCCTCAACCGAAATGACCCGACTCGAACGCGTTTGGGCGGGTGCCCTCAACCAAAACGATCCTACCTGAATGGGTTTCAACGGGTGCCCTCAAATGAAATGACCCTACCCGAATGAGTTTGGTTGGGTGCCCTCAAAATAAATGACATGGTGGGCTATCGAATGAAGGCATAATGAAGCAAACGACAAACAGGCCACATGAATGTGCACAAGGCACCCGTGCGTTCACAACTTAGAAAATTTGATATGACCACCCTCTAATGAAACGACCCTACCCGAACGGGTTTTGGTGGGCGCCCTCAAATGAAACGACATGGCGGGCTACCGAACGAAGGCACAAGGGAGAAAACGGCAAGCAGACTTCACGAACATGCACAAGGCACCCGTGCGGTCACAACTTAGCAAATTTGATATGACCGCCCTCAAATGAAATGACCCGACCTGAATGCGTTTGGGAAGGTGCCCTCACATGGCGCGAAATGGCGCATAAGACTGAATGAAGGCACAAGGGAGCAACTGGAAAACAGGCCGCACGAACGTGCATAGGGCACTCGTGCGATCACAAGTAATTAGAAAATTGGATACAACCGCCCTCAACCGAAACGACCAAACACAAACGTGTTTGGGTAGGCACCCTCAACCGAAACGACCCGACCCAAACACGTTTGGGTGGGTGCCCTCAATCGAAACGACTCGACCCAAACGGGTTAGGGCAGGTTCCCTAAAAAAAAATGACACGGCACGCCCGACTAAACGAAGGCATAAGGGCGCAAACGGAAAACTGTCCGCACGAACGTGCATAAGGCACCCATGTGGTCACAAATTAGAAAATTTGATACGGCCACCATAAAACGAAACGACCCGACCTGAACACGTTTGGGCGAGCACCCTCACACGACGCGACACAGCGTGCACAACCGAACGAAGGCACACGGGAGCAACCAGCAAACGGGCCGCACGAACGTGCACAGGGCACCCGTGCGGTCACAAGTACTTAGTAAATTTGATATAGCCACCCTCAACCGAACCGACCCAACCCAAATGCGTTTGGGCGGTCGCCCTCAACCGAAACTACCCGACCCGAATGTGTTTGGGCAGGCGCTCTCAACCAAAATGACCCTACCCAAACGGGTTTTAGCGGGTGCCCTCAAATGAAACAACCCTACCTGAACGAGTTTGGGCGGGTTCCCTCAAACTAAATGACATGGTGGGTTACCGAATGAATGCACAAGGGAGAAAACGGAAAATAGGCCGCACGAACATGTAAAAGGCACCCGTGCTGTCACAACTTAGCAAATTTGATACGACTGCCCTCAAACGAAACGACCCAACCCAAACACGTTTGGGCGGGTGCCCTCACACGGTGCGACATGATGCGCACGACTGAACGAAGGCATAAGGGAGCAATGGAAAACGGGTCACACAAACGTGCACAGGGCACCCGTGCAGTCACAACATAGCAAATTTTGATGGTTGACATTTCTTAAAAAATTTGAAAAAAAAAGAGGATCTTACCAAAGAGGATTGGTTCTTCACTAGGTCAATCCATTAAGCTATTTTTATCTAAGTTTTTTTTTTGTCTTTAATGCAACTTATTTGTCAACAAAAGGGATATTTATTTTGATTAATTCATATGCAATGTGATTCATTATCTACAAATATTGAATATATTGTGTGAGGGATATATTTTCTACAAAACTATGGATTTTTGTGCGCTGAAAATTGTAAGGGATGGAATGAATCTCACTCCTTATAAACCATTTTTATTAGAAACTTTCCTTCCCAGATCTTGTTACTCCCTCAAGTTTCACTAATGCACGGAAGGCCAAAATCAATTAATGGGTCCTTTGCCCCATACCTAACAGCTTGTTCATTGACATTGCATTATGGAAACAGTTTAAAAATCTCTATCACTCTAATAGCTTGTTCATTGAAATTATATTATTGAAATAGTTTACAAATCTCTATCACTCAAATAATAAAATTTGAGCACTTATTTCTACAGATCTAGGAAGCTACCAATTCTTACATATTTGGATCTCTATTTCAACTGCTTGGATGTTGAAAAGAAAAATTCCATTCGATTCGATTTAGGTGATATATAAATTTACTACTAAAAATGAAAGATGACACTTCAATTTGTGTTTGATGTACAACCAACATATAGATTTCAGCCTAATTTTTGGAGTTGTAAAAGCCAGTTGCCCTGTTTGTTTTTCATCGGGTTTTTTGGAGATCCACTGTGCCAATTTTCTATGATTTGGCCGATGCTTTATGCTTTCGGGAGTAATTAAACTATAAAATCTCCATAAGAATGAAGAATCCTATGAGCTACATATAACTATACTACAATGGCGAAAGCTGCGTGATCTTGCTAGGTGTTTGACCCCTATCCGCTCACTCATATTTTATAAATGACCGTTCATTTTATAAAGAACCTTTGACCAAAATCTGTTCACCGAAGCGATTAACCCACGATATAAAATGAGAAACTAAATTTCACTACAAGAAAAATGGACATTTGTGAGGGTCATGCTTGTGACAGACCTTTAAGGTCCATCACCAATGTCGCATATGGTGATGGTCCTTAAAAAAGCGTCGTTGTAAGTGTATATCGTGATGGTCCTTTAAGGTCCATCACCAAAGCCATTTTTAATGACACTTTTGGTGAGGGTCATTAATGGCCCATCACTAATTCTCTCTTTTGTGACACTTCTAGTGACGAACTTTTAATGACCCTCACCAATGTTATTTGTGTTACTTTTGGTGACGGTCAAAAAATGTTCGTCACCATTGATCATTCCAATGAGTTTTTGATGACGTTATGTTCTTGTTAATATTTTTTTGTCAAAAGATAACGATTTAATACCATTATTATGGAGTCCTTTTTATAATATGTCCAAGGCCATAGTCATTAGAGTTAACCAATTTTTTAAGAATTAATTAGTGTGTATCATTTCCCTCAAGTAATGACTAGTCGAATAGAGTTTTCCTATGGGTCAACACATGATTCATATCTATTAAGTTTATTATCTAGAAAATTCCCTTTAGATAAAGTCCCACTAGTGTGTGTAGGAAATATATTATTTAATATATAATCAAGCTCTGTCAATTCTATTAATGAGAAATACCTAACACTCCTCAACAATACAAGCACACCTTAAATTAATGCTTTGGCACACACTAACATTTCTTATCACCTCACATTTCTTGGAACATATTTGTACCTAGAACATCTTGTGATGACACTAATGCTCAAGCACATGGTGGCATGCGCTAGCAAAGCATAGAACTCTCCTAGCATGTGTTAGCATGCATTTAGTCCCTAGCATGCCCTGGACCACTTGGTTGAATGCATTGACATACATTGGCACTTGGCACACAATGCCACTTGGCATGTATTGGGACCTATTATTAGTGTGGTTAGCATTCCACTTTTGTAAAATATAAAGTCCCAACTTATTAACCCTATTATTGGTTCTTCCTTTTATTTCCTTGAAACTTCTTGACACATATTGACATACCTTGGCACCCTACACATCCTTAGCACCTGGCATGTATTGGCATATATTGGCACTATTTGGCACATATAATTAGCACACCTGGAACTCCCAAGAATACTTTGAGACTTATTAACATGCCTTGATATTCCCTATCATGCCTTACCAATCCTTATCATACCTTGTCACTCCCTCATTGGCATGATAACTAGCACTAATTAACACTAGTCCTTGGCACACATTCCTTGTATTCATTAACTTCCATGAATTTTGACCTATTAGTCCCTTAATGTTTTGTCCTAGTACTCCTTAACACTCCTCAATATGCATTAGCACTCTCTAGCACACCTTAGCACTCTTCAACATGCCCTTCCACTTCATAGCATGCATAACAAAATGTGACACATATTGGCACTTGGCACGTGTTGGCGCTTGGAAAGTCTTAGCATGTATGGAATACGTTGACATGCCTTGGTATAATTTGGCATGGTTTTAATATTAAATTTATTTGAGATCAACTGTTGGAAACTAGATGAGAAGCAACAAAGGAAGACTTGGCACTTATAATGCACTAAGACCTTTCACTTAGCATCTATTGGCACCTAGTGTTGGTGTGCCTAGCATGCCCCTCTTGGAAAAGGTAAATTGATGACTTATTAACCCTATTATGTGTTAATTTCCTTGTAGTTTAACTTGTTTCTCCCTTTTGTTGCCTTGAAAATCCTTGGCATGCATTGACACACCCTTGCACATCTTCGCATTCCTTATCACTTGGCACATCTTAGCATGTTTGACATGCCTTCGGACTATCTGACACATCTTAGCATTCCCTAGCATGCCTTGGAACTCATGTCCTCACAGTTAGCCTCTACACGTTTTCATGACTTGGGAACCCAATCAATTCCTTGGCTACTTCAGTTCATGTGACAATATTGGCTTGCTTCAACTGCAACAACTTGACCAATTGCACCTACTACAAGTAGATTGTGCCAGCTTGTTCACCTAAAAATTTCCTATAACTCATCTTATGCCACTCATGTCCAAGCTCAACTTGTCCCACTTGACTAGTTACCAAGACAAGGATCACATGATCTAGCCTTGGCCATAAAACAACTAAGCAACATAGCTTACATAGGAAATATTTCACATGTATGTTCAATTCATATAAAAAACAGAACATTAACTAAGAGTTTGCAAGAACCACAAGATACACAAGGCACACAAGATATAAGCCGACACAAGTCGAGTGCCCCAAAAATTATACACAACAATGTAAAATATGAAATTATCTAGAATATTTTAAAACATGAGCATGTAGCCAAAGTGTGCCACATCTCATATAAAAAAAATAGCTAAAGGAAAAACAATGTTGTGCCTAGCACAAAGTGATCTCCCTTTGTCAAAAACTGCTATGTCGAGCCATGTATAACAAACGTAGGCTTACCTCCTGTAAATCATATTATGAACTTCTCCTAACACACTTCATCCTTAGCACCCTTGAATTCGCTGAAAATCCCTATCACACACTCTTATTCGTTCCTTTCCATGCATTTTGACCTAGTTATCCCTTGATATGCCCCGACACTCCTTGACACTCTTCAACATGCATTGAAATTATCCGACATGTGTTAAAATGCCTTTTCATTCCTAATGTGCATGCCCTAACCCTATCATGCCCTCGCAACTACCGTTACTTAATTTTCAACTTGGGAACCAAACCAAGCCCTCACTTGACTACAAGAGCTTGACCAAGTTACAGTTACTACAACTAGACTATGTTGTTGAAATGTGTAGCTTGGGAGGTACTCCACAAGCCTAGTGATATGGGTTTGTGTGAGTTTGGTCACAAAAGGCTTTGTGGGAAAAGAAGCGAAGCAAAGGGATTTTGGACCCAATATGGGGTTTAAAATCTAAAAGAAAATTAAAAAGGAAAATTAATATTTCCTAAGGTCTAAGTGGATAAAACCCGTAAGTTCTAGAGGGTTCCTAAGAGTTCTAGGAAAAGCTATTTAAGGGGGCCTTAGGATGAAGGAAATTACATCAAGTGAGAATGAGCTCATTTGATCAAGGGGGTGAAGAGAGATGTAGTCCTAAAGTAGGTCGAGTAAGAGGGTCGAGTAAGGGTTGCTAAAGGGAGGCCATGACCATCCTCCAAGAGCAAGATCATCATGTGAGGGTTCACAAGAATGTTGCATACCTTAATGGTCGGTTCGATCTAGAATTAGGATGGCATATTGTTGGTTATCTTATGATAGATCGAGCTTAAGAGAGGTTTATCATGAGAATCTGGGCATGTGATTTCAATGGTGTCTTTGTGTGAAGGCCGCATCAAGTTCTGAAATGTTGAAATTTGCAACAAGAAACATTGAAATTGGAAACCAAAAAGGACAAAAAAAAATGCACCCACACTGGCGAGGAATTTTGATGCACCAGGAGTGAGGAATGTGGGGCGTCTTATTTATTTTTCCCTTAAATAAATTGGACAATAAATTTTAATTTCATCTCATAACAACTTGTGTCAGTTAACTAAGTCATGATGATTGATTTAGCTCAAGAAATTCGAGTTGAGGGTCTAAGATGAGGAATGTAGAGGTATTAATCTAATATTTTTGGAGTCTACTTGTAGTTAATGTATTAGTGGGGTGTAAGTGTGAATTAGTTAATTCATTTAAATGAGTTAAAATAAGTTTAAATATTTATAACTAAGTGATGAGCTAGTGAGAGGTCAGCCAGTGAATTAAATTAGGTTAATTCACAATGAGTGATCAATAAGATAACTGATAATTCACTATTAATAGTTGCATGCATGGCAGTTGCGAGGAAGACCCAGTTGAGACAAAGGTTAAAGGGAACATAACTATCAGTTGTATTTATACAAAATTTCTCATGTGCAATTATAAAGTCATTGGGATGGCATGATGGATTGCGCAATCAAGGAAGACAAATTTTCCTAATTAACAGGGAGCTAATTCCATAGGAATTTAATCAGTAAGGAAGGTTGAATTAAGGTTGAAGAAAGGCTGAGAGTTGGCTAAGTACTAGACCGAGTTTGCCTAGATCAGCGAGAGACAATTGGTAGAGTGTTGGAGAATCTCATGAGAGATTAAGAATTGTATTGTTTCATGATTCCTTGACTTAATACACAATAGAGATAAAGTAGTTTTGAGTATTTGCTTTCCCCGGATACATCTTGTGTTGTGTAATTGATTATTTATTTCTCTTACTTATATATGATTGTGCGACCCTGTTTTGTTTCCAAAAATTGTAGGAAGGATTCAATATCTTGTTTTAGTACATTACAAGATCAAATTGAATCTCGTCGGTTAGATTTTCTACATGGTATCAGAGCAGGAATTTTTTGGGCAGTGAATTTTCAGAGAACATCTAAATATTTTGGTGTAAAATTTAAAAAAAAAATAGCATATTTGGATTCCTTGCAAAAAAATACTCAAATGGAAAATAAATTCGGAGCTCGGATGAGGGAGATATCGTCGGTTTAAAATCAACTCTTTTTTAGAAACTTTTGTAATGGCGGGACAGTTACAATGTGCACGAGTCAAGAACCTATATGCACTTGAGGTAACATATGCATGCAAAGCTTTGAGGAGCAAAGTAGAGGTTAGAAACTTGCCTGTTGTGAGAGAGTACAAATTAACTCTCAACATGCAGCCTTAGAAGTAGTCTCAGAAGGTTGTGGAGCAGCCACAATTGGAGAAGCAGAGAGGAGACCGAGTGGAAGCGTCCACTCAAGAAGAGACCTCCATGAGGGGGAAATTTCAATCTAGATGGGCAAAGGGAGCACATGCAACCATACCTCTAGGTGAAAGATGGGATGATGTGTAGACATAATCCCAAGATAAGAAATTTGGGTAGGGTCCATTAAGATGGTGTGTCTCATGGATTGAACTTAGCTATGAGGAGTCCACGGTACAACAGTAGTAGGAAGGATCAGTTAGATTGATGTAGTCAAATGTCACGAAGACATAAATCAGAGTGACAAATGTCGGATACTGGAGCACAGATCAGAGTTGGCAACAATGCAAAGGGCACGGATGCAGATGTTACCAGTAGTGCAGAGATTCTAGTAGATAGGTTCAATAGCTAGCAGCAGTCAGAAGACTCTGATGACAAATGCATTATATTGATTCAGTTGTTCGGAGGCTATTCAGTTTCAGGATTTGCAAGTGCAAACAACACTAGATAAGTGTTGCATGCAGAATTCCAAAGGTACCAAATCAGGATAGATTGAATTCCTTTCTTTTTGAGAGGGGGTGTTGAAATTTGCAACAAGAACAGTGAAATTGGAAACCATAAAGGAAAAAAAAAATGCACCTACACTGGTGAGGAATTTTGATGTACCAGGAGTGACGAATGTGAGGCGTCTAATTTTTTTTTCCCTTAAATAAATTGTAATTTCATCTCATAACAACTTGGGTCAGTTAACTAATTCATGATGACTGAGTTAGCTTAAAAAATTGGAGTTGAGGTGATCGAGGTGGATATTGGTGGCCACCTGCCTATTCAACTTGGGCCCTCGCCATTGGCTCTTTCAATTTCATGGTTCATTATCTTTGGCACTACCTAGCATACCTTTAAACTCCCTCTTTAGCACACCTATAACTCGTTGATACTCCCTGTCACACACTATTATTCATTCATTTCCATGCATTTGAGACTAGTGCTTCCTTGTTTTTCCTAAGCATTCCCAAACAATCTGGGCTGGCATGCATTGGCACACCCTGACAATTGGCACATCTTGGCATGTTTCCCTGGCCTCTATGATGCCTTAACATTTCCTAGCATAGCTTGACGTCACTCCCTCCTTAGCACACCTAAAACTCACTGACACTTCCTGTCACAAACTCTTATTCATTCATTTTTAAATATAGTTTTGTCTGGTCTGTTATGATGAACTGTCTAGTGGGATATCCATGATAGTTTACGAATCACCCCAAAACTTAGTTACACAACTTGGAATATTATTATAAAAGGTTTCCCATGCATTATAATCAGAAATATCTGGTGGGATTGGAACAACAACGCAGTTTTTTCATGAGAAATATCCATGATAATTTATGAATCACCCCAACATCTATCCTTTATGCAAGCCATATGATGATATTTCTTCACACCTATTTATCTCTTGTCCCAACGTAGTGCAGATCATCACCACCACCCTTTCAAAATTGAACATGATAGGCTCGTGGTCCTATCTAAGCTTGGAAGAAAATTTCAAAACCTAGTTACTCAACATCATGGAAGATGTAGAAATTATATACAATATGTATGTATATATCCGGACTCTCCTGATCTCACAATATTTATCTTCTTGCAAAATACAGAATCCTTCCACTATAATTCTTACGGAAATTTAATCAACAATTGCAAAACACATGAAGCAATAAAAACACATATAACACAGTTATTTAATGGGAAAGCCTGAAGCTGAAAACCCCAACTATATATTATGTAACATGGAGTCATATGACAATCTCATAAAAACATACAAAGCTTATCACAAGCTCTCAGTACAGTACAATCGTCATACACTAATTAGGCCCAATCTTGCAAATCCATGCACCGATCTTTTCCACCTGCTAGCCTGCCTCCACTGCGCAATCCAAGTTGATTACAAAGACCAATTCAATGTAATCCCACTCTCATTGACTGTGTTGTTATCATTGGAAACTCCAATGTATATATAGATGCAATTCATGCATCACTATTAGTCACAATGGATAGTCCATCTTTCCCTTTCACCTATCTCTCCACTGGTCTCCACTGAAACTATCCATGCACTGTAGTTAACTGATGTATTCTTTATTTGATTAATGAGTTAATAATTAGTGAATTAATTAACTAATTAATTCACTCCACTCTCACTAGTGTATCAATCAATTAGACTAGATACAACTAGCTCAACTATGTTTAACTAAGTTAAACTGAACACAACTCCACCAACTACCTCAATAACTCCACCAAAATCTGTCACATGAGTTCTAACTGAAGTCTCCATGCAATAACTGAAGTGCTGTTGTGCCACATCTGTGTACTTAACTGAAGTGCTCCAAGAGAATAAGATAATGTTTAGAGTCCAAATATTATTAAGAGCTAATAATATTCGACATATCTATTTTTAGACTGGCAATCTAAAAATAGATTCTGCCCGATATGTCTAAAAATAGAAGTCCATATATTTTTCAAACTTGACCAACCATCCACAAATAGCATCCCACAACTGATAGAATATGATCAACATGTCTAAAAATAGACTCCGCAACAAAAATCACCTATGTGGGCCCCACCTAGTTTAGGTGATCATTTTCCAACTAGGATCAGGAATGATGTTTCAGGATGCCTCCTTCACTGTTTCTTGTTGAAATCTTCAAAAATCCCTCTCAACAAGAAAGGAATGTCTTTTCATGCGACATGCAACTCCATGCATTTGCCCTGCAACCTTTTCAAGCGCCATGCAACTCCATGCATCTGCTCTGCAACTCTTCTGAAACTGAATAGGCTCTAAACAACTCAATCAATCTGATGCATCTATCATCAAAGTCTTCAAATTATTCTTAGCTACTGCACATGTCTTCAGGAACCATTGCACTGTTGAACTCTGCACCCATGCACTATGCACTTGCTATCAACTCTGAACCGCGCTCCAGTATCTGACACTATCACTTTGATCTGCCTGCATCAATCCAAATGATCATGCTACTGCTACTCTGTGGGCACCTCGTAGCCAGGTTCAATTCATGAAATCCATGCCATCTCAATGAATCCTGCCCAGAAATATCCTCTTGGGATTACTCATGCATGTCACCCCACCTCTCACCTGGTGGTATAGCTACATGCACTCCCTCTGCCCATCTGGCACGAAATTTCTCTGCATGAGTGGTTTCTTCCACTCCATGATCCTCATCTTGTGGTTGTTCCACATCCCAAGGTTCACTATTTCCTGCATGCAAAAATTTCTCCCTCTCAAGCTTCAATTGCATGTCTTTCTTGCACTTCCCAATAGTAGGAAGCTCCGTAGAAATCCCATCTACTTCAAATCAATAAAGATTCTTCTGCATCTCCAGTTGTGGCTGCTCCACGACCTTCTGAGACTGCTTCTCACGCTGCATGTTGAGAGGCTCACTCTCAACCACCAAGTCACTAACCTCTGATTTGCTCCTCAAATCTTTGCATGCATCTTGTACCTCAGTGCATGTAGATTCTTGGCTCACGCACATTGCA
Source organism: Pinus albicaulis (assembly GCA_034641835.2). Taxonomy (NCBI): domain Eukaryota; kingdom Viridiplantae; phylum Streptophyta; class Pinopsida; order Pinales; family Pinaceae; genus Pinus; species Pinus albicaulis. The sequence goes on from CM076574.1 coordinate 376,004,619, forward strand.
ATTGTCCCGCCATCGCAAAATTTTCTAACAAAAGAGCTGATTTTAAATCGATGATATCTCCCTCATCTGAGCTCCGATTCGACCAATTTGTTTTTTCAATTTGGGTGTTTTTTCGCAAGGAATCCAAATATTCTATTTGTTTCTGAAAATATTACAGCAAAAATTTCAGATATTCGCTGCAAACTCGTGCACCCAAAAATTCATGCTCTTATTCCATGTAGAAAATCTATAACACAGCTCCGATACCATGTATAAATTATATACAATATGTATGTATATATCCGGACTCTCCTGATCTCACAATATTTATCTTCTTGCAAAATACAGAATCCTTCCACTATAATTCTTGTGGAAATTTAATCAACAATTGCAAAACACATGAAGTAATAAAAACACACATAACACAGTTGTTTAACGGGAAATCCTAAAGCTGAAAACCCCAACTATATATTATGTAACATGGAGATCATATGAAAATATCATACAAACATACAAAGCTTATCACAAGCTCTCAGTACATTACAATCGTCATACACTAATCAGGCCCAATCTTGCAAATCCATGCACCGATCTTTGCCACCTACTAGCGTGCCTCCACTGCGTAATCCAAGCTGATTACAAAGACCAATTCAATGTAATCCCACTCTCATTGACTGCGTTGTTATCATTGGAAAATCCAATGTATATATAGATGCAATTCATGCATCACTAGTAGTCACAATAGATAGTCCATCTTGCCCTTTCACCTATCTCTCCACTGGTCTCCACTGAAACTGTCCATGCACTGTAGTTAATTGATGTATTCTTTAGTTGATTAATGAGTTAATAATTAGTGAATTAATTAACTAATTAATTCACTCCACTCTTACTAGTGTATCAATCAATTAGACTAGATACAACTAGCTCAACTATGTTTAACTAAGTTAAACTGAACACAACTCCACCAACTACCTCAATAACTCCACCAAACTCTGTCACATGAGTTCTAACTGGAGTCTCCATGCAATAGCTCCACTTAACCTTCAGGAATAGCGTAATTCCTTCTGTCAGTTTTTGTGCCACATCTATGTACTTAACTGAAGTGCTACAAGAGAACAAGATAATGTTTAGAGTCCAAATATTATTAAGAGCTAATAATATTCGACATATCTATTTTTATACTGGCAATCTAAAAATAGATTCTGCCCAATATGTCTAAAAATAGAAGTCCATATCTTTTTCCAACTTGACCAACCATCCACAAATAGCATCCCACAACTCATGGAATATGATCGACATGTCTAAAAATAGACATAGTCTAAAAATAGACTTTGCGACAAAAATCACTTGTGTGGGCCCCACCTAGTTTAGGTAATCATTTTCCAACTAGGATCAGGAATGATGTTTCAGGATGCCTCCTTCACTGTTTCTTGTTGCAATATTCAACAGAAGATTAATATAAACATTTCCCATGCATTCTAAAAAAAATATCTGGTGGGAATGGAACAACAACACATTTTGTTCACAAGAAATGTCCATGATAGTTTACGAATCACCCCAACATATATCCTTTATGCAAGTCATATGATGATATTTCTTCACACTTATTTATATCATGTACCAACACAATGCAGGTCATCACCACCACCCTTGCAAAATTGAACATGATAAGCTTGTGGTCCTATCTAAGCTTGGAAGAAAATTTCAAAACTTAGTTATACAACATCATGGAACATTATTAAAAAGGTTCCCCATGCATTCTAATCAACAATATCTACTTGGATTGGAATGGCAACACATTTTTTTCACGAGAAATATCCATGATAGTTTACAAATCACCCCAACATCTATCCTTTATGCAAGTCATATGATGATATTTCTTCACACTTATTTATCTCTTTTCCCAACACAGTGCAGGTCATCACCACGACCCTTGAAAAATTGAACATGATAGGCTCGTGGTCCTATCTAAGCTTGGAAAAAAAATTCAAAACATAGTTACACAAAATCATGGAAGATTATTAAAAAGGTTTCCCATGCATTCTAATCATCAATATCCGGTGAGATTGGATCCATTTAAATTAAGATGGAGAAAAGGGTGCCAACATGCACTTTCAAGTCATGGGCCCTGGTGCTACATGGCAATGGTTGGTTGGTCCACATATAACTAGTGGGGTTGCCTTAGTCTCTATATTGCCTCAACTTGCTTCTATGTGCATCACTGATTTAAGGGAATCAAACATCCACACAATCCTACACTTGTCTAACACCACCTTATCCATAACATGCACTTTGTTCCCATGTCCCTTTTTTGCTCGAGACATGAGATCCCCTCTTACCAAGGGATTAGCATTTCATTTTTCTTAGGTCTTGAATTTGTTGGCCACTGGATAAACTAACACTCCCCGTGTGTTTCATGACATGGACTAATTTCCTCTCATGGATCCTTATCTCTGGTGATGTGATCACTGACTAATACATGCGGGTTTTGTTTTAACGACAACTATGTTTCCTAGCAAGTGGTATCAAAGCGTAGGTCACGAGTTTGATACACAACCGACTCGCATTGGGGGGGATATTGTTGGACATTGGATAAACCAATGCTCCCCATGTGTTTCACAACATGGAATAACTACCTCTCGTGGATCCTTATCTCTAGCGATGTGATTGTTGACAAACACCTGCGGGTTTTGGTTTAACGACAATCGTGATTCCCTAAAGAATGATACCCATTTTTTCTTATTCATTCAACATAGGTTCATCAAGCAAGTGGGCCTTTACTTGGTTTCCTTTTTCTCATTAATTTTCTTTCCTTTGTGGCCCTTCCACTTTTCTAGGGAAACCAAGAATGCCTTCTTTGTTGATGTGGAGTTCCTTTCCTCAATGCAGTGGAATGAGCCCTCAAAACCCTTTTTGTTGAGAACATGACCACCAAGTATATGCCCCTTTTCCAGAAATTCATATATTTAATCACATGATATATTTTACTTTTTCTCCTATGTGCTCAAATATTGCATTTCCCCCACTCTATGATTGATTCATCCATTTTATGCATTTACTTGTTGAATGCTCACTAGAATTTCCTCTTACTTTGATCTTCAATCCATGGCCTTTCTTTTTGTTTGATTGTGATGACTTTAGGGTCCTTAATTTAGCCTTTTAACCCTCCTTTGTGGCCTTCTTTGAGCTAAACAAAGTATCATGGGAGCTTCAATCAATGGCATACTTAACCACTTCTCCTTTGACAAACATGAAAGTTCAACAATGATGGAGCTCATACCTTTTAATTAGACTACCTAACCTTCTTGTTCATGTTTCATTATATCTCACATTTCTCTTCAATTTGTCGACCAAAAGCCATGTACTCATTGTTAAGCAATAGCCATGAGAAATGAAAATTTTTCTCTATGGGATAATTAATTTCTACCTCTCATGGTCATATTTTTCTTAGTGCTTGTCTTGATCCCCTTGCTTGGGAACCTAATAATTTGTACTCGATAACCTATGCTTCCTCACCCACTAAGCACACACTTTGGGTACTTGGTGAGTAAGGGCACTAAACACATAACCTTTTCTCTATGCCTTATACTTACCACTTTCCTCTATTACTCTTCCAACACTTTTTTGGGGCTCACACCTTTGTCTATGATTTACTTGAACCTAGGGGATTTCACCACATATATGGGGGCAAAGAACTCATTCATTTTTCTTTGTCATTAAGGATTTTAACATCACAATAATTTGATACCACTCTAGGGTCCATTTTCAAAGGTAATTGAACATTCCTTTTTTTTTGTGTTGTTAATGGGGAAAAGACCAATGGACAATGAATTTTTTTGAAATTGGGGCTTTAAAATGTAGGAGACAAATTCAAGCACTAATACATCATCCTATTCATTAAATGGACCAACAATGCTTATTTCATCTCTACATTAATGTGCAATATATTGCATGTAAACGAGTATCTCAACCACATCTTTCATCCTATTGTGCAATTCATTGTAGAATGTCAAAATAATTATAGTTAAGTACAATATCACTAAGAAAAGAAAGGTGCATTATCAAGCAAATGGAATTAAAGAGAAAATTTTTTCCCAAATGTAGACATAGTCAGCAAACTGGCTTTACTTGGTGAATGTGCTCAATTACAAGATGAAGCATTGTGCTTAGTGAAGATTAAGGCAAAGGCCTACACTTAGCATCAAGCATGAGAACTAGCGAAGAGTGTAGGGACAAGAAAAGCAACAAGTAAAGGACTTCGCACTCTACAAAGGAAATGGCCTGTTGAATATAGGTCCAGTTACTTGATGTCTCTATGTTGGAATTTAAAGAAGACATATGAGGTGTTCAGTTGGATTTTACCAAGCTTAGTTTACGAATCTCGAACAAATGAATAACCTAACCGCCACGTAGAGAGAATGGATTGCCATGCAAGGAATAAACACGTTGTATTTGATAGTACTCTCACATAAATAAATATAAGTTAAGACATTCAATCTATTCATTCATCACAGGTTAGAATAACCTAGTCCACTCACACTTCAAAAGAAAATAATAAGCTTATAGTTACACATATAAGCCACAATAGTGAAAAAGTAATAAGAAAAAAAATTATAGATAAAAGATGAATTAAACCATTACTAATCATATCATAGCATAATGACATGTTAAATGTCCACACCATTATTTTTTCTTCATTTCTAACAACATTAAAAACCATAGTAAGATGACATTGCATTTTTTCAAGGACGTCACTTGTATTTCTCCATTTCTAACAACATTACAAACCATAGTAAGATGACATTACATCTTTTTAGGAAGTCACTTGTATTTCTATTCATTTATAACAACACTAGAAACTATAGTAAGATCACATTACACCAAATTTGTAAGTCCATAATAAAAAATTCCCATGTACAACCACAACTTTATTCAACCTGCATTTCCAAGTTCCTACACACCACTACTAATTTGAATGAGTTCAATTTCACTTCTAAGTTAACCTACTCACAATTTTTTAAATTTTGAATAGTGACCATCTAACCATGTGCTATCTCTTCCTACAATTTGTTGTACCTTAATAATCACTCTACGAACTTTCAATCAAGGTTGTTTAGTCAAATTTTTTTAATCAATCTCGCGAAGGAATTCGGAGGGAAAACACAGATCTGGAAAACCAGGGATCGAGCACATCATATCTCATTGTGCAGATGAGCATCATGGACATTCTCTGATCATTGTGTAGATGAGCATAATCGACATTCTCAGGTGCTCGATATCTCATTGTGCAGATGAGCATCATGGAAATTCTCTGATCTGATCATTGTGCAGATGAGCATAATCGACATTCTCACGCGAGTGGATGCCATCTACAAGAATAATGAACCAGTGGGATGTCTTTGAGAAGAAATGAAACTGGTTGGTCGAAGAATCGAGAGCTGATCAAACCCATGAGGCGAGAACCTGATGTGTTCAGGACCAATCGTAGCCAGTTATTCGTGGGCATTACGTATCATTTATAGGAAACTATTCGCTAGGATATTACAAGTTAATGTTGATGCTTTAGTCACAGATATTCACATAATTCTGGAAAAACTACGGGAAGGTTACATAGACAGACAGATTCAAAAAACCTTATCATTTTCATTTTTACTCTCTCGTTGGTTCATCAATTATGGTGATAAAGACTGATTTGGTTCTAGCCAGGCAGCCAGTATGAAAAGTACGACATTGACAAATAGAGGGAGAATTGGATCTCCAGCAGCGACGCCTTCATGAGGCTTTATACCATTGTCAAGTCTGACACTGATGCTGCTAAGCAGGTTAGTAAACCCTCCATTTCTCCTGGCTCGGTCTTTAAAATGCCCGAAAAACTGCTAAATTTTTTGGCTTTTTTGGTACCAGAAAGTTGATGATGTCACGAAGTAGAAGAACAGGGTAGTGGTCACGACCCTGAATGCTGAGATTCGACGCACTTAAGGCCAGATTACATGAAGAGATTCCCAAGTTATGGAAATTGGCTCAGAAAAATGTTAGGATTAGCTATCCTCAATTTTATGCAAGTTCTTTTCAGAGCTTTCTCATGGTTTCGTAGATTTTCTTTTCAATTACTCAATTTTTTGATGATTTAGCAACCTTTTCATTGTTAAATGTCGTAGTTCCAGGCTGCTCAGTTTCGAGGCATTTTGGGACGTAGGATAAATGTGGTATTCCTTTATTTGAATTCCATTTTTTTTATGACCAGTGTTTTTCCAATCGGCAAGAGTCTTCAGCATGAACCTCGAATCTAGCTAGTTAGAAGCTAGACTAAATGGAGTTTTAATAGATTGTAATGATACACATTGTTTTTATTACAATATAGGGAATTTATTAGATCAAATGTGATAGAAATCATTTGAAAGTTTCCCCACAATTTCTAACACCTGTTTAGAATGAATCATCAGAGCACAGATTAAGTATAACATTAGTAGAAATCTCCATAAACAATAAACACCACCACCCAAAGAGAATTTTCAGGGTGATGACTAGTTATCTGGTTCGGTTTTATAAGTCAATCTAATACCCTAATGCTTAAATGAAAGTCACACCAAGCATCTGGTAGCCATAGGTAATGATCCTAAATTATCACACCGGTATTCAAAAAATTCCCAACAGAATCTCACTTCCAAACACTCTAGCTGTCTGGAAATTCACCATAAAACAAAATCAGGAAACAACACCCGAATGAACTAACATGTTTCTTCTAGTGAAACTTTGATCTTCAGCCATCTTATCTGAAGTGACACCCTGATAAGAACCATCCACTTCATCAGGTGAATCGCTGAAGTCTATTTCTTCGAATGAGTCAACTAATGATTGCTCTGAATGATCTCCAAAGCTACTCATTGGCTTTTGGGTTTCTCTGAATTCGGAACCATCTTGAATGGAAGGAATAACTGGGGTACTAATTGATTGTCTTCAAGAGTGAGATCCAAAATTAGGATATTTAGAGAAGAAGGTAGAACAGTACTTTGCTACAAGCAGCTCACGTAGTAATTGAATAACTATAGGATGTGAGAGGCCGAACATCTCCGTCCCACTGATGGTGATATTCCCATGTTCTTCCAGTTCCACAAACAACAGCCAATGCACCAGATGCATAATCTCTTTCAATGACATTTTCAGGGCTATCATCTAGAACTACATGAAAAATAGGACCTGCACTTCCACTGTAAATAATTCTACAGGTGTATGTAGTCTTTCCATCCTTTTCCACCATATTGGCATAGTTTCTTATAGATTTATAGCCAATAGGGAATATGTGTTGGTCTGTATGAAATACAACACATTTATATTCAATCGTCCCAAGATCCAAAATGGTAAGAACTTTTGTTAGAGCAAGGGGAAGAATAGGCCTCCCATCTGGATTTCATGGAATGCTAGGACGAGAACACTCGGAACGTCTAGACTCTGTGGAAATTTCGTTCTCCTTGTCATAAAAAAAATGTCACTTATTCCAAGACTTGAGCTTACGAAGGCGATGACACAGATGACTTCCGATAAATCTGAGGTGCTTCATGTAATCTTTAGGATCTGGGTGATTACCAGCCTCTGAAAAAAGAATCAGAAACTCTGAAGTTTAGTTTATTGTCTCTGAAGATAGCCTCCCAGTTCATAAAACCATGTGCCAATACACCCTTCACCAATTCATTATCATGATGGCCTGCTTGCCACCAAGATGGCATATTGTTCCTTTGACTCAGCTGCAAACCCAAATGCCCCCAATCTTCAAATGACCTTGACATTTTAGGGCGGATTTATCGGGGTGGAATGATTGTGTATTCCCGATCTTGGGCCAATGAATAAGATAGGGGCATGCATTTAAACTTAGTGTCTTACTCTTGCTTGCCAAGTTGAACCTGCAATTATATAGGTCCACAAATTTTGAATTTTGAGCCATCGGAGTTGAGGGCTAAAACATAAATTCCTGCTATTAGGCACCACATACTCACTGTAGCTTGGAAGTTCTGCAATTTGAAAATGATATTGGCCTATTGGAAATTTCCACTTTCCACAGTAACAATTAAAAGTCCAATTGAATAAGGAACAAATAAAATAAAAGAAAAAATATTTTGTTTTCTTAATCAATATACCTTCCTGTTGCTTTTGCTGCTAATGGGTTATAGACGGTTAAAATTTGGCATTCTGACAATTGACATCTATAATACACCTCATTTCATAGTTTGACCTATAGTTTCTATGACGAACCTTTATTCATGCTCACAGTTGTTTACTGTAGGAGTATTGTCAACATAGCTGGCTGGAATGGGGTTATATATATATAGACATTCCTTTAAATCCATCAAGTAACTCGCCATATCTAAGAAATTAAGTAAATTAGGCAAAATTTACAATGAAATAATGCTCTAAGAAGTAGAAATTAAGTACTTGCAATCCTTTTTCCTTGCTGATGACCCACATCTGGTACAAACTGTAATTCTCTAGGGTAAATTTTCGCTTAGGGTTTCTATTATGTCTAGGTTTTTTCAATAAATTAGTGTTACACACTCATAAACAATATATATGCATGAATAATATAAAGATTGAAAAAAACAATACGATTCTTCTCAAAAGCGCAATAATAGGGTTGACTACTCAATGAAACCATGTAATATGTTCACCAGTACAGATTTGTTTGAAATATCAGCAATTTAGGAAACCAAATCCAACTGCAATTATGATATGTCAATAAAAACTAGGTGAACTATATTAATCTAATATCTACTGTGTTATTCTAGCTTTATGCATAGGATTTTGACTGTATTGAAGTCTGAAGATAATCCATAGGCTTAGAGAATAGGAGCCTGACTGCCTTTCTTGTGGGTACCTGCAGCCCAGATGGGTAGCTTGATCAACTCTCTGTACAATATATAGTCATATAATGACTGTCGGAATGGAGCAATTTTCTGTTATAGGATTTGGTTTCCCTAATGTGGTTATCCACATCCCTCCTAAGTTGTTGCCTTCAAAAAAATCTCAGACTAATTTCAGTCCTTTGTTTTTTTCTCACTATACTTGGAATGAGCCTCAATTGCACCTTTGTTGTCCTCAAACAAACCCTAGAAGATTCACAAACCAAATTCTTCTTAATGAGTAAGTGCCTTGCTATGTTGGTTAGGGTTTGTAACCTCAAGGAGGACTTCTTCCATCTGATCTTCCCTTGACCAAACAAACTAGAGAAAACTAGAGCTTGGATCCACTGCGCAACAATTAATAATAGCCAAGATATTGTAACACACCCCCTTACATCCTGACCCAAAAGAGGTGGTTATTAGGTTGACCTGACTCCCTAGGTGCAGTTAAATAATCATAATCTATGCCTTCTTTTTTAGAGAAGCCTCGGGCAACAAATCTTGCCTTGTACTTTTCAACACTTCCATCAACTCCATGCTTGATCTTGAAGAGTTGTTTCGAGGCAACAACAGATTTGTCCTCCAGTCTCAGGACTAGTTCCCAGAAACCATTCTTCATAATGGACTCATATTCTTCGTGCATAGCATCCTTCCAAACTTGATGCTTTACGACTTCTTCAAATGATCCAAGCTTAGATTGTACAATTTTACTCATGATTGCTAGGTACCCTTGGTACCTATTCAACTTCTTGCTTTCACGGAATGTCCCCCTTGGGGCAATATGTCTCTCGGTATCTTCGAGAGTGTCCCTGAGCCATGAAGGTCTCCTCTTATTTGAAGGAGGTGGATCAATAGGATCCATTGGTCCTTCGACATCGGGCATAGGTTCATCCTTCGTCTCTTCCTGCTTCCCTGCTTCTTCTTCTTCTTTGTCTTCCTTTGAGCTAGGAATAATCCTAACTTTCTTAAGGGCAACATCCTAATCGAAGGTGACATCGTGGCATATCTCCACTTTTCCGTGACCAGGCACATAGATTCTATATGCCTTCGAAGTTTCACTATAGCCCACAAACATTCCCTTCTTTCCAAAAGCATCCAACTTGCTTCTCTTTCCTTTCGGCACATGAAAATAAACAAGACTTCCAAAAACCCTAAAGTGGGAGGCATCAGGCTTCTTACTAGAGAAGAATTCTTCGGGAGTCTTGGAGTCCAATGTGGAATGCAGGCATCTATTTTGAACATACACAATGGCATGGGAAACTTCCACAATGGTTCTATTCTTCCTTTCAACAAAACCATTTTTCTCAGGAGTATACATATTTTTGGTCTCCCTCTTAATGGCAGCTTCCCTGTAAAATTCATTGAATTCATTTGACTCATATTCGGTCCCATTGTCGATCCTCAAAATTTTGATTTTCTTCCTAGTTTGATTTTCCACCAAGGCCTTGAAGGTACAAAACCATTTGAATGCTTCGTCCTTCTTCTTTAAGAAATATATCCAGGTTTTGCAGGAGAAGTCATCTATAAAAGTCATGTAATAGGAACATCCTCCCAAGGATGTTATGGGCAGCATACTAGATAAATCAGAATGTATCAATTGAAAGATATCAGATGTCTTTGTGACACTTGAGGGGAATGGTCCCCTTCTATGCTTCCCTTCGGCACAACCCAGACATATACCTTCATGATAATCTTTAAACTAGGGCATCCCTGTCACCACCTTCCTTGCTTTAGGAAGGGATTTGTAATGAAGGTGTGCAAACCTACGGTGCCATAACTTGGTTTGAAGAGTTGTATCACTTGACATAGCCCCCAAAAAACTTCCTCCAACCTGGTAGAGTGTATCAACTCTAAAACCAATAGTAAGAGCTTCTTTGAAGTTCTTCTTCCAGATGTGTACCTTTCCATCAATGGATGCCACCTTGAATCCTTTTTCTTTCATTGCCAAAATAGACACAAGGTTCTTTTTCAAATTAGGTACATACAACACATCTTGTAAGTGGAGGACTTGACCTTGAGATAGATGAAGGGTCACAATCCCTGTCCCTTTCACAAGATAGGTGGCATTATCTCCAAGGATAATTTCTAAATTAGTATCCTTCTCAATCAAATTAGAGAGGGCTTCTTTATAGCCAGAGAGGTGCCTTGAAGCACCACTATCAATCAACCAGACATCCAGGGTGTCGGGAGGAGATGCAGCAGAGAGGGCAGATACAAGAATATATTCATTTTTCTTATTATCAACAACATTAGACTCATCGTACCTAGAATTTCTTGACCTATTGAAAGGTTGCCCATTTCCACCTCGATCAGAGAAAGCCTTCCTCTTTCCTTTGAACCTGTTGTTCCTTTGATTTCCATTCCCCCTCAAGTTGTTGTTGTCATAATCCCTAGGAGAGTCCCTTCTATTGGGGCACTCTCTTGCATAGTGAAAAAACTTGTTACAATTGTAACATCTTCCTTTCCTTCCTTTGGGCCCTGTTTTTCCGTGGTTTTGATTTCTTAGACCACCATTGTTCCTCTTTTTTGCATGAGCGTCAAAGGCAGTAGGGTCACCTCCATTCCCATTGGAGGGATGATATATCTCCATCATTCTTGTCTCCTCTTGAGTGCATCTCATCAAAATTTCATCAAAATCACATTATTATTAAGAATAGGAGTATTGAATACATACCAATCACGGGGGAGACCTCCAAGCGCAATGATAACCATCTCTCGATCATCTATTTCTTCTCCAATAGCTAAGAGATTATTCTTTATTTCAGTGAGCCTCATAAAATAGGACTGAATGGATTCTTCTTTGCACTTCTTGATATTCTTCAATTGGTTCTTGAATAAAAGAACTTGATTAGCATTTCTAGCCTTGAACATGCTTACCAACTTATCATACATCTCTTTAGATGTGTTTAGCTCGGAGATATAGGCAACCAAGTTCTTATGAATAGAATCCCGGATAATCATCTTTTCTTTGATTTCCCCTTTTCTATACTTCATCTTTGTGGTAGCCGGTGCATTTGATGGAGGCTCATGAATCTTCCCCGGCACATGATTCATGACATCTTGATCTTCTAATGCAAAATCCAAGGACATCTTCCATGCATGATAATCAGACTTGTCAGTAAACTTATCATTATATTTGAAACCCTTGTAGGTTGAGGAGGCCATTGGTCCCTAACAAGACTTCTTCTTCAATGATTGCTTTTCACACTAGCTTGGGATTTGTCTTCACCTCAGCTCTGATACCATGTTAAAATTAGATAACCATGGTATGTTCTATGCTTAATGTAGTTTTACTTCAATCTTTCTTACAGGCCCGATTCAATTTAGAAATCACATAAACATGAAAGTAAAATGATGATAGAACATAATAATAGATCAACAGAAGACAAGCCAATAATATAAATCAGAATTTACAATTCTTCTTGTCCAACAAAGATAGAGAATAAGGTTCGTTACAATAGTCAACATGATGCACCAGTCAGCAAAGTCTTCTCCAACATTAGATCAGCTATTCCTCCAAGTGTCACACACACACCCCTCAAGGATAGCTCCAAAAAGGTCAACACTGGTCAATAGAAAAAGTCAATGCAGAAAGTCAACGCTGCGGTCTAGGGCTGTGGTCAAAGGTCACCCTTCTCCTCGATCTTTGTGCCCTCTAATGCTACCTCAAGAGATTGGATTTTCTGCACAAGAATGGAGGCCAAACTCCAAGCTTTGACCCATGGTCAACGCTATTCAACGCACCAGCAAAGAGCCCTAAAAATAGTCCACACTCCTTCCGCTTTAGATTTGCACATGTGAGAGAGAGAGGCCTCCAAAGGCTGAATGAACCAATCAGATCACAAGATGAAATGTGTGATGAGTTCATGATGAAATGGACATCATCTCTCTCCAATTTATATCCATCAATTAGGGTTTGTGACACATCTATTGGGCTTGCAAGCCTTCATTACAATTTTGGCCGACCTTGACAATTTGCACATGTGTGGAAAATAAAATCAAAATATAAGTTATTCTCATCCAAACAAGATGATCTTTAGATCAATCTTGCACCTCTCTGAAAGAGGAATCCAACAAAAATATCATCATCATCATATGAGCAACACAACATGGAGTTTGGACCTAGTTTCCCAAAACTAACAAAATGATACCTGTAGTCTGATAAGAATTGATACCTGTGCCAACTCTTGCCCAGTTGATCATGTAATAGAAGTCTTCATCTAGCACAACATGATGATGTCAAGTAAATAAAAGCATTCCTTCCTATTCTATTACTCACCACTTAACAATTTCTGGAACATGGCATTGAATTTTATTCATTTCTGGTCCATTCTAATCTACTCAAGAGGTATATGTTGTCTTGACGTTACTTTCTTGCTATTGGAGATCCATTTCTGGCAATGGATACTCCACTTCCAATAGACATACCAGTTGTTGCAATATTATAAATCAATTTGCATATGTTGTTTAACACACTCATTAGTAGTATAAATAAATGATGTAGAAATACTTACAAACATTCTGGCCAATGCACCCGTCAGAACATTATTTCCCATTTTTTGAAATGGACTCTTGGAGCTTGTCTATTGTAAATGAGTGTTTATTCCCAAATACTCCTTACTTTTAAGAGGGCCCGCCACCTATTTTTTGATCTATTATCAGATTTATATTTTCTATACCTATTTCCTTAAGTAGAAGAAATAGGTAGTACAAACACACGTAGTGAGCTATTAGAATGTCATATGTACTTTTCAGACTCATGAAACTTGTTTTGGTTAACAGAGTAAAATAATGAAACTTGGTTGGGTCTTGTATTACAAAAAATGTTGAACCATTGAGATGGCCAAACTTTTGTTGGCACCATATTGGAAATGAGGAATTGTGTCATGTTTGTATCCAATCCTGGTATGTAGTGTAAGTTTCCATAAAATGATGCATTGTGGGGTTGTTAGAGTGAAATTTAAAGTTCCTACTTGGGCACTTGAGGTGCTGTGAAACTCACAAAGGAGCAGTATGTGTAAAATAAGTTCTTTTCAAATTAAATTATTTTGAATTGCTTTTTTCCATCAACTACAGTAATTGGATATAGGTACTAGAGATTTTCTTTTTGTAGTTATGGCAAGACGTCATTGTCTGGGCATATGCATGCTAGATAATAAACATAACAATAACAAATTGACAGGACATAAAAACGAGAGAAAACCAAACAAATAGTATTAAATTCATTTTGAAAATCACGATATATAGGTTCTTTGTGATCTAGATAACTCTTTAAACTTTCATTTTTTACAAAGATTCATCACCAGATTCTCCAAATCCATCTTTGTACACCGATGCAATATTTTCTCCTCAACAATACACTTTATTATCAACTGATATGCAATCACTGGTTTGTCTTTCCCTATACTGTGAGATCATGATTGAGATCATAAAAGAAAAAAATGACTGAAATATAGATCATATATAATAAACTGTATCTGCACTTGGAAAATTGATTTCAACCCCTCCCACCCCACTGCCTCAATTGAAATAAGAAAAGTAAAAATTTCGTTATCTCGGATACTGAAGTTCTTTATTCAATGTTTCTTTTCTAATGTTGAAGTTCTCCCATCCATTCAACAATATACAAAATATAAGAAGTTCAATAAGTCTTCTAGTATATCAAGCATCCCTGTACACCTTGTTTCAATTGTGGAAGAACCTTTCTAATACCTGAAGCTTTCTAGATGCTCCAACTAGCATCTCAAATACCTTTCTTATGAAATCAGTCACTTTCTCTTGTCATGGGAAAAGATATGAATATTTACAATCTCGAAGGAGGAGAATTTTTTGAATTATATTAAAGTATTAGTTGTAATAGGATCCAATAGGAATCATAAATCAGGGTTTGTTGAATAGTCGTCTCTTGAAAATAAATTATGGCACCTTGTGAAACAACTACATGAAGCCTTCCATATAATGCTCAAATAATAGAAGAAAGTGATGATTTCAATTGCCATGAAATTCGTAGAGGAAGAGAATAAATGGAAAGAAAATAATATTGTAATTTGTGATCGTGTTCCTCCCATGTTCAAACATATATGAGAGTTTTGCAATAGCTACAATAGAGTGAGGCAGCATAGAACTTCTTTCTAGAGGTGCATGAGGTCTCCATTTTTATTGAAGTATCAATAAAAAGCATATTTTCACTTCCATAGTCTACTAGACCTTCTCAGCCTCTATTTGAATCCCTATAACATCCATGGAATTCATTGCCTTCCCATATGAGTCTTGTCATGGCATAGTCCTCAATTGAATAAGAAAGAATCCCACCTAAAAAATTTATAGTTCCTCCCAAAATGTGTTGCAGGACCAAATCACGCACTCCTATAGGTTTCTCTAACCACAAAACCACCTTGAATACAGAAAAAAAAGCCCACAAAAATATGCAAGTCTGAGGCAGCAACTTGTCATTTTCCCTTGCTGGCTGCTCCATCCAATTTGCTTGACAAAGAAATTCTTGTTTTCAAACCAGTGACCCAACTTTTGGCCTTTGATAGGCAAGCCTGTTTCCCTGAAAATGTCTTTTTTTTTTGGCTCCACTGATTTTCTATAACCAAGCACTGTAGAAAAACTTAAGTTAATTTCGAAATGCGTCAAAACTCCTCAACGGAGTCCCAAAGTTGGCCCAAGACTTGCCTGATGGATTCGTCTTTTACAACATAAGGCTTCAACCAAGACTTGTCAAATGCTTGGATCTTGTCATAATTATCTATTTCCAGCCACCTTGAGGGTTGTTAAGGAAGTATGCATGGGCGTAACTCCTCCATGTCTCTCCTCTCCATGGTTTTGGAGAGGCAAAATTCAAATGAAGAGGGTGTATTATCATTGAAATCTGAGAACACTGTCGAAGAGTTTCTATGATATATTTCAAAACATCCTAAGTTAGCAGCAGCTGGAATTTTCCGTGAAAATGAGATGTTAGTTCCTTTTTTTTCAATTCCCTTATCTAACATTAGCTTTCTCACGTTGACTACATCATCCCATAGAAGTAGCATAGATGTTTGACAATGTCACATATGCTCCATTAAAGCGTCTCGAGTGGCCAAGGAGTTCAACCATGCATGGATGATGCTCCACTCTAGGCTTCACTTCAAACTTTCTACTAATTTAATTGAAATGATGTAGCCTTCATCTACTGGTCCTGCATGGCCGCAGGCAGATAAAATAGAAATGAAGGTGATATGGCCTACTTTAATGCCTGCTTCTTGTATTTCATAAAAGAGTTTCAGGGCATCTTCCTCATGCCCATGCATTTGATACCCACACTACAGAGCTACTAATCATCACATGAAGGAAAAATAATTGTTATGGTAATAGAGTTAGGCTTCACCTTTGCAACATGCATTCAACTGCATATTTCCATGGATTCAACACTATGACCAAATTGAGTATACCTCAAAATATATGCACTCCATTTAATTACATCTGGGTTCATTCCTGTCATTTTGAAGTTGATAAAAGAGCCCCAACACCTCATCACAATATCCATTCAATGCATAACACGAAATTACTGCATTCTGTGACATCAAATCCCTCTTTGGCATATTGACAAACACTTCATATGTATCATCCATTTGTTTTGTTGCAGCACTGGTAATTTTGCACAAGAAGCAAGAGCACTGGAAAATAGTGACTGAATTGGATTTCTCTCTAGCCAGCTACATTTTAGAAAACATCTCACTACACCACTGTTGTGACCATTCAACTCATACTTGGATATCATCAAGCTCCAATTTATCACATTGGGTTTTGACCTTCCCAGCTACATTTCGTCAAGTACCTTTCCTGCCTCTTCACAATTTCTAATTTTGAAATATCCCGTAGTCATGGTGTTCCATGTAACTATGGATTTCCCTGCCCTGCTCTAGGGCCACAATCTCAACGCGCGCCTTGAGGACAATTGGAAAGGTGTGTCTCCACTAAGTCCTCCCTGTTGTGTTTGGTAATATAGCTTGAGGGCTTCCTGGTAGTTTCCATCCCTAACACAACCTCTAATAATAACATTCCATGCGGTAACATTTTGCTTGAGAATTTTTTCAAACACCTGGCTTGTGCTGTTCATACTTCTACAATAAGCATACATGTAAAAAATGTCGCAGGATCGCTCGAAAAGAGGCAAGTAAGTGATATGGGAATTTCAATCTGCATGAGCAATTCTGGCCTTGTATTGATCTCATATTCAATCCAGTACACCTTTATCTATAGCTTAAGCCATTTGGGATTAAACAACTCTATCAAAGTCACATTGGGATTCAAGTACAACTTAATGTGCGTAATAAGAAACACCCTTTGGGTGAGACAGACCCATGAAAAAGAAGCTACCAACACCTGCAGAACCTGGCTATCTTTATATCTCTTTTTTGTTTTCAAATCTATTTAAATCCCACCTTATTTAAAAGAGTTTGTTGATGCTGATCATTTTTGGATGACTCTAGTTTTCCCATATGTTATCAAAAGACCTTCAAAAACTACTGCATGTTTTGATCCTACTCTTTCTTCTTTACCCTCTGTCTCAAAAGTCTCTGGGCCAGAATTCAAATCTAAGTTTAGCCTAGACCAGATTCTATCATTATTGGGAGTTGGAATTTTTTTCAATCCCATTAAGGATGTTGGATATGGGGCGGAAGAATTTCACCAGAGGTCAAAATATGAGAAGTACTTGGAGTGAATGGGTGAGAACTTGAAGAGTCCGAGAAATATGTAAAAACAGAAAGAAAATAGGCAGAGCTGCATCTAGAGAGGTGCCCAGTGTACAGAAAACCAAGTGACTGCATTGGATCTGAAAATGTTGCAGTTGTAGATGACAACAATCCAGTAGGTGGCCTATATATCTGCATGGAATGAAGGAATATCTTGCCCTTGCCCTACATTGAATAATGTCTGGGGAACAATAAAAAAAGGATATTTTTGCTTCAAAGGTGCATATGTTAGCATTGCAACTACAAGAATTGGTCCTCCAACTTGAGACCAAAATGTCATATTTCATTTCACCAGCCAGTATACTATTGTGAACATTACCTCAGCTCAAAACCTATTTGGAATAGACTTCCTCTGCAACTTACACCTAGCCATCTTTGTGATAGTACAGTTTTGCCTCTCAACCAATACATTTTGTTGTGGAGTGTAAGGTGTAATATATTGTCTTTGGATCCCATGTTTAGCACAAAATTTATTGAAATATTTTAAGTAGAATTCCCCACCACTATCATATCTAAGAAATGCAATATGACAACCTAACTATTTCTCTATTAATGCTTTGAACTTTTGAAATTCATTAAACACATCATATTTTAATTATAGAAAATATACCCACTTTTTTCTACTGAAATAATAAAAAAATGGAAGGAAGTACCTAGCACCAGTGGTTGATGTCATGTTCATTGGTCAACATATGTCTGAAAGTAACAACTGAAGGACCCTCTACGCTCTCCAAGCTTGTCCTTCATAAAATGGTATTCAATGTAGCTTCCCTACCTGACAAGCTTTGCAAACTATGTGGATCTTCTACAGAATGTTCGGAAGTCCATCTACTAGTTTCTCTCATGGAAACTGAGAGAGATAGGTCAAGTTGAGGTGCCCATACCTATGATGCCATAGGGGTGCTAGATTTAAAAAAAAAAAATACCTTTAACTTACAATTTATAATAAGATAAATATTCAAAAATCTGAAGACAGTGAAAGCTAAGAGATTCATCTAAAATGCATCATTATAATCTTGGACATAGAAAGCACTCATCATTGCATAGTTTCCCAAAAGGTAAACATTTTAAGTACTTCTTTCCTAATTCAAAATCGCTGAAGATATATAAACTAACTATTTCATTTGTCTTATAATTCCAATAGTGCACATGGCAAGCTTCTCTGCAAATCTCTTTTGTTGCATATGGTAGGCCTCTGAATAGACTAAGCTTGTACTATCATAATGCAAACATGACCTGCAAGTTACCACTGTGTTTTCGTTTCTGAAGACTGTTGCATTATTGAATTACTAGTGAAGTATCAACCAATGAATAAGTTTCAAGTTTTGGAGAAGTCACAATATATATTATAATTTTTTCTTGCAAACTGGCCTCTGGACCAATTTTTTCTAGGAATGCCTCTTATGAAAAAATGAGTTCTTTCGTAACAAGTTATGACCCTCTTGAAAATACCAGGTTCACTAGAACATTGGAAGCAAATATCTAATGCATGCATCATGCTACCACTACAAGCCATTGCAGAAAATAGAAATCAAGGTGAAAAAGGATCTACAGCTACATTCTAGACAGGTTACAGTGACAAAATTTTTCCTATATTGATGACGTTCCTACTGTAATATGACCAACTATCGGACAACCATCTCACTGTAATTCTAGATAAAATGAGAAGTGTACCCAAATGTTATCTTTGCAAGCATATCATTGTCACTCACAAGCTTGTGCCATGTGGACCACAACCTAGATTTATTGTCATTTTGAGCTTGTTACTCCTACAGTCCCAAGACAATGCTTAGAGATATTGCCAATACATAGAGATCACCATACACATACTAACCAAAAGGGTCATACTGTGTTCCTCTAAGTCAGGATCATATTTACACTATAGTCATCAGTGTCAAGGAGATAAAATGTCATGATACATAGTGATATTTTCATACGTTGCTATCAAGGAAATTCTGTCAATGCACATGATATTCAAATTTATTAGCATTGAAGGTACTCCTTTATTGGTGAGAGATTACAATGCACTGTAATCAAATTCCTTCAACACAAGAATTTTGTCAGTCCTTGAAATGGTCAGAAATTGGAATGAAGCTTGAATGTTCCACTTCAATGAGACTGTGAGAGAGTATATATATAGAACCTTCCACAAATTTCAAACGACTCTAGAAACTCCAAAAGTGAGCTTTAAGGACTGAGACTTGACAAATACTAGCCTCAGTGATTTATTTGCAAGATTTGTGCCTTTAAAAAGACATATGTTATAACCAGCCTCCTTATGAGTTTGATCACATTAGTCACCCAACCATGTCACTGTCATAGGTCAAGATGAGTTTGGACTATTAAAACTTGTATGATTGCCACTGAATTAATACAGATTAACCTAGGATGTAGATCGAACAACAAAGTGTTGCAGATCCAATTCCATATGGCCACATATCAGAGCTTCACAAATCCAAGAATTATCATGAGGTGACCAAAGATACATTATGTAGAAAATCTTCAAACTGGAGATTTATAGTTCAACATAAGTCCACTTCATTCCAGCGATTGACCAGATTCTCTTGAAACCAAGACTAGAATTTGAAAACTTTCAAACCACCAATCTCTTTCAAGGAAAATGACCCTGTAACAAAACAGAATGAATCCCAGAAGCCCCAAAACTCACCCTAAGCAAAAAAAAAAACTTTTTCAATGCCACAGGAATAGTCAAAGAAAATTCCACAGGAGTGGCCTTCATGCAAGGTTAATTAGTTGGGAAAGAAAGTAGTGCAAGTGACACCAACGAAACCCCACAGAAAAAAATTGAATCACATTAATCATTCCTTTTTGGCTGTAGAGATGATGGGCTTCTTTTTTCTGGACCAAAATTACAAAATACAAGAGGTCGAGCCAAAACAAAAAAACAAAAGAAGGCCCTTCGATCTTATTTACAGAAAAAACTTTTCTTATTTGCTTGCCATAAGAGAGATACCAGTAAACAAGGAACGAGAGACTTGTGGCAGAATGTCGAAGTTGAGCAAGGCTTGTATACTGACTGGGAGTGAATAGAGATTAGCGTGAGTCAACCAAACTTGAAACAAAGAGACTTGATTTTCATCTGAATCCTTAGATCACAGTTTCCATCCAAATCACGAATAAAGAGCTCAACTAATGTGGAACTGATCCTTTACACATTAGACTAAAATTGAGTCTCTGATTAGGGCTATTAAAATTAAAGGGTTTTCTCCCTATTTCCAGTCTGAATATTTCGAGATCCCCTTCTTGTGCAACATTCCACAATCCATAAAGTCTAGTCAAAAAAGTTCTTCTTGCGATTTCTTTATTTTTCCACTCTTGCTTGGGCTTGTCCTCTTCTAGCTCTTATACCATGTTAATTTAGATTAGCATGTTCTTGCTTAACACAGTAACTTAAAATTCCATATAAGCCCATTATACTATTATTAGCGCTGAATCATTTTCCGTTGATAGAAATGTAATAAAGAACATGTATGATTGATTCAGAAGACAAGCCAAGACAAGAGAACACAAGTATGTGGCACAAGCCAGGGAAAAACCCCAAGATGGGGAAAACCCTTCATCAATTCTTCTTCTTATTAAAATAAAATATCCAACAGAGAAAGAGAGAGAGTACAATAAGAATTACTTGCCAATTTGAAACAATCAATATGAAATAATGATCACGAGTAAGGGTTTGCTATCACCTGAATACAACCCTCTTTTCTTCATACCCAGACCTCCTTAATCACTACATATTTCCTTCAATTATTATGGTTCAACTCTGCTGCCAGTGTAGGCTAGAAGATAGCCCTTTGGCACGTCATCCACTTATTTGATCAGGAGAAAATAAGCCCGTGGCCTACCAGTGGCCCAGAATGTGAAAATTCCTAGATCTGACAATCTTAGGAATCCTATTGCAACTATCTGAGCTAACTTCTCCTATTATGTAAATTACATTTACAAAATTAATTCTAATTGCATCATGAATTATTGAATTAAACTACTGAAGAAACTTACACTTAATTAAATATGATTCTGAAACAGGGAAACTGAGAAAGAAATAAATCACACATAGTACACCTTTATTTTGGACTAAGTCCTAGGAAAAACTCAATGCGGGAAAAATGGTGTAGAAAATTCTAAGGATTTGTATTATCAAGCAGCAGTTTCTAAATACAATCTTCAGATGCCTTGCTGGCTATCCAGTACATAGAAATCACGACAAACAAAAATATAGTGAGTATTACCTCACACTTCAAGCCCCGGCTAACCCAGATATGAACTAGCGAAACCCCAGCTCCCTCTGCATTGCATCTGCGCAGTAGATGCATAAGCCTATGTGGGTATGGCTATGGATTGCGTCACCTCTTCTCCGAATTGATTTTCCTCTTGGAAAATCAAGTTTCATCCCTCCCAGCTCAGAAACCGTGATCTCCAGCAAAAACTCAGATTGTCTCACGGAAACACTACACAGTCCCTTTGTGGGCCTGCATCACCCCTTTTGGGGGCTATATCACACCTCCTAGTGGCTCTGCTGCTTCTTCTGTTGGTTCTGCTGCCTCTCTGTTATGTACTCTTAGTCCTAGAGAATATCCTCCGACCAATAACTGCCTCTGCCCCTCACTGCACTGAATCACTTAGATTTGATCTTCGTTTGAGCACTACTCCATCAGAAGAATTCAATCCCAAAGTTCACTCGGTGTGTCTTTCCAACTAAAAATGATAGTAGATATTGCAGGGTAAGCAACTAAATAGGTAGTACGCATGATATTCTGTTCCATAATTCACTACCTTTCCCATTTATAAAATAGTTTCTACAACAATTCTACTGCATATTAGTTCTTTATGTTGCTATTTATTGAGATTTTGGCTCACAGGGGGATTACAATCACCCTTTCCACAAGAGATACATATGGCTTATGCAATTGGCATACCATTGTTGTTACTGTAACTAACATTTCCTGATAAGAAGTTACAGTTGAAACATTGAATTTACTTGTTTTGGCTTCCTAATTGTTATGTATGGCATTTATAACACAAGTTTTCCATTGGGATTCATACGTGACCAAATGAAAAAGGCTTTAACTGTTGCTAAATGCAAAAATGTGACAGGCTGTGATTGGAGGGATTTTGTGAAAATTATAATGAAAAATAAAAAAGTGAAGGCCTGCACCTCTAGTGCAGTGATAGCAGGGTTTCCTATTTATAATCTTCTAGAGTTATTATTATTATTATTTGTTTGTTTCTTTTTGACTGTTTCTCACTGGTTAAGGTGTTTCTCAAGTTTATCAACTCTGAATGCTAAACAGGTTGCTTGATGTCTTGCAGTGGAAACACCTTGTTACACCATTTTTTGGTCATCTAACCTATTATCATTCGATGAACCCAAGTACACCATGCAAGACCAATTTTACCCTAAGCAAAATTGCTTTCACTATGTGAAATAACTTAGTAAAACACCTTCATTAATTTGTTTATGGTCTAAACAGGAAACCCCAAAGGGAAATAATAAACAAATCTATATTTGGTTATATTTCCTGGTCATATTTAACCCAAAACAAGGAAATCAATTAAATAAATCCTCATTTATTTGATTATTTCCTAGGAATAAGTTATTTAATCCTTATTTAAATAATATTCCTTGTTGAATATGACTAAATCATTTATAAATAATTAAATAAATCATTATTTATTTAGTTATAATTCAACCACTTCTTTAAAATAATAAATAAATCATTTATTTATTATTTACAAATAATTCCGTGACATACTTAACCCAAAACAAGGAAATTAATTAGATAAATCCTTATTTATCTTATTATTTTCTAGGAACAATTATTTAAATCTTATTTAAATAATATTCCTTGTTAAATATGACTAAATCATTTGTAAATAATTAAATAAATCATTATTTATTTAATTATCATTCAACCTCTTCATTAAAAATAATAAATAAATCATTTATTTATTTATTATTTACAAATAAAGGGATTTGACCCAAGTCAAGTACCTTTTCCCTCCAACAAATGTAATAAAATATTCCTAAAAGGTGGTTCTAGAATTTGGTTAATAATATTTTATTCATGCACCAAGTCCTAGACTACCCTAATATTTTGTTATTGAGCCGAAAGGCTCATTGAGCCGAAAGGCTCATTCTACAATCCAATATGAGGGAGATGTTAAGTATGTCACGTCCTCAAAAAATAATAAAAATAATTAAACAATTAAAAATCTATTAACCCAACAATTAAGTGTTGATATTATAATTGAGCCAAAAGGCTCATTGAGCCGAAAGGCTCATTCTACAATCCAATATGAGGGAGATGTTTGAGCCGAAAGGCTCATTCTACAATCCAATATAAGGGAGATGTTAAGTATGTCACGTCCTCAAAAAATAATAAAAATAATTTAAACAATTAAAAATCTATTAACCCAACAATTAAGTGTTGATATTATAATTGAGCCAAAATGCTCATTGAGCCGAAAGGCTCATTCTACAATCCAATATGAGGGAGATGTTAAGTATGTCATGTCCTCAAAAAATAATAAAAATAATTTAAACAATTAAAAATCTATTAACCCAACAATTAAGTGTTGATATTATAATTGAGCCAAAAGGCTCATTGAGCTGAAAGGCTCATTCTACAATCCAATATGAGGGAGATGTTAAGTATGTCACATCCTCAAAAAATAATAAAAATAATTTTTGAGCCGAAAGGCTCATTCTATAATCCAGTATGAGGGAGATGTTAAGTATGTCACGTCCTCAAAAAATAATAAAAATAATTTAAACAATTAAAAATCTATTAACCCAACAATTAAGTGTTGATTGAGCTGAAA
This sequence comes from Pinus albicaulis, assembly GCA_034641835.2. Taxonomy (NCBI): domain Eukaryota; kingdom Viridiplantae; phylum Streptophyta; class Pinopsida; order Pinales; family Pinaceae; genus Pinus; species Pinus albicaulis. The sequence continues at coordinate 376,029,070 of CM076574.1, forward strand.
GGCTCTTTCTACAATCCAATATGAGGGAGATGTTAAGTATGTCACGTCCTCAAAAAATAATAAAAATAATTTTTGAGCCAAAAGGCTCATTCTACAATCCAATATGAGGGAGATGTTAAGTATGTCACGTCCTCAAAAAATAATAAAAATAATTTAAACAATTAAAAATCTATTAACCCAACAATTAAGTGTTGATATTATAATTGAGCCGAAAGGCTCATTGAGCCGAAAGGCTCATTCTACAATCCAATATGGGGGAGATGTTAAGTATGTCACGTCCTCAAAAAATAATAAAAATAATTTAAACAATTAAAAATCTATTAACCCAACAATTAAGTGTTGATATTATAATTGAGCCAAAAGGCTCATTCTAGAATCCAGTACAAGGGAGATGTGTAAGTATGTCACGTCCTCAAAAAATAATAAAAATAATTTAAAAAATTAAAAATCTATTAACACAACAATTAAGGGTTGATATTATAATTTTATACAACTTTATAGAAATAAAATATATATATAGAACTTAAAGAAAGTGTTTGAATATCCATATTAACTAATATATTTCAGCATGGATTTTCTCTCTATACAGAAAGTGTGTATATATATGTGTGTGTGTGTGTTAACCTTAGCTTGAAAGGAAAACTTAATTGAAGGTAATGTAGAGTAGTTACTTTTTAATAAGAGGAAAATGTGTGACTAATTCAATTTTTAATATAAAATATTAATAATGATAAAATATAAAATTATACAATTTAAACAATGAAAAATTACCACATAAAACTATATTAATCACAAATTTATGAAGCGGTAAAATGTATTAATTGACATGTAATTTAAAAAAAAAGTTTGATATTGGATCTCTCAAGGCCCTTGGTAGATATGTGGTTAAACTGCATCTATATTGTTTCTACATCCCAGTGTGAAGGCTACATTAAGTATGTTCATTCCTCGTAAAATAAAAATAAAATATTCTCTAAATAGAAAAACAATGTCGGCTATAATAAAAATGAAAAAAAAAATATATGCTATGCATTTTTAATTAGTTGTCCATATGACCTAATATCATGTAGAGTAATTAGAAGTAAAAAAAATATGTGAGTAAGATGTTTAAACCTTATGTTTTTAAAAAATATTTTAATAAGTGATATCAACTTTATATAAATCTATATATAGAAAAAAATGTTAAAAGAAAATATTTTAATGTATGATAGAATCAAATATCCAATGTGAGGTATGAATAAAATAATTTAATATGAATTAATATAAAATGTTTCAATACACATGTTATGCAATCTCTATAACAATCAAAAGTGAAATTTAAACAATAACAAATTTTTGTATTCTAAAATAAGTTTGCAACAAAAGGAATTTGATCCCTTTCGGCTCATGTTAGATCCATGTTTTAGATGGATCTATGCTGGTAAATAGAAGGGTTTTCCCATTCATTTGTCACCTTTGATTGCATTAGATCACTCTGGATCTATACACTTGGTCACATTTTCTCCACTTTTGCCTTGTGAGCTCCCATTGAGTTCTATGTTTTTCTGGGTTTTCTACACCAACAAGAGAGAGAAATTTTAGATCTGAAATGCTGAGGACTGTCAAGAACCCATCCCATTGAGGAGAACTGGAAAACACCTTTCTTGTTTTCCTCTCAGGTGCCCCCTTTTTATATAATATAAAAAATTCTTTCAAATACATCGTTCGTGTCTTGTCTATTGGATGCATGGAGCCATATTTCATTTTTACTGCTTAATGTCTTTTATGCTTGGATCTGGATTTGTGTAGCATTATTTGGATCAACTAACTGCAGACTTAAAGATATTGGCAATCATACTTGATGTTAGGGCTATTTGTTATGCGTAGCTAAAGTGGTCTTTTACGACGAAAGATTCATACTAACACACCTCACATCTTAGCATAGGTCCAAGATCTAGTTCTGGTACAATAGCGCAAATTGTGGAAGATTTGGTAAGTGCCTGCTACTGAAAGCCTTGCCACTGTGACCCAAGTTCTATTTGGCCACAACTAGAAGGTTAGTGCATTGGGAAAAAGCGAATGTTGTGTGCGTTGATGCTGCACACAGGGCATCTTTTTGCAAGCCCTTTTTCCCATCATGTGCGAGAGCAATTTGCGTCTGCAAGATGCACATAGTATTCTCTTTTCCCAATAAAATAACCTTCTAGTGTTGCATGAGCTTCTAGCCTCTTTAGACTAATAAAATGTCTAGAACTTTGTCACTCTTGGTTTGTAGTTATCTTGTGAGTTTAGTCTGATTGCAAGACTTTTTCCTTCACATTCCTTCTCAATGCTTCTGCCATAACCTCAGAGCTACTCGTGTTTGGGGTTGTTACCTAGATATCTCTTGGGGTCTGGAACAACCTCCTAATACGCTGGCAGCATTTCTATACCTCCAACATGTATATCATTTATCATAGGAATTTTTGTTTCTCCAAAATGCCATTACTCTCGCAAAAGGGTGCACTCTAATTTAAGATTCTTTCTCCCACAACTCAACATGTTGTGTGCAATGTGGTGCCTGTTGGGTGATTTCGATGGCTTCTACAAAATAGTTATTAGACAATGTTTCTAACCTCTTAGGAAGGAGCTACTTAGCGGTGGTTTCCTCTCTGACAATTGCTAGTATTGATTGTTCATTAGTATATTGAAAAATTCATCGTCGGGGTTTAATGTTTCAATTTTATCAAGTGTCTCTTGTTTCATATTCAACACAAGATGGACTTTGCATGCACTCAGTTCATTGGAGCAAAGCTTTCTGGCTTGCCTTGAATATTGAAAGAAAGTTACAGAAGCGATCCCTAAACATGGAGCATCATTGACAACAATTCAAGCTCCTCTCAGTGTCTAATCCCCCTTCTTCTGCTCCTTCCCCTTGTCATCTTCATTTGTTTACAAGGCATGAAAAATATTCCCATAATTCTAAATTTTAGCCCAAAATCAATTGTAATGATAGTGGAAATGTTACGAGAATATTTTTATTATCACTAATGGTCTGCCCATTATAATGAGGGATGTATTAAGCAAAGAGTTCTCAACACATATTTCAGTGGCTGAGCAAAAGGAAGGAGAAGGTTAAAATGATTATAGTCAACAATCCCAGTTACATAAGTGGTTGTTATGGACATCCCAATCCATGGTGGGAATGCCTCTGCTACTAAGTACGGTAATTCTAACAATTCAAAAAAAAAATGGAAAAACAATTCTAAGCCCACAATTAGTCTTAATCATCATTGACTACTTCACTTTAGACAAGGATGCTTTGTTTGTGCAAAACTATTGCATTATAGTTAATGCTAGTGATAAAAATCTTATTTCACAAGATCATTTGAATTTTCTTAATTTTCCTTCAAAATGTTAACCTTAGTCTAAAATTTTAGGGTTGGATGAAGGATAAGGAACCAATGCAAGTTATGAAGGTTCGTCAATTCACTTTTGCTATTGACCTCTCTTTGATAGTATTAAGTATGATGGCACTCTTGTTGACTGATGTGGTTTTATTCCTTGGAAGGTTTTATCAACACGATTGCCATGCAAGCCATTATACATTGTCTTGAAACTTCCCTATTTTTGCAGAGAAGTTAGCATCATGCTAGTGATTAATTTGAAACTGTATTTTAGTGGAAAATTTCACTATTTTTTGGTGGAATATTTCATAATTTATTCTGACCTTTTTTGCAAGTGTACTAGTCACGTGATAAATGCGTGGTTTACTTCAAAGGATTATCAGTTCTTTCTAGATACGGTTTTCATCATTTGCTTTGAATAATTCTCTAGTGCTCCTGAGGTCTATGTTGTTATGTTTATTGGATGTTTCTATGGAAAATTTTTCAATAGGTTCTGAAAGGTAAATCCAAATGCAAAAAATACTATTTTACATAATGATATTTTTTCAACACATTCTTGTGTGATACTTGAATTTTATAAATCTAGATTTCTATTTGTTATCTATATCAATAAATAAGAACAGGCCCATGGATTGTTCATATTTCTCAAACTGTGGGGTTGTTCCTTTCATGTTGCATGTTCTTTTATATTTTTGTGTTGTGATTCAAATTTCTAGTTGTGCTTTCTATTTATTCTCCTACATAGTACATGCTTTGTTAGATTATATCAAAAGTTATTCTTATTCTCTTTTTATTATGTATATTGAACATATTATTTATAGAAACTTTTGATCTTCTTAGATTTTCTATTCCTTTGGTGTATCTTTGCACCTTTAGGGGCAATTTCTAGTTTAAAATCTAATTCTTTAAAGGGTGCTAGCTCAATGGAAGAGCACCTACTTTACAAGAAGGAGGTTGGTGGTTCGATTCCATCATGCCCTGATATTCATAGGGAATGATGACGATCAGTTTTTGGTGACAAATGCTCTTTTGACCGTCACCAATGAGCTTATGGTGACATTTTTCAACCCTCGCCAAAATATGAAATGGTGACGGTCAATGAACGCCACCATATATACGCATCAATAGTGACGACCATTAAAAGTTTGTCACCATAAATCTTTGTTGTCGATATGAAATGGTGAGGGTCATTTTTTGTCATTATGGTCATTATTCGTGATAGACCTTGATGTCACCAATGAATTTATGGTGACAGTCAATGAACGTTGCCATATATATGCACCAATAGTGACAGCCATGAAAGGTCCATCATAAAAACTCATTGTTGTTCATATGAAATGGTGACAGTCACTATCCGTCATTATAATCAATATTCATGGCGGACCTTGAATGTCACCACAACACATACTTTCGGCGACGCTACATTTGGTGACGTTTAGTTTTTTGGTGACGGAGGTTATTGTCCATCACCATTGCTCATATGAAATGGTGACGGTCACTATCTGTCACTATAAATCATTATTGGTGACGGACCTTGAATGTCACCACAACACCTATACTTTTAGCGACGCCACCTTTGGTGACGTTCAATTTTTGGTGACCAAGGCTCTTTTGACCCTCACCAATGAGCTTATGGTGACCATTTTTTCCCCTCACTAATGTCCTTTTTTCTTGTAGTTTTTGCCTTTACCAGATCAATCGCAGAGTTGGTTGCTTAGCTTTTCATATGGAACATGGTAACTAGAGCTAAGTTTCGCTATTGCAACGTTCAGAGCAAAGCGTCAGAATTGCGATGGATTGGAGGAAAGCGTCGCAAGACCGACACTTTCCTCTAATCCATCGCAATTCTGACGCTTTGCTCCAAACGTCGCAATAGCGACACTTAGAGCTAAGTGTCGCTATTTGTGACATTTGGAGAAAAGCATCGGAATTGCGACAGATTGGAGGAAAGTGTCGCACAAGAAACATATAAGGCGGTCACAACTTAGCATTTTTGATATGACCACCCTCACACAACCCAACCCAACCTGACCCGACCCGCCCGAACAAGGGAACAAACAACAAACAGGTCGCATGAACATGCACAAGGCACCCATGTGGTCACAACTTAGCAAATTTGATACGGCCAACCTCAAATGTGTTAGGGGTTTAGGGGGTTAAATGTGTTAGGGGTTTAGGGGTATAGGGGGTTAAATGGGTTAGGGTTTTAGAGGTTTAGGGGGTTAGTGGATTTAGCAGTTAAGGATTTTATGGGTTAGGGATTGTTACGGGTTAATGGGGCTAGGGTTTAGGGGTTATATGGGTTAGGGTTTTAGGGGTTTAGGGGGTTAAATGGGTTGGGGGTTGGGAATTAGTGTTTAAGGGGTTAGGGATTAAGGGTTAGAGGTTTAGGGTTTAGGGGCATTTAGAGGTTTAGGGGGTTAAATGGGTTAGGGGTTGGGAATTAGGGTTTAATGGGTTAGGGGTTAAGGGGTTATAGGTTTAGGGTTTAGGGGGTTAAATGGGTTAGGGTTTTAGGGGGTTTAATGGGTTAGGGGTTGGGAATTAGTGTTTAAGGGGTTGGGAGTTAAGATGATAGTTTCATTGGTCTCTGTTTGTGCACAATAAGGAATAATAAAGACATATATTGATAGAGGTGGCGAGACAAGGGGAGTCAAGATGCAAGGAAAAATCCGACCACTCGATCAAACATATGGGCCACCACATCTATCAAACCTCAAAGCCAACGCAGGGACAGACGATGTGCACTCTGAAAGGAATTCCAAACCTTAATTTTACAACAAGGAGAACCGCTCCTCACATCGCCCAATGGAAAAGAAAGCAAGAGGGGCAGCTTACAACCAAAACCCTTCCACATTCCTCTTAAATGTATGCATCTCAACCAACAATGCTGACATAGAAGGAGTACAAGCACAAGAAACCGGAACGATAAAGAGCTAAAAAATGAAGAGGACAATCATCTCAAGGAGCCACACACAACAACCCATCCAATGCCGACAACACGGAGCGAAGGGGGAATTGTTCACATATGCCTCCAAGGACGAGCATGGCCAACATTACCAGTAATGTGCTACTGAGTGGGGACGGAGAGAGTATGAATGTCGACCACCCTAAAAATGACCCAAGGCCATTCTTCAGGCACACCCAAATAGGAAACTCAATTACCAACCCACCTTTCACATGAAAATCCAACCCCTCCCCCCACCAAAAGGGGAGGAGGTGAAAAATATAGTGAAGAGCCAATTTCACGGAGCCAACGAGAGAAAAGCCCTCATGACACGGCCCGACATGACCCAACTAGGTCGGACATGTTCCTTGGGTGCCCTCACATGACCCAACCTGACCTGACCCTCTCGAACATGTTTCCTTGGGTGCCCTCATGGTACAACATGACCCGATCCGACCTGACCCAAACACATTTCCTTGCGTGACATCACACAACCCAACCCAACCGGACCTGCCTAAACGTCGAAGGCAGGAGGGAGAAAATGACAAATGGGTCATATGAATGTGCACAAGGTACATGGGCGGTCACAACTTAGCATTTTTTATATGACATCCCTCACATGGTTTGACCTGAACGAGTTTCCTGTGGTGTGCCCATCACACGGCATGAACTGACCCGCCTGAACAAAGGGCGCATGAGGGAGGAAACAGAAAAGGGATCGCACAAATGTGCACAAGCAACATGGGTGGTCACAACTTAGAATTTTTTATATGACCACCCTCATACGACCCAACCCGACCTGACTCGACCCGCCCGAACGCATTTCCTTGGGCGGCCACACACGACACGACCTGACGAAACCCAACTCGACCTGCCTGAACATGTTTCCTTGGGCGGCCTCACACGACACAACCTGACCAAAACCGACCCGACCCGACTCGCCCAAACGTGTTTCCTTGGGCACCCTTAATTACAATACAACACGAACCGACCTGACCTAACCCGAACTCATTTCCAGCTAATTATGCGCCATCACATGACTCGAACCGACCCGTACGAATGTGTTTCCTTGGGCGGCCTCACACAACAAGACCCGATCACCAGACCCAACCCGACCCGCCCAAATGTGTTTCCTTTAGCTCCATCAGTAAATGACTCGACCTGACCTGTACGAACGTGTTTCCTTGGGCGGCCTCACACGACACGACTCAACCAGACCCAACTTGACCTGACCCGTACGAACATGTTTCCTTGGGCAGCCTCACACGACACGACTCGACCAGACCCAACTCGACATGCCCGAACGCGTTTCCTTAGGCGGCCTCACACGGCATGACCTAACTCGACCCGAAAGGGATAGTTGAACAACTGAACGATGCCACAAGGGAGAAAATGGCAAATAGGCCACCCAAACGTGCACAAGGTTGCACCCGGGTGGTCACAATTAGAAAAACTGATACGAGTGCCCTCGAATGAAACAGCGCGACTCGAACGCACTTGGTCGGGCGCCCTCACACGGCGCGACATGGCACGCCCGACCGAACGATGCCACAAGGGAGAAAACAGAAAATAGGCTGCCCGAACGTGCACAAGACACTCGGGCGGTCGCAACTTAGAAAAACTGATACAGGTGCCCTCGAACGAAATGGCCCGACCTGAACTGAACGCGCCCGGTCGGGCGACCTCACATGGCGCGACACGGCACGCCCGACCGAATGATGCCACAAAGGAGAAAATGGAAAACGGTCTGCCTGAATGTGCACAAGGCACCCGGGCAGTCACAACTTAGCAAAATTTATACGGGCACCCTCGAACGAAACGGCTCGACTCGAATGTGCACAAGGCACCCGGGAGGTCACAACTTAGCAAAACTGATACGGTCGCCCTCGAATGAAACGGCCCAGCCCGAATGCGCCTAGTCGGGCGGGGAACTCACACGGTGTGACACCGCGAACGATGCCACAAGGGAGAAAACGACAAACGGGCCGCCCGAACGTGCACAAGGCATCCGGGCGGTCACAAATTAGCAAAACTGATACGAGCGGGATTTGAAAATTTGATAAAATTTGGGGAAATTTCCCACATTTGGTCAAAAGTGTCGGAATTTCTGCCAAATATACTAGTGAGAGCAACTAGCAAATGGGCTGCATGAATGTGCACAGGGCACCCGTACAGTCACAAGTACTTAGCAAATTTGATACAGCTGCCCTCAACCGAATTGACCCGACCCAAACGCGTTTGGGCAGGCGCCCTCAACTGAAACGACCTGACTCGAACGTGTTTGGGCGGGCGCCCTCAACCAAAATGACCCTACCTGAACGGGTTTCGGCGGGCGCCCTCAAATGAAACAACCCTACCCGAATGAGTTTGGGCGGGTGCCCTCAAATGAAATGACACGGCGGGCTATCGAACGAAGGCACAAGGGAGTAAACGACAAACGGGTTGCACGAATGTGCACAAGGCACTCGTGCAGTCACAACTTAGCAAATTTGATACGACCAACCTCTAACGAAACGACCCTACCCGAACGGGTTTGGGCAGGCGCCCTCAAATGAAACAACACGGCGGGCTACCGAACAAAGGCACAAGGGAGAAAACGGAAAACATGCCACACGAACATGCACAAGGCACCCGTGCGGTCACAACTTAGCAAATTTGATATGATCGCCCTCAAATGAAATGACCCGACCCGAACGCGTTTGGGTAGGCGCCCTCACATGGCGTGACATGGCGCGCATGACTGAATGAAGGCAAAAGCGAGCAACCGGAAAATGGGCCGCACAAATGTGCAAAGGGCACCCATGCAGTCACAAGTACTTAGCAAATTTGATACAACCACCCTCAACCGAAACGAGCAGACACAAACGTATTTGGGCGGGCGCCCTCAACCAAAACGACCTGACCCGAACGTGTTTGGGCAAGCGCCCTCAACCGAAATGACCCGACCTGAACACATTTGGGCAAGTGCCCTCAACCAAAATGACCCAACCCGAACAGGTTTGGGCGGGTGCCCTTAAACGAAACGACACGGCGTGCTCGACTGAACGAAGGCACAAGGGAGAAAATGGCAAACGGGCCACACGAAAGTGCATAAGGCACCTGTGTGGTCACAACTTAGCAAATTTGATATGGCCGCCATCAAATGAAATGACTCGACTCGAACACATTTGGGTAGGCACCCTCACATGGCACGACACGGTGCACACGACCGAACGAAGGCACAAGGGAGCAACCAGCAAATGGGCCACACGAACGTGCACAGGGCACCCATGCGGTCACAAGTACTTAGCAAATTTGATACAACCACCCTCAACCGAACCGACCCGACCCAAATGCGCTTGGGCGGGCGCCCTCAACCGAAATGACCCGACCCTAGTGCATTTGGGCAGGCACCCTCAACCAAAATGACCCTACCCGAACGGGTTTCGACGGACGCCCTCAAATGAAATGACCCTACTCGAACACGTTTGGGCAGGCACCCTCAAACGAAATGATACGGCGGGCTACCGAATGAAGGCACAAGGGAGAAAATAGCAAACGAGTTGCACGAGCATGCACAAGGCACCCGTGCGGTCACAACTTCGAAAATTTGATACGATCGCCCTCAAACGAAACAACCCGACCCAAACACGTTTGGGCAGGCACCCTCACACGGCGCGCACGACCGAACGAAGGCATAAGGGAGCAACGGAAAACGGGCCGCACGAACGTGCACAGGGCACCCGTGCAGTCACAACTTAGCAAATTTTGATGGTTAACATTTCTTAAAAATTTTGAAAAAAAAGAGAGGATCTTACCAAAGAGGATTGGTTCTTCACTAGGTCAATCCATTAAGCTATTTTTATCCAAGTTTTTTTTTTGTCTTTAATGCAACTTATTCGTCAAAAAAAGGGATATTTCTTTTGATTAATTCATATGCAATGTGATTCATTATCTACAATGATTGAATATATTGTGAGGGATATATTTTCTACAAAACTATGGATTTTTGTGCACTGAAAATTGTAAGGGATGGAATGAATCTCACTCATTATAAACCATTTTTCTTAGAAAATTTCCTTCCCAGATCTTGTTACTCCCTCAAGTTTCACTAATTCACAGAAGGCTAAAATCAATTAATGGGTCCTTTGCCTCATACCTAATAGCTTGTTCATTGACATTGCATTATGGAAACAGTTTACAAATCTTTATCACTCTAATAGTTTTTTCATTGAAATTATATTATTAAAACAATTTACAAATCTCTATCACTCAAATAACGAAATTTGAGCGCTTATTTCTACAGATCTAGCAATCTACTGATTCTTACATATTTGGATCTCTATTTCAACTTCTTGGACGTTGACAAGAAAATTTCCATCCGATTTGATTTAGTTGATCTATTAATTTACTACTAAAAATGAAAGACGATACTTCAATTTGTGTTTGATGTACAACCAACATATAGAGTTCAGCCTAATTTTTGGAGTTGCAAAAGCCAGTTGCCTTGTTTGTTTTTCATCAGGTTTTCTGGAGATCCACTGTGCCAATTTTCTTTGATTTGGCCAATGCTTTATGCTTTCAGGAGTAATTAAACTATACAATCTCCATAACAATGAAGAATCATATGAGCTACATTTAACTATACTACGATGGCAAAAGCTGCATGATCTTGCTAGTGTTTGACCCCTATCCGCTCACTTGTATTTGATAAATAACCGTTCATTTTATAAAGAACCTTTGACCAAAATCTGTTCATCGAAGCGATTAACCCACAATATAAAATGAGAAACTAACTTTGCCTTTACTAGATCAATCGCAGAGCTGGTTGCTTAGCTTTTCGTATGGAACATGGTAACTAGAGCTAAGTGTCACTATTGCGATTTTTGGAGCAAAGCGTCGGAATTGTGACGGATTGGAGGAAAGCGTCGCAAGACCGACACTTTCCTCCAATCTGTCGCAATTCCGACGCTTTGCTCCAAACATCGCAATAGCGACACTTAGAGCTAAGTGTCGCTATTGCGAAATTTCGAGAAAAGCATCAGAATTGCGACAGCTTGAAGGAAACTGTCACAAGACCGACACTTTCCTCCAATCCATCTCAATTCCCACACCTTGCTCCAAACGTCGCAATAGCGACACTTCGCTCTAAGTGTCGCAAGACTGACACTTTCCTCCAATTCGTCGCAATTTTGACGCTTTTCTCCAAACATCGCAAGATTGACATTTACCTCTAAGTGTCGCAATACCGACACTTCTCTCCAAACATCGGTATAGCGACAGTTGTGGGCGAGATTTGAAAATTTGATAAAATTTGGGGAGATTTCCAACATTTGGTAAAAAGTGTTGAAACTAAAGTGTTAGAATTTCCACCAAATGTACTAGTGATGAAGCGTGCAAGGTGCATGAGATTGCATGTAGGATTGCCTTTACAATTTTGGGTAGATGTTGTAGATACAATTTTTTATCTAATAAATAGATGGCCTTCAAGAGGAGGCATGGACAGGTAAAAACATAAACTACTCTTTTTTAAAGCCTTCTGGTTGTGAGGCCTTTGTCCATATTAATAAAGAAATTGGAAGAAAGCTTGAGGAAAAATCAAAGAAATGAACCTTTATTGGATATGGTGTTAATGATTTTGGTTATCTCATATGATTATGAAAACTACAAAATCATTAGGAGCAGAGATGTAATATTCAATGAAAAGGTCTTATATAAGGATCAGTTGTAGGAAAAGAAACAAGAAAAAGAAAACAAAGAAAACATAGTTCTTGATGAGATCAAAGAGAAAGTAAAGGTTCCTGAAAATAATAATAAATAACAACCACAACGAAAACAACCACCACAACAAAGACAAGCACCTCAAACACCTGAAAGTGGTCTCAGAAGATATACCAGGATAAGTAGACCCCATGAACAATACTCTCCTTCATTATATTATGTATTGTTGACTAATTTGGTGAACCAGAATGTTATGAAAAAGAAATTCAGGTTGAAACTAGGAAGAAGTGGGAGCTAGCCATGAAAGAAGATATGGATTCCTTGGTACATAACGAGACTTGGGACTTAGTCCGATTGCTTGCGGGTAAAACAACATTGTAGAATAAATGGGTTTATAGGCTGAAGGAAAAAGATGGAGGAAAACATAGGTACAAAGCTATACTTGGGGTGAATGGGTTTGCACATAAGAAAGGAATCAAATTTGATGAAATATTTGTTGATATTGTTAAAATGACTTCAATCAGAACTATTTTAAGTCTTGTAATAACGAAATATTTTCATCTTGAACAGTTAGATCTAAAGACAAAATTTCTCCATGGAGATTTTGAGGAAGAGATCTATATGAAACAACCAAAAGGATATGAGGTCAAAGGGAAAGAAAAATTAGTGTGGAGGTTGAAGAAGAGCTTGTATGCCATAAAACAAGATTCGAGGTAGTGGTATCTAAAATTTGATATGTTTATGTATGAACAAGGTTATACTAGATGTCACTCTGATCATTGTGTTTATCTGAAAGATAAAAATTATGACAGCTATATTATATTGTTATTGTATGTATATGACATTCTTGTTGCAAGGTCTAACATGCAGGAAATAAATGTTCTCAAAGGAAAATTGGAAAATTCTTTTGCAATAAAGGATTTGGGAGTTGCAAAACAAATCATTGGTATGAGAATAACTAGAGACAGAAAAAATCACAAATTAAAATTTTCTCAGAATGAGTACATACAAAAGGTGTTGGAATTATTTAATATGTAGAATGAAAAACCAATTAGTACACCTTTGGTACCCATTTCAAACTTAGTAAGGAGATGTGCCCCAAGACCCAAGAAGAAATGGATTTTATGTCTAAAGTTACATATGCATCAACATATGGAAGCTTAATGTATGCAATGGTTCGCATAAGGCCTGATATTGCACATGCAGTGGGAGTTGTAAGAAGGTACATGAAAAATCTAGGAAAATAACATTCGATGGCAGTGTAATGGATTCTCAGGTATTTGAGAGGTACCACAAATAGAGAATTATGCTTTGGTGGTTCAAACATTGCTCTACAGGGATATGATGATGGAGATATGACAGGTGATAGAGATAAAAAGAGGAGCACAGGGTATGTCTTTACTATAGTTGGAACAACTGTCAGTTGGGTTTCGAAAATGAAAAGTGTTGTTGCACTCTCAACAATAAAAGCATAATATGTTGTTGCTACAGAGGCTAGTAAAGAAATGATTTAGTTACAACAGTTTATGGATGAATTGGGTAAGAAGCAAGAGATCGACAAGTTATATAGTGACAGCCACAGTGCCATGCATCTTGCAAAGAACTTAAAATTTCATTCCAAGGCTAAAAACATACAGCTCAAGTACATTTCATATGGCCTATGTTGGAAGATGGACAGTTGAAGCTGGAAAATATACACACTAGCAAGAATCCTGTATATATGTTAAAAAAAGTTGTAACCAAGGATAAATTGAGGTTCTTCTCAGTTTCAATTGGTCTTTAAGTATGATGTTGAAGATTAGAAACAACCAGGCCCAAAGTGGAGTCATTTTCCAGCCAATCAAGCAGTGGTGGTGTTGCTAAAATTAGTCTCCAAGTGGGAGATTGTTGGGTGTGGAGCCTGATTATAATCCTGATTTAGAGGTCTTTGTCCTTCAACCATATGTATAACTCATGAATACTATACACCCCATGGGGGGGACTTGTCCCCCCGTGGGGGTTTAGGGGGGGCCCATCCCCCCTGGCTGGGGGATCCGGGGGCCAGCATTCCCCCGGTAAGGGTTCGGGGTAGTGCCCCTCAAGTTAAAAATAGATGTAAAATTTCCTTGTAAAATATTGTGATTTCATAGTCAATCTGGGTCGTTCATTAGGTGGATGATCTAACTGTAGAATTTATGTTCAATTTAGGGTTTTTTTTCCCTAGAAGGAAACCCCTCTATTGTATCAGGTAATTTTAGTGTGGCTATGTGTTGAGAGTGTATTCTAGGAAATAAATAGAAAGGGCAGTTGTGTGAGAGAGTAGAGGATATTACATTGGATCTGCTATAGGTTGTGTCTCTTCATTTTGCTAGATAATATAAAGGAAGGACTGGCTAATTCTCCATGGACGTAGCCCAAGTTGGGTGAACCACATATATCTATGTCTCTCTTGTTTTATATGTTTTCTGTGTTTGTATTTTCGCATATTTTTATGTGTTCCATTACTCTGTAATATATAATTTTGTAACAAAAACAAAGCGAAAATGGAAAGGTTGTTTTCCTTTTAGATTTAAGATATGTGATCTGTTAGTGTTAGTTTTTGCATCCTCCCACCAGTGATCAAAAAATATCTTTTCATATCATATTAGGGTCTCATTCTAAAAATTTTTTTAATCAATTAGGTCATCATGCAAAAATTTGGCCATTGGATGTAGATCTAGGTCAAACCTCACTCTTTTCAAAATTTCATTACTTGCTGGCTCATTTCACCACTTTGCTGAATGTACATCGATCATGAGTTGTCATCATCATTTCAGTCATTTCATCATGAATTTCATTCATTCAGGGTTTCCATTAGGTCTTCGGGTTTTCAAGGTCCATTAAAACACCATATGCATGCATAAAAGACTAGCAAGTAAGAGAGTGATAATAAACATATTTCATCATGTAAAACTTAAATTTGTAAATTCTAATTTCAATTTCAATATTTAATTTTATGTTTTTCAATATTTAATAAGTTCTCAAAGTTCCAAGTATCTTCACTTAAAAGTTTCCTAAGCTACGTGGTTTCAAAAGCCAAAGTGAAAAGACATGTGGGCCATCCTACTACATTGAAGGAAAATGACTCAAACAAGGTATATAAGACCAATTCATTTCATTTACCCATCCATCCAAATGAAAGAGATATCTCACTCACTTACCAAGGAATCTACAACACTTCAGCATCCAAGAAATACCCTCAACAAGTCAACACAAGCTCCTACACTACTATTTTGGGCATTTTAGGGTTTGGGAGTGTGTTTTAATTCCCATACACTATACCATATACCTTTTTTTTTAATCATTTTCCACCTCCCTAAGCCTCCTACCACCCTTACCTACACTCCATATACCTCTCCTAACCTTTTCCTATGCCCATTTCTCTCATTTCCCTCACTTTCCTACAAACCCTAGCCTATTGCTACACTTTTGACACCTTCCTAGGTTAGGGCCGTGTTTTTCCATTTTCGACCCCTTCCCATTACTCATTTCTATAAATTACACCTCCCTACAATCTTTAACATCTATCACTATACCCCAAAATTTCCCCAACAATTTATACATCCCCTAACGCCTTCATTCCCCTCTCTCTACAAGACATTCCTAAATCCCCTGTTTTCCCTACATTTATGAAGTAGTCATGGGACAATCAATTTTTCTCCCTGATGGAGTGTCGAAATTAATTTCTTGATGCATCAAATGACCACTAGACTGAAATATATTTCCAATGAGCTATCCTGAGCTCAATTTGGAGTTTAGGAAGGCCTCCAAAAGTGGTCTGTAATAGAACGTTGTGTTTTTTGCACCCCCATTCTGCATTTTTTTACCAGTCTTGGGAGAATTGATTTTTGAGGGGCTATACTTGATCTTTTTCAGTGCTTGATAGGTCCATTGTGTAGTAGACAGAAAAATATTTCCAACACGCTATTATGAGATAAATTTGGATTTTTGGAAGGCCTCTAAAAGTGGCCTACAAGGAGGCACTGTGCTCCTGGATTTCTTGCACTGCGCTCCTGGTTTGGTGTTGCGCTCCTGCATTTGGCATTGCACTCCTGTGTAGAGTGTTGTGCTTCTACCAGACTTCTTCCATAGCTCTCAAACTTCAATGCAAGTGGTCCAAAGAACAAGTGAAGGTTTCTACACCTCATTCCAAGTAATTTTTACCACTACATGACCTCGTTTCACTTCATGATTGCAAATTCATGGTGTTAACCCTCTTCATTCATATTTGAAGTTTTCAGCAAAAGAAACCCTAGTTTCACTCCTACATATAAAATTTGTTTCCCTAGACCCTAATTTCCCTCCCCACACTCCAGTAGACACTTCCCCTATCCCTACATAAACTTATCCCTCATTCCCAAGCCTCATTTCCCAAAACCCTAATCCTAGGTTGCAAATTTCATAGGCAACCTCACTATCCCTATAATAAATTTCCCTACCCTATTTTCAAACTTTTTCTACCCCCTACCACTTCCCTAAGCTCCCTTACTCATTTCCCTACTTCCCTAATTTTTCCTACACTCATTCCCAATCCCAAAACCTACTTCCT